>OY987322.1:23172977-23766977 GCA_963920655.1 Geranium rotundifolium
CAAGTTTCATCTTTGAGAAGTCCACAGATTCAGTGACATATTTGCTGTTCAAGGATTTCTACCTTTGGTTATTAGAATACATCTTCTGGTGCAAACTTAATGCTTTTGTTGTTAAGTTTGGTATAGTTGTTAATGCTGCCTGCATTTCTGGTTGCAATTGCAAATGAGCTAACAATTTGAGTTTGTTTCACTGAAATCTGAGGTGACAGGCCACATTCAAAATTACCTTGGACGTGCCTTCTGAACTAGTAGCTCTTTCCAACATGCCAATCACTGTTGAAAAAGTTGATGGACTTCTCAAGACTGTGTCATACCAAGAATCACCAATCATGTCCACATATTTAGTGGCGGTTGTTGTTGGTTTGTTTGATTATGTGGAAGATCATACATCTGATGGTAAAAATAAAAAAACCCAGATTGCTGTTCAGGTTTCTGGTGTACTACATCCATTTATTCTTGATAGCTCAATGTTGCATACTTATGCAGGGGTGCAAGTTCGAGTCTACTGTCAAGTTGGCAAGACAAATCAAGGAAAATTTGCGCTGGATGTCGCTGTAAAAACTCTAGTGCTGTACAAAGAGTATGTCTAGTTGTGATTGATCATCAAAATTCTCAAAAATATTGAAGAATTCATCTCTATAAAACTAACTAGTTGTGCTGGTCTGTTTTTTTTTTTTCATTCAGTAATTTATGCATCATTAGCTACAAAAGTAATTGTATTTAAGTTTTGCAGGTACTTTGATGAGCCATACTCCCTGCCCAAGTTAGATATGATTGCAATCCCAGATTTTGCTGGTGGTGCCATGGAGAATTATGGTTTGGTGACATACCGTGAAACAGCTTTGCTATATGATGATCAGCATTCTGCAGCTGCTAACAAGCAGAGGGTAATTTGTGTATCATACCCTTAACATTGTCTGGCTTTCAAATAGTTTAAGGAGCATAGAAGAGTGGTTATCCCCACAAATTGCGTAATAATCTTTTTTTGGTTGATGGCTGACAAGGTTGCTACAGTTGTAGCACATGAACTGGCACATCAGTGGTTTGGAAATCTTGTAACAATGGAGTGGTGGACTCACCTATGGTTGAATGAAGGATTTGCAACCTGGGTACATTCTTTGGTGCATGGGTTTTTTCTCCTACTTATTTTTATTTATTTCATACTAGTATATTTATGCAAACGATACAAATGGTTTCAGGTAAGCTACTTAGCAACTGATAGCTTGTTTCCGGAGTGGAAAATATGGACTCAATTTCTTGATGAATCTACAGACGGTCTTAGGTTGGATGGACTTGCAGAATCCCACCCGATCGAGGTAACCAGTATCTACTAAGTTACCCGTAGGATCTATTTATTTGCCTAAAGGCTTTGTTTTGCATCTTAGCTGGTAAATTTTATGCAAGGTCTTTTGTCTTTCAGGTGGAAATCAATCATGCTGCTGAGATAGATGAAATATTTGATGCAATAAGTTACAGAAAAGGCGCATCTGTTATCCGGATGCTACAAAGCTATCTTGGCGCAGATAGCTTCCAGGTCAGTTCTTCGTTTGTTGAGTTAATCAAAATCTTCTCCTCACTAAATCTACTCAGTATATTGTTTACTCACCAAACTAGGATTAACTATGGCTTTGAAAGTTACTTGCATATGACAATTAACATATACATAATCTAATGAAGGTCTCTTGGGTGCAAGGTGCTGAGATCTGTGCCTTGTTGGCTTCCTAGCTATTATCCTTATTATGATGGTTGATGGGTCCTGCAAAAGATATACATAAATCCTAACTGACTCTTAGTTAGGATTGATGTATATCTTTTACATGTTCCAGTAAATTTGTTAAACAGGAGAGTGGGGCCATAGATGATACTAATATTTTATTACTATTTTGGTTTGATTGTGCATGGTGGTGTGAGAGTAGTAAGCAGTGGCTCGACGATAAATGTATTACTCCCTCCTGCGAAAATAAGTGCCCCACGTTCCTAAAACTATGTCCCAAAATAAGTCTCAGTTCCTTTTTAGTTGTGTAATTAGCCATGGATTACCGATGATATCCTACTATAAGTTAGTTATGACATTGACAACTTAGAATGAGTACATGGGAGCACATGATTATAAATGTTGGAAAGTCTAGCACTAAAATTTGAATCCTTAATTCTTGCAAAAAGTCAAAAGGGACGCATATTCTTGGATGGAATGGGTACTAATTTTGTAATGAGACTTCGATATTCAACACTTTGATAGTAAGTGGTGATATGACTGCTTTTCCATTTTGAGTTCTAATTCATTACTTTTCTGATGTAATGTCATTAAATACTTTTTATATCTTATATTCATCTACTTTTAATTGCTCTTCTTCTGCTGTCGACTAATCATATGATTATTCTTCATGACTTACTCATTTATGCAGAAATCACTTGCTTCATATATAAAAAAATATTCTTGCTCAAATGCAAAGACAGAAGATCTATGGGCTGCCCTTGAAGAGGGTTCTCATGAACCTGTGAACAAACTGATGAACTCATGGACAAAACAACAAGGATACCCAGTTATCGCTGTCCAAATTAAAGAGCAGAGCCTGGAGTTTGAGCAGGTTTGCTTTATTCCTGTCATTCTCCAATCATATTTCTTACTATACACGTGGAGTTATATATTTGAGACTCGGTTCTGAAAGGTAAATTTATAAACTACAGTCTCGTTTTTTATCAAGTGGTGACCATGGGGAGGGGCAGTGGATTGTCCCAATTACATTATGCTGTGGTTCATACGACGTGCAAAAAAATTTCTTATTGGAAGCCAAATCTGAGGCCCATGATATTAAGGAGTTGCTGGGTAGCTCAGTTTCCAAAGACAGCCTCATGGTGACTCGAAATGGAGCTAAAAGCAGACGTGAATGGATAAAACTTAATGTGGATCGGACTGGCTTCTATAGGGTGAAATATGATGAAGAGCTTTCATCCAGACTTAGATATGCTATAGAAAACAGATACTTATCTGCCACCGACAGATTTAGTATGTGAAATTTTCGCCCTCTAAACTCAATATCTCTTTGAAAGCAAATTGAGTAACTAACGTCAACTTATTGATTAACAGGCATTTTGGATGATTCATTTGCTCTTTGCATGGCTCGCCAACAGTCTTTGATCTCTTTGCTTAGCTTAATGAACGCTTACAGGGCAGAGGATTATTATACTGTGTTGTCTAACTTGATCAGTGTAAGCATCTCTTTTGTTTCTTGTTTATTCTCACATTTTATGCCTCTCAGCCTGATTTTGGTTCCCTTGCCTGACAGATATCTTATAAGGTTGCAAGAATTGCAGCCGATGCAGTCCCTGATTCAGTGGACCTTATCAAACAATTCTTCATTAATCTTCTACAATATTCTGCAGAGTAAGTTGTTCGATGGGCTATATATTGTTGTTGGTAAATCAATCTTCTATATATTTGAGCTTGTTTGATAAAGACAGTAATTACATTTCAACTAAAATCTTATTTTTCTTTCCCTGTGAAAACAAGGTTTGTGATTGGGAATATGAGCCTTGTAAGAAAAGTATATGTTATAACGAGAAAGATAATTGCGGAACAGAAACAGAATTCGTAAGTGAAGCAAACAAGAACACTTAGATTTATGTGGTTCACCATCAATGTGTTGGTTAAGTCACATGCCTAGAGGAATTTTATTGAGGATTTCGGAAGATCGGCTAAGTTACATATGATTAGTATTTATAATGCTAAACTCTAAAACCTAATGAGAAAGAGAAACATGAAACTCTAATCCCATAAGAAGCCCAAAATAAGCCAAGAACATAAAACCAAATCCCAATACATCAACTCAGACCACCGACTAACTAATCTGAGTAGGTTCAGATTGATTCAAAGCATACTCCAACACTATACAATCTATAAACGAGAAAACATGGTTGGTTATGATGTGAACCCGAAAATGCATATAGAACGAAAGGAAGCAAACATATGAACTGTTGGTAAGCAAATAGAAACCTAGTCTATATCGCAGACAACATTCACTGGTAAATGTCTTTGGAGCAAAAGGGTGCATCCTTATGTTTCATGATTTATTTATTTCATTCTCTTCTAATTCCTCCTTAGGAAGCTTGGGTGGGATCCAAAAGCAGGGGAGAGCCATCTAGATGCCATGTTAAGGGGTGAAATTTTGGCTGCCCTTGTTATGTTTGGGCATGATATGACCCTAAATGAAGCAAGAAGACGTTTCCATGCATTCTTAGATGATAGAAATACCCCACTCCTTTGTCCAGATATAAGAAAGGTAGCTGAATCATGGTTGTAAGCAATATTTCTCACTTGCAGTCCCTTGCTGATGTTTCTAATGGAATATGGCTGCAGGCAGCATATGTGGCCGTGATGCAGAGTGCTAGCACAGAAAACAGATCGGGTTATGATTCGCTTTTGAGAATTTATAGAGAATCAGATCTAAGCCAGGAGAAAACGCGCATTCTAAGTAATTGTTATGCTTGAATGGTGATGCTGAACATAAATCCATATATTCCATTGTGGTTCTAAATCTTTTTGTACTTTGCAGGTTCGCTAGGATCCTGTCAAGATCCCAAAATAATTCTTGAACTTCTCAACTTTTTGTTGTCTTCCGAGGTCAGTCTCTCTTTCTCTCTGTCCAATATAACAGATTTAAGCTCTATGATACATATTTCATTTCTTAATTTCGTTTAGGTACGTACTCAAGATGTTGTTCATGGACTCGCTGTTAGTAAGGAAGGTCGTGAAACAGCTTGGGCATGGTTGCAGGTTAGTTTCTATAATCACTCAAAAGGCATATGAATCTTGCATGCTTAGATATCTTTATCCAGTCAAATTAGTCAATTGTAGACATTTACTTTGATGTTGTGTCGGGTTATGGCTGAGCTTAAATGTTTTATTTTTTGCTGATAAGTCAACTCCTAGAGATAAATTACAAATAATGACCTGCGCATGCACGAGACAATATTACTAGTGTTTGGGAAAGTTATGCACATAGATAAGAGAAAAATTAAACTATAGGCATTATGTAATGGCTCAACAAAACAATAGGTTTTTCTTATCAGCAAAGAAAAAGTTGTATTGCTCTGAATAGAGAAAACAAAGCAAAATCAAGGATTATCTGAATAAAAGTTTTGGATAAATATTAGGTATTAATCTCTTCACGGGCCAACAAAGTTTTGAATCATTTTTCTGCTTGTTGTCTAGAAGTCCTTAATATCATGATTTCTTATGCAGAAGAATTACAATTAAAGAGTTATATGGCAAGAGGAATACATTTTATCTTCTGCTGTTCTGATATATTCTGTTGACATGACACCAAGAACACTCTTAGAGAGGACATCTATTCCCATTTTCCATCTAATCCCATTTCTTATCTGTTGAATACAGGATAACTGGGATCACATTACAAAAACATGGGGTTCTGGATTTCTTATAACTCGCTTTGTTGGTGCAATTGTTTCACCGGTTTGTTCTCTCCCTCTCTCCCACACACAAATAGACCCACTGTTGATTGAAGTATCAGTTTCTGCCCTTAGTTACCTGATATAATTCTGAAACGTGTAAGGGAAATCATTTTCATATTTAGTTTATTATTTTTTTTACCAGTTTGCATCGGTCGAGATGGTGAAGGAAATAGAGGAGTTCTTTGCAACCCGCCCCAAGCCTGCGATTGCCAGAACCTTGAAGCAAAGCATTGAGCGGGTTCGCATCAATGCAAAGTGGGCCGAGGCCATTCAAAATGAAAAGCATCTTTCAGATGCTGTGCTGGAGTTGGCATACAGGAAATACTAGCACACTATTTTCTCAGGATTTCAATAATCATCACCAAGTCATTGTTATAACTGGAAAAAATCACAGTATTGCATGTATTAATTTAATACTCTCAGTCTCTGGCAAGAAACTCCTCATTATTAGTGATTTTATGGGGTTTTGCTTAAACCCTTTTGGCATTGCCCAGAACATATCTACATCTCAACAAAAAATAACTTATGAAGTAATGAGACCATATGAGCAGTTGAAGTAAAAATCAGTGCTAAATTGTCAGTTATTTTATGATCCCATTCATTCCCATGGGTGAAAGTGAAACAAACAATGCAAGTAAATATTTATAGCCTCACAGAGCCTTTTAGCTCGGAGGCATAACGAATACAATGTGAAAAGCATTCTTCTCCCATCCCTACAACAACAAACAAGTGGCTAAAACATTTACATTGCCATCACTCGGCAGAGTATATCAATAATAAATGATGGACAAAAGTGTCTAAAAGCGGCAAAGTTAACATATGTTTCAACTTATGACTAGGTTAATTTGAGTCGTGATTATCGAACGCTTAAACTCGACCTAAAGTATTGTGAAACACGTTTACATAATCTAGGAGATGAGATATTTTCAATAGTATATCACGAGCTCTAAACGGACAAGAGCTTAATGAGAAATTTAACCTCAAAGATGACCTCTTGAAATAGTGTTGTTGAGAATTGAATTGTGCAGAAAATTTAGTTGCCGAAGCCAGCTGCATTTTCTTAGGCTAGACCCAATTATTTCCTACAAAGGTTTTCCAATTTGTAAATTGGAAATACTATTTTCCAATTTGTAATCCAAAAATGAATATTTTCTAAATTATTAAATTTGGGAATAGATCCAAAATTGTGAAGTCGGAAATAGTATATACCAAATTATAAATTGAGAAATAACGTGGTCATATTATATCACTAATTAGTAAATTCTCTTATTTGAACAATAATATTAGGTTTAGAATTATCTTGCCTATATATTTGAACCCTAAGCTAGAGTTAAAGACACATCGAGACACACAACGAAAAAAATTAGCTGACCTCCTCTCTCTCTCTCTCTCTCTCTCTCTCTCTCGTTCGTTTCTTCTCGATTACTCTTTGCATCCCGGTTAGAGTCCGACTGTCCAAACTTGCTGACAGCCGCTCATCTGACGAGATTAAAACACAACGCGACACATGGCAGCGCGCGCGCTCCACTTAACTAAGGGGCGGTCCCATATTTTTGCACGTGCACACATTTTTGCACTAGATTTATGTCCATTTCTCGCGGGCCCAGATCCGCGCGACACGTGTATTAGCTCAAGTGTGAGTGGCGTTAATTATTGTTGACGGAAAAGGGAGGGTATTCGAGTCATTTTGCTCAATACTGACGTGAGACTGTTGACCTAATCGAGAAAATCGAAATGATTTCTATTTTGTGTGGAATTCTCTACTGATTTTTCCATATCTCTCCATTTAATGCAAATGTTTGATTTCATATTTTCTCATTTAATACAAATATTCTCTTCATTTAATATCTCTTCATTTAATGCAAATGTTTGATTTCATATTTTCTCATTTAATACAAATATTTGATGATATATTCAGTCAAATTGTTCATCTATTTCTCTAATTAGCGTTGAAAAAATAATTACACCTATATGAAAATTATTTTCCCTAAACATTTAATTTATATGTTGTGTGGAACACATTCACATGAAAATAGAACATTTTTATATGGAAGTGGAACTTTTTGGCAATAAGGCAAAATACATACATTACTTTTCGAGTGAAAAATCATGTGAAAAAATAATTTCTATTTTATGTCGAATTTTCTACTAATTCCACACAAATAATAGAGTTTGAGTAGTCTGAAACATGCTCATAAGAGTAATTGAGAAACTATGAATCCATAAGATAAGGTGACTGAAACATGTTTTAGGGAGACCATTTCAGCAAAATGAGCATATATCAACAGAGGGAAACAACTGACATCAGTGTCTGTTATAAAAATTTCACACAAATAAGAGTTTTAGTGGTCTGAAACATGTTCCTAACAGTAATTGAGAAACTATAAATTCATGAGAAAAAAAACACTGAAACAGGTTTTGAAGAGATCATTTCACTAAAATGAGCACATATTAGTAGAGAGAAACAATTGACATCGGTGTATGTTGCGGAAACTCCACACAAATCAGAGAAATTGAGTAGTCTGAAACATGTTCCTAACAGTAATTGAGAAACTATGAATCCATGAGAAAAGAACACTGAAACATGGTTTGGAGAGACTATTTCAAAAAATTGAGCACATATCAGCATACAAAAGAAATCGACATCAGTATAATATTACAAAAAATCCACACAAATTAGAGAGTTTGAGTAGTTTAAAACACCTTCCTAACAGTAAGTGAGAACATATAAATTCATGTGAAAAGAACACTGAAACAGATTTTGGAGAGACAATTTCACCAAAATGAGCACATATCAACAGAGAGAAGCAACTGACATCAGTCTATTTACATAAATTCCACACAAATCAGAGAGTTTGAGTAGTCTGAAACACATTTCTTACAGTAATTGAGAACCTGTGTAATCATGAAACATGTTTTTCAGAAACCACTTCATCAATACGAGAACATATCAACAATTTAAATCAGTTTATTTACAGACATATTACAAAATTCATCAAGTTCCTATAAAAGCAAACAGAAAAGACATCGAAACAGGTTTCAAACAATTACTTGATTTCTTCTTTTTCACAACACTCTGCACCTTCTCGTGCTTCCTCTTGATCCCTATTTTTTCATAACTTTGCGACAATGCATCTTCTTCAATTTATCTTCTTTGATTCATCAATGTCAATTCGTGTTCTTCGATTCGTTTTTGGTAGATTCATGTTCTTTGATTCGTTTATGGCAATTCGTGTTCATCGATCTTCAATTGGTGTTCTTTGATTCCAGATTTTCGAAGAAACAAAACCAATTATGGTTTCGAAGCAAACAAAACCGAATCGCAAATCGCTGAATCGCCTCAGAGCCTCAACATCGCATAGCTCATTGAAACACATGAAATGACCGTAATGCCCTTGAAACATGTTAGTGGAATAGGGAAAAGACCAAAAAAAATTATGACTTCAACTTATTTACGCATATACGCCACCGCATGAATCTCCACCGTTGCTTATCTCATCATGTGAATAACATCGGTTTCTATTTTTCTATTTGAAATATCTCTCTATACTTCAATATGTTTTGGAGACAACATCAATCGTCTTGTAGAGTTAAAAGTCAACGCAAGAAGCTAAATTGACGAATATATATGTACTAAAAATAATTTCACGTAAATTCTTTTGAAAAGGAGAGAGAAAGAATGTGTATTTAGCGCGAAGCAAATTCTGAGTTTCACACAGTTTGCGTGACAAACAAAATTAAAACAAACAAAAAATGGAGCAGTTCAGAGTGCACAGTAAATTCTGTTGAAAAGAAGAAGAGGGAAAGAATCTGTATAAATACAATCCTGAGTTTCACACACTTTCTGTGAATGTGACCCGAAATCAAAACAAACAAAAATGGATCAGTTCAGAGGACAAGCTCGGCTCCCCAAATTCGCCGTCCCGAAACGGTACGAGCTGAGGCTGAAGCCGGACCTCGCCGCCTGCAAATTCGCCGGCTCCGTCGCAATCGGCGTCGACGTCGTCTCCGACACTCGCTTCATAGTCCTCAATGCCGCTGAGCTCTCCGTCGATCCCGACTCCGTTTCCTTCACCAGCTCCTCCAAGGTATCATCGCCGATCCCCTCCTGCTTCTCGGTTCGTGCTTTGATTCACTCATCTGCTTGTTTGACTGATGAATTGCATTGAGGACCACTTTTGACTCCTCAATTTAGATAGTTTTTTGCCTCATCCTTAGATGTGGTGGTTGATCTTTGAGTATTGTGAATTTTTAGGATAGTTAGAATGTTTCCGAGAAAATTAAGTGAAATTTTGGAATGTTGAACTTTGTTCCAATTGTTCCTTTTCGTTACAGATCGTTCTGATCTTTGTTGTGTGATTGATTGATCATTTTGTCGAACAAGGTCATGTGTTGAATTTAAGCTTCAATGTGGCTGCATGCATACCAGATAAAGCAGATCTTGGTTTTTGTTTCCCTTGTGATGGGCCTGGAAGAGGGGGCACATGCCAAGTATCCGCTTGGGATATGTCTTCTTAGACCTTTTTTGGGGTGACCGAAAATATAGCCAGAAAGGCTATTTCAATAGTTGGGTCCGAGTTTTTTACAAGTACGCACAATTACAGCTCTGATCACTTCTGATCTTTCTAGAGACATTTTTGGCACTGCTTCCTTAATCACAGCAACAATATCGACCTTTTTGCATGTATAATATAGTATATATAATGAAGTCTAAAGTAGGTCAAACAAAAAGTAGGCAAAAACGTAGTAATGTCTCAGGAGAGATTGGAGAATTGGAATTCGAATTCCGATAATTCGAATCCTATTCCTAGTCCCGAGAATTCGAATCCTATTCCTAATCCCGATAATTCGATTTCTAATTCTGCTTGCTCACGCTCGAATTGTAAATTATTGACCATGAATCCATGATGCCTCCTTCCAGAGGATAATTTGTTTGGGTTGCTTAAGGGTTCATGTGGTGGATGTGAAGTTGTGGGAAAGAGTCTAACTTAGGCTGTTTTAAGATTCTTAGCTGTGAACTTATGAACTGTTGTTTGGGTAGGTATTCAAGCCTTTTAAAATTGAACTGGCCGAAGAGAATGAGATTTTGGTTCTAGAGTTTGCTGATACGTTGCCGATTGGTTTGGGAGTGTTGGCTATTGAGTTTGAAGGAATTTTGAGTGACAGAATGAAGGGATTCTATCGAGGGTAAGTGGGTAACTTGCTTGCAATTTGACCTTTTCATTTGCTGCCGAGGAAATTCAGATCGTGATGGAATTATTTGTAGTGTAGCTCTGCTATTTTTTTTCTGTGTTTTCTCCGGAAACATAGATATATACTAATTCTTATTTTACTTTCTTGTGAAGTTCTTATGAGCACAATGGCGAGAAGAAGAATATGGCAGTTACACAGTTTGAACCCGCTCATGCCAGGCGATGCTTTCCGTGTTGGGACGAGCCTGCTTGCAAGGTCTCTCTATGAATCTCTATGTTATGTCAACACTAAGATATGTTCTGAAATACAATACGTTCTTGACCAAGTTTCAAGTTCACAGATTAAGTGACATATTTGCCGTTCAAGGATTTTTACCTTTTGTTATTAGAATACATCTTCTGAAGCAAACTTAATACTTTTGTTGTTGAGTTCGGTATAGTTTGTTAAGGCTGCCTGCATTTCTGGTTGCAATTGCAAATGGAGCTAACAGTTTGAGTTTTTTGTTTCACTGAAATCTGAGGTGACAGGCCACATTCAAAATTACCTTGGACGTGCCTTCTGAACTAGTAGCTCTTTCCAACATGCCAATCACTGATGAAAAAGTTGATGGACTTCTCAAGACTGTCATACCAAGAATCACCAATCACGTCCACATATTTACTGGCGGTTGTTGTTGGTTTGTTTGATTATGTGGAAGATCATACATCTGATGGTAAAAATAAAAAAACCCAGATTGTTGTTCAGGTTTCTGGTGTTCTACATCCATTTATTCTTGATAGCTTAATGTTGCATACTTATGCAGGGGTGAAAGTTCGAGTCTACTGTCAAGTTGGCAAGACAAATCAAGGAAAATTTGCGCTGGATGTTGCTGTAAAAACTCTAGTGCTGTACAAAGAGTATGTCTAATTGTGATTGATCATCAAAATTCTCAAAAATATTGAAGAATTCATCTCTATAAAACTAACTAGTTGTGCCTATCTGTTTTTTCCATTTATTAATTTATGCATCATTAGCTACAAAAATAATTGTATTTAAGTTTTGCAGATACTTTGCTGAGCCATACTCCCTGCCCAAGTTAGATATGATTGCAATCCCAGATTTTGCTGGTGGTGCCATGGAGAATTATGGTTTGGTGACATATCGTGAAACAGCTTTGCTATATGATGATCAGCATTCTGCAGCTGCTAACAAGCAGAGGGCTAATTTGCATATCATACCCTTAACATTGTCTGGATTTCAAATAAAGGGGCATAGAAGAGTGATTACCCCACAAATTGCATAATAATCTTTTTTTGGTTGATGGCTTACAAGGTTGCTACAGCTGTAGCACATGAACTGGCACATCAGTGGTTTGGAAATCTTGTAACAATGGAATGGTGGACTCACCTGTGGTTGAATGAAGGATTTGCAACCTGGGTACATTCTTTGGTGCATAGGTTTTTTCTCTTACTTATTTGTATTTATTACATACTTGTATATTTATGCAAACGATATGAATGTTTCAGGTAAGCTACTTAGCAATTGATAGCTTGTTTCCGGAGTAGAAAATATGGACTCAATTTCTTGATGAATCTGCAGATGGACTTAGGTTGGACGGGCTTGCGGAATCCCACCCGATCTAGGTAGCCAGTATGTACTAAGTTACTGTGGGATCTATTTATTTGCATAGGGGCTTTATTTTTGCATCTTAGCTGGTAAACTACATTCAAGGCCTTTTGCTTTTCAGGTGGCAATCAAACATGCTGGTGAGATAGACGAAATATTTGATGCAATAAGTTACAGAAAAGGTGCATCTGTTATCCGGATGCTACAAAGCTATCTTGGTGCAGATAGCTTCCAGGTCAGTTCTTTTGTTGAGTTAATCAAAATCTTCTCCTCACTGAATCTACTCAGTTTATTGTTTGCTTGCCAAACTAGGATTAACTGTGGCTATGAAAGTTACTTGCATATAACAATTAACATATATATGGTGGTGTGAGAGTAATAAGCAGTGACTCGACGATAAATGTATTACTCCGTCCTCCGAAAATAAGTGCCCCACGTTCCTAAAACTATGTCCCAAAATAAGTATCAGTTCCTTTTTATTTGTGTAATTATCCATGGATTACCATATCCTACTATAAGTTAGTTATAACAACTCAGTGATGAGTAGTACATGGGAGCACATGATGATAAATGTTGGAAAGTCTAGCACTAAAAATTGAATCCTTGATTCATGCAAATAGTCAAATAGTACACATTCTTGGATGGAATGGGTAATGCGAGTTCAAAAATCAATGCTTCGATAGTAAGTGGTGATATGACTGCTTTTCAATTTGGAGCTCTAATTAGATTACTTTTCTGATGTAATGCCATTAAATCCTTTTTGTCTCTTATATTCATTTACTTTTAGTTGCTCTTCTTCTGCTGTCGACTAATCATATGATTATTCGTCATGACTTACTCATACATGCAGAAATCACTTGCTGCATACATAAAAAAATATGCTTGCTCAAATGCAAGGACAGAAGATCTATGGGCTGCCCTAGAAGAGGGTTCTCATAAACCTGTGAAGAAACTGATGAATTCATGGACAAAACAACAAGGATACCCAGTTATCTCTGTCCAAATCAAAGAGCAGAGCCTGGAGTTCGAGCAGGTTTGCTTTATTCCTGTCATTGGACTATATGCACTGATTATTTAGTTGTTGCAATCATATTTCTTAGTAGACATGTGGAGTTGTATATTTGAGACTCGGTTTTGAAAGGTAAATTTATAAACTGCAGTCTCGGTTTTTATCAAGTGGTGACCATGGGGAGGGGCAGTGGATTGTCCCAATTACATTATGCTGTGGTTCGTACCATGTGCATAAAAATTTCTTATTGGAAGCCAAATCTGAGGCCCGTGATATTAAGGAGTTTATGGGTGACTCAGTTTCCAATGACAGCCTCATGGAGACTCGAAATGGAGCTAAAAGCAGACGTGAATGGATAAAACTTAATGTGGATCGGACTGGCTTCTATAGGGTGAAATATGATAAAGAGCTTTCATTGAGACTTCGATATGCTATAGAAAATAGATACTTATCTGCCACCGACAGATTTAGTATGTGAATTTTTCTCCCTCCAAACTCATATCTCTTTGAAAGCAAATTGAGTAACTAACGTCAACTTATTGATTAACAGGCATTTTGGATGATTCATTTGCTCTTTGCATGGCTCGCCAACAGTCTTTGACCTCTCTGCTTAGCCTAATGAATGCTTACAGGGTAGAGGATTATTATACTGTGTTATCTAACTTGATCAATGTAAGTATCTCTTTTGCTTCTTGTTTATTCTCACATCTTAAGCCTCTCAGCTGATTCTGGTTTCTTTGCATGACCGATATCCTATAAGGTTGCAAGAATTGCAGCTGATGCAGTTCCTGATTCAGTGGGCCTTATTAAACAATTTTTCATTAATCTTCTACAGTATTCTGCAGAGTAAGTTATTCGATGGGCTATATATTGTTGTTGGTGAATCAATCTTCTATATATTTAAGCTTGTTTGATAAAGACAATAATTTATTTGAACTAAAATCTTATTTTTCTTTCCCTATGAAAACAAGGTTTGTGATTGGGAATATGGTAATATGAGCCTTGTAAGAAAGAAAAGTATATGTTATAACGAGAAAGATAATTGCGGAAAAGAAACAGAATTCGTAAGTCAAGCAAACAAGAACACAGATTTAACGTGGTTCACCATCAATGTGTTGGTTAAGTCCACATGCCTAGAGGATTTCGGAATACCAGATCACCATATGATCGGCTAGGTTACATAAGATTAGTATTTATAATGCTAAACTCCAAACCCTAATGAGAAAGGGAAACATGAAACTCTAATCCCATATGAAGCAAAGTTTCCGATGAGGAGATGATTCAAGCTTTCGAAGCTCGAGAGGCCATGAATAGGGCCAGCCTCTCCTCAAAGCATTGAATACCACCCATTATCTTGCTGTGATGTTGTCTAAGGTCTTGGTTTTTTTTCTTTAGCTCTCCTTTTCTTTTAGTTTACGGTTCTTTCTGTTCTATTTTGTTGCTGCATCATCTTTTCCTTAGATGTTGTGATGCACTTGGCTAGTTCTTGTTCCCTCCTTGGGATTTTTTTTTCTAGTTTCATCAATAATATCCCCATTTGCTGATAAAAAAAAGCCCAAAATGATGCAGCAAGATTCAAAGGAGGGAACAAGAACTAGAAAAAAATCAATAATGTGGGCAATACATCAACTCAGAACACCGACAAACTAATTGGAGTGGGTTCAGACTGATTCAAAGCATATTTCAACACGATACAATCTATAACCGAGAAAACATGGTTGGTTATGATGTGAACCCGAAAATGCATATAGATACAAAGGAAGCAAACATATGAACTGTTGGTAAGCAAATAGAAACCTAGTCTATATATCTCAGGCAACCTTCATTGATAAATGTCTTTGGAGCAAAAGGGTACATCCTTATATTTTATGTTTTATTTATTTTGTTCTCTTCTAATTCCTTCTTAGGAAGCTTGGTTGGGATCCAAAAGCAGGGGAGAGCCATCTGGATGCCATGTTAAGGGGTGAAATTTTGACTGCCCTTGCCATGTTTGGGCATGATATGACCCTAAATGAAGCAAGAAGACGTTTCCATGCATTCTTAGATGATAGAAATACCCCACTCCTTTGTCCAGATATAAGAAAGGTAGCTGAATCATGGTTGTAAACTATATTTCTCACTTGCAGTCCCTTGCTGATGTTTCTAATGGAATATGGCTGCAGGCAGCATATGTGGCCGTGATGCAGAGTGCTAGCACAGATAGCAGATCGGGTTATGATTCGCTTTTGAGAATTTATAGAGAATCAGATCTAAGCCAGGAGAAAATACGCATTCTAAGTAATTGTTATGTTTGGATAGTGATGCTGAACATAAATCCATATATTACATTGTAGTTCTAAATCCTTTTGTACTTTGCAGGTTCACTAGGATCATGTCAAGATCCTAAAATAATTCTTGAACTTCTCAACTTTTTGTTGTCTTCCGAGGTCGGTATCTCTCACTCTCTTCAATATAACAGATTTTAAGCTCTCTGATACATATTTTGTTTCTTAATTTCGTTTAGGTATGTAGTCAATGTTGTTCACGGACTAGCTGTAAGTAAGGAAGGTCGTGAAACAGCTTGGGCATGGTTGAAGGTTAGTCTCTACACTCACTCAAAAGGCATAAGAATATTGCATGTTTAGATATCTTTATCCAGTGAATTGTAGACATTTACTTTGATATTGTGTTTTCTTATCAGCAAATTACTTTATTAGAAAAGTAACAATACAATACCAACAGCTATCACCCGAGGAGGGTAGATAGAGCTGAGGGTTATAAAAGAGTGACATACAATGAATTTAGAGGTACATGAAAGCGGAGAATGGAATGAAAAAAGACGATATTGTGCTTTTGTTGTGTCAGGTTGTGACTGAGCTTAGACGTTTTCTTGTATGCTGATAAGTCAACTTGTAGAGATAAATTACAAATAATGAGCTACGCATGCATGAGACAATATTACATTAGTGTTTGGGAAAGTAAAGCACATAGTTAAGATAAAAATCAAACTATAGGCATTATGTAAGGGCACAAAAATAGTTTTTGTTACCAGCAAAGAAAAGGTTGTATTGGTCTGAATAGAGAAAACAAAGCAAAATCAAGGATTATCTGAATAAAAGTTTTGGATAAATATCGGGTATTAATCTCTTAACGGGCCAGCAAAGGCTTAAATCATTTCTCTGCTTGTTGTCTAGTCGTCCTTATAGTATGATTTTTCTCCAATTTGTTTTGTTGAATACAGGAGAACTGGGATCACATCTCAAAAGCATGGGGTTCTGGATTTCTTATAACTCGCTTTGTTGGTGCAATTGTTTCACCGGTTTGTTCCCTCCCTCTCTCCCACACACAAACAGACACACTGTTGATTCAAGTCTCAGTTTCTGCCCTTAGTTACCTGATATAATTCTGAAACATGGTAAGGGAAATCAGTTTCATTTTTGGTATATTGTTTTTATTGCCAGTTTGCTTCGGTCGGGATGGTGAAGGAAATAGAGGAGTTCTTTGCAACCCGCCCCATGCCTGCGATTGCCAGAACCTTGAAGCAAAGCATCGAGCAGGTTCGCATCAATGCAAAGTGTGTCGAGGCCATTCAAAATGAGAAGCATCTTTCAGATGCTGTGCTGGAGTTAGCATACAGGAAATACTAGCACTATTTTCTCAGGATGACACCAATTTCAATAATCACCACCAAGTCTTTGTTATAACTGGAAAGATCACATAATTTAACTCTATCTATGGCAAGAAACTCCATATTTTTAGTAATTTTATGGGTTTTGCTAAACCCTTAGGCATTGTCCAGAATATAGTCCCCTATACTATATTTTGAAGGGTACACATATTTACATCTCAACCAAAGATCATTTATGAAAATCAGTGCTAAATTGTTAGTTATTTTATGATCCCATTCATTCCCATGGGTGAAAGTGAAACAAACAATGCAAGTAAGTATTTATAGCCTCACAGAGCCTTTTAGCTCGGAGGCATAACGAATACAGTGTGAAAAGTATTCTTCTCCCATCCCATCCCTACAACAACAAACAAGTGGCTAAAACATTTACATTGCCATCACTCGGCAGAGTATATCAATAGTAAAATCAATGGAAAAGTCTATAAAAAGGCGTTTTCTGGATTCATGTTTTGGTCTTAAACTTCCTCTGAGCTTTCAAATCTACCACGACCACGGAGATGTTGTCCTTGCTCCCTTTCTGGAGGGCGCGGCTCGAGAGGAGCTCCGCTGCTGCTTGAGCTGCTGGGTCCATTCCCTCTCCCCTTTCTGATGTCCCGTTCTTTTTGTGCCAGAGGAGTATTCGTTTTCGCGCCAGATCGCATGCCTCCTCGTTTGTCATCACATCCCATAGACCATCGCTAGCAAGAATCAGGCACTCGTCTTCTCTCGCCCGAGGGATAAACGTTACTTCAGGTTCTGGAATAATCCACGGCTTCAAGTATCTATCACCTGATAATGATACACAGTGTTTCAAATATATTTCAAACAAAAATGTTTGGTATTACACAGAAACATAAGAATTCCCTTAAAACAACCGTATATAACATTAAGAATGCACTTGACAATGGATCTTTGAACTAACAATAATATTTACTGACCATATTATGCAACAGGCGATGCGTTAATTTGTGATACAGAATACAAAATAAAGTTTCACTTCAGACTCAGCTCTCTCAGTGTAGCTGTTACAAAATAAGGGTAACTATGCATACAACCATGTTTGAGTTTGGGATTTCCAGAACCACCCATCTTTTTTATCGTGATATCCCCAAAGGCCTGAACCCAATCAGTGTACGTGAAAACAATTTAAATGTCTTGAAACTCTGAACGCAACTTTTCTACATGTTGGAACTACTCAGAAGGTTCCAGGAAATGATACGAGTTCCAAGTTCCAACAATTGTCATAGATAGATTGACCCTTCACACTATAAAGTCCCAGCACAATTACAAGTCTCATAATACTTTGCAGCTACGACATTACCCTCCTAATCTAACATGTTTATTACTGTTATTTTGAAATGCAATAACGGTAGGCGCAGGAATTGGAAAACCTCATACTTAATACAGAGACAATCTCATGCTTGATACAGAGACATCATAACTATAAAAATAAACCCCAGCTCCAGGCCATTACTTAGAGAATACCTCAGTGAAACTCAACATACCTATAGATCTTGACATTGCAAGAACACCAAAAACACGATGCCCGTTCCATTGTATGACCTTGCCTCCAGCTGCTTCTATCCTTGCATATTCATCTTCTCGGTTCGGCTGGGATACATTAACAATAAAATATAAACCTTTATCAATGTGGACAAATAACATAGATGCAATATTACAACTGTATGGCTCGTACCTTGTGATCCACCGACAATGGCATAGGTTCCTTCCCACGATATAGAACTGCCCTTGAGTCTCCACAGTTTGCCACTGTGATGTGAGACGAAGAGATAAGAGCAACAACAGCAGTGGAACCAACAGTCTCGGGAGCAACAGGTTCGAGATCAGGTTTTCCTCCAACCTCATCATCTACCTTAAGGAAACAACTGGTGAATATTTTTCTCCATTGCTCTTGGCAGCTATCCTTAACACTTGTGTCTCTCAGGTTTTTCTTTGCAAATTCTACCTCCTCTATCAAGGCAGCATGCATGCGATGACTACAATAGTTAGCAACCTGAACACGTAAGCAACCCAATCAAATAGAGTCAAAGCAAATAAGTTAATACATATGTAATATAAGTGTACTTGGGGAAAAATTGCCACAAAAGGAAGAGGATAAAGTTGTAGGATATGGTAACAACCTGTGAGCCCCCATGACCATCATAGACTCCACAGAAATGAGCAGTCTGATTTGGCAAACACTTGGTCATCCCATCAAGTACGCGATTATCTACTAGCATTTGGATAGGAATTTCCAAAAGGCGAGGCACGGTTGCAACTGCATCTTCCATTTCAGGTCTCCTTCCACAAACAGATGTAAATCCCCATAGAGGCACATATTCCAACTCGAAAACACTACGAACTATTCCACTTGTCCCTCTTTGAAGAGGCACCTGAACAACCGCTTGCTGCTTTAGATTTGACCCATCTTCAGCAAGGGGATCGCTCGAGGTCTTTGCCTGTTTATCTGAATCACTCAAATCACTGCCCTTGCCAATAATATTAACACCTGCCAAGCCAGATGGTCCTACCCGAGATGTAGACTCAAAACCCGAGAAATCATCTCCACATAAGCTACTGTTCTCACTCACCACAGAAAAGGAGCAAGAATTATCAAGAATCTGATCACCCTCCACCGATAAGCAATCATCTTCCTCAATTTCCTGCACTTCACCAGCGACCCAATTGCTCTTATCCTCAGAAATCATACCCAGCAAACCAGCCTCTCCCGTCTCAACTTCACCTGCAGGCGCCACTGATGCCCCTATACTACAAACATCATTCTCCGAAACACCACAATTACAATCCTCATCACCCCTATCTTCTGAAACTTTATTAGTTACAGAATCAGGCAAAAATCCAGGTGTGTTCATCGTCAATTTAAGCCTCTTGGTGTCCCTATGGGTAGCTAGAGTTGGGTTATCACATTCAAAGACTGAATTGCCTAATCTAAATGGCACAGCAAGCGCAGAGGACATCTCCTCCATGAAAATCTCTATCTAGGCAGCACAAAAAGTAAACCTTGAAGCCTTTTAACATCACACAACCTGTCATTTTTCAACTAATCCATCACCTCCTTGTACTCTAATTAAGGATGATCTTGGAACACAAGTCAGCCCTTATGCCTAATAGAAGTCAAAAGCACATAAAAAGAGCAAGCAAATTCAGGCGATGCGACAGTATTGAAGAGGTAAAGGTGGTGAAATCGAAATGGGTAGTCAGATCTAGTGAACAGCCACAGATCCAAACTCCCATTTGTAGACAAAAGCTTAACCCTAAAATAGATTGTCAGACCTTCTAAGCAACCCCTCCTCTGGATTCTTCTCTATCTACCCCCATCAACTACAGTGAGTGAAAGAGAGAGAGACCCAGAAAAGAAAGAGAGAGAAAGGAGAGAGCTTTATTCTCAAATCCAACCAAAAATAAAATAAAAATTAAATTTGAAGCCAACCTACCTCCTCCTATCTTCTCTCAGAGAAAGGGGTCATGAGAAAGTCCCAAGAATCACAGGGAAACCCCAAAAGAAGATGGAACTCCATTTCCTTTTCATTTCACCCCTCACAGCTCCCTGGATCTGAGGTAACCCATCTCAGCCTCTCCTATTTTCTTTTACTTTCTCCCAAACAATTGTCACAGCAAAATAAGGGTTAAGGGAAAAAAGAGTCACTACCCAATAAATTTGTCAAACCATAGAGTCTTCTCTCTCACTCACTTCATATTAGATGGTTAGAGAACAATAGACTCTAAATTTCTGGAAACCACTGAGAGAAACCAAGAAAAAAAGTTCCTTACCACTTAGAAAAAATATCAGCTAAAATGTGATCAATGATGGGTTGCTTTCTCTTTTCTTGATTCTTGTTTTATAAGAGTGTATGATATGATATTATTATAGAAAGTTGGAAGAGAGCATGAATGAGAGAGAGAGAGAGATAATGAAATTAGTATAAAAGTGAGAAATTGGATTGGAAAAGAAGAGAATAGATGAGAGAGATAGGGACCGTTGAGAGGGAAAGATGGACAGATGTCAAATCTTGGAGAGCATATTAAAGCATCTCCACCCATCTCATCATTCATCATCCTCTTGCCTTCCTCTCCATGTGTACTCCATCAAATGCTTAAAAGGAACCTTTTTTTATTTACAGCTATACTTTCCTGGTTTTCTGTCCTATTGCTGTATTTTTATTAAACAATTTTTATTTCATGATAACATAACAGCATCAATACTTTATTTATATACTTGTGTTGGGTTGGGTTGGGGTGGACTTTAATAGAATTAAGGACAATTTAACGGTAAATCAAACTGATTATTTGACTATAATCAATTAAAATGAAAAGCAGTTATTATTAGGATATAAAATGGGCCTTCCGGTCTTGACTTTAGGCTTGCCAAATAAAGGGAGTTTAGGTCATCAACTTCCAGCCCACCAACAAGAGAGAAGCCCACATAAAGAGCAGTGAGCCCAGTCTTAGAATGCCACGCGTAGGAGCTATGTAATATGTTGAACCCAATGGGAAAGTCGAGGGGTATGAAACAAATTTTAGAAAAATTAAAACAATGTTGTAAAAGGATGACCACCACCATACCTCTACTCTCCTATATCACCATTCCTCTGTCCTCTTATGTCATAATTGTTCCATATTTTGGGAATAGTTGTGTGTAGTTTTTATTTTGCATTTAATGCCCCATCATCACTTATTTGTATATAAATAGGTGAAGAGGGAGTGTAGAATGGAGATACAAAATATTGATCATCCGATAGCAAATCTCTCTTCCTTATTTACTTGTAATGCTTTATTCTTTAATTACTTTTACTATCCTTGCTATACTAATTAATTTTGGTTGCTCTTAACACTCACGTATAACACATTTTTCACAACACGTTATCAGTACGAATAGCTCGGTTATCATAATTTTTATATTTCTAACTAAATTTAATTTAGTTCTTGAATTTATGTTTATTTCGTAAATTTACTTTGCTTATTATATATCTATAAGTATGCTCTGTGATCGCCAATTTTAAATTGGATCTTTCACATCAGAAATGTATCTGCTATTATTATACTTGTTCTATATTTATATATAATGTTTTGTAACCCGAAGTTTACAAAACCAAAGGCATTTTGAACCTGAAGTTCTAAAATTGCCGAAAAAAAAGGTTGTTGAACATGATGTTCATGTAAACCAGAAGTTTACGAATTTCTAAAATTTACGGAACCCGAAGTTCCAAATCAATGTATAAATCACGAACTATATCATGAGATACCGAGACTAAAACTTGAGGTCTTAAAAGTTAGAACCAGCAGTTCTAAATATCCGCAAAATATGTCATATTTTTTAATAAATATTTTGGACATATTTTAATTGTGTTATTGCGGTTAAATTTTTCAGGATGACGAACCTGGTAAAATGCCAATATGTTGCCTTCGGTCTCAACGGGAAAAATTATTTTAAATGGGCTTTGGAAACTACTCTCCACCTAAGATCGATGAATCTTGGAGAAGTTATTGTAGACGATAATGAAGAGTCTGTGCATAACAAAGCAAAAGCCATTATTTTCATACGTCATCATATTGATTCTGGTCTGCGAGCTGAATATTTAGATATTCAAGATCCACTTGATTTGTGGAAGAGGCTGAAAGAAAGATTTGAGCACATGAAGTCTATTGCCTTACCTCAAGCATCGCATGAGTGGGCTAATCTAAGACTACAAGATTTCAAGACCATAAATGAATACAATTCTGCTGTATTTAGAATTGTATCCATGCTCCGTATGTGTGGAGACAACAGAACTGATGCTATGATGCTTGCGAAAACGTTCTCCACGTTTCATCCATCTAATATGCTCCTGCAGCAGCAATATCGGGAGCGAAAATTTGAAAAGTTCACTGACTTAATTGCATGTTTATTGATTGCTGAACAAAATAATGAATTGTTGATGAAAAACCATCAAACTCGCACCGTTGGCAGTTCACCATTCCCTGAAGTGAATGTGACAAATTATGATGGTTATCCTTCTTTTGGGAGAGGCCAAGGCCCTAATCGTGGTCGTGGTCGTGGTCGCGGTCGTGGCCGTGGGCGCAATAATTTTCACCCTCGTGGGAGAAATGACAAAATGCTCCACCAGAAATGGAACAAATTTGAGAGGCGCGATAAAGGAAAAGGCCCACAAATTCAGACTCCCAAAAGCAGTGAACATGAATGTTTTAGGTGTGGTGTAAAAGGGCATTGGGCACGTACCTGTCGTACTCCCAAGCATTTGTTGGTCTTGTATCAAGCATCAATTAAGGGAAAAGAGAAAGTTGTAGAGACAAACTTTATGGATAACTCGGATCCTGTAGATCTGACTAATTTGGATGTCTCTGATTTCTTTGCAGATGACGGCGGAAATATAGGAAATTTGATTTCCGATGACATAGCATGAACCTTTGTTAACTAATCATGATGTTGTAATATATTATACTTTTTGTATTATGTAATCCTTTCAAATGTTTGTAATCTAATGCTATGTTTTTTCTTTTATGAAAGGATATGGATTTCGGAAATGAATCCCAGTTGACAAAAATAGCAATGATGTGTGTATTGTTGATTCTGCCACTACACATGCAATCTTTAAAGAAAGGAAATATTTTTCATGTCTAACCTTGGTTGAGGCAAATGTTAATACTATTATGGGTTCAGCAAATATTATAGAAGGCTCCGGAAGAGTTTCTATATTGTTGCGAAATGATACTCGATTAGAAATCCATAATGCTTTATATGCTAGTAGATCTAGAAGAAATCTACTAAGCTTTAAGGATATCCGCAGTAATGGATATCATATTGAGACCACAAGTGAAAATGAAACGGAATTTCTTTGTATCACATTAAAAGATTGTGGTGAAAAGCGTGTATTAGAAAAATTACCTGTTCTATCATCTGGGTTGTATTATACAACTATAAGAACAGTTGAAGTCTACGCGGTATTGAACCGGAAGTTCTTTAATCCAAATGATTTTATGCTTTGGCATAATCGTCTTGGTCATCCAGGATCAACGATAATGCGTAGGATCATTGAAAATTCATGTGGACATTCGTTGAAAAACCAGAAGATTTTTCCGTCCAATGAAATAATTTGTACCGCTTGTTCACAAGGAAAATTAGTGGTCCGGCCATCAAAGACAAAGGTTAATGTTGAATCTCCATCATTTTTGCAAAGAATCCATGGAGATATATGTGGCCCTATTCACCCATCTAGTGGACCATTTAATTATTTTATGGTTCTGATTGACGCATCCAGCAGATGGTCACATGTGTGCTTACTGTCAACTCGTAATGTTGCATTTGCAAAATTGTTAGCACAAATCATTAAGTTAAGGGCACATTTTTCTGATTATCTGATAAAGTCTATTCGTCTTGATAATGCTGGTGAATTCACATCTAAGACATTTGATGATTATTGCATATCATTGGGTATTGATATTGAGCATCCCGTTCCGCATGTGCATACCCAAAATGGTTTAGCAGAATCTTTCATTAAACGTATACAGATAATTGCACGAATATTGTTAATGCAATCAAAATTATCAGTTTCTGCTTGGGGACATGCTGTATTACATGCTGCTTCTTTAATTCGGTTAAGGCCTAGTGCATATCATCAATATTCTCCTATGCAGCTTGTGTGTGGACATCAACCTGATATATCTCATTTACGTAATTTTGGTTGTGCTGTGCAAGTGCCTATTGCACCCCCACAACGCACGAAAATGGGACCTCAACGGCGATTGGGGATTTATGTTGGTTTTGATTCACCATCTATTATCAGGTACCTTGAGCCCTTGACAGGTGACCTATTTACTGCACGACATGCAGATTGTCATTTTGATGAGACGACGTTCCCACATTTGGGTGGAAATAAAAAGCCTCCTGAAGTTAGGCGTGAAATTGAATGGAAAGTAAATTCCATGTCTCATCTAGATCCACGTACATCACAATGTGATAAAGAAGTACAAAGGATGATACATTTGCAAAATGTTGCAAATCAAATGCCTGATGCATTTGCAGATTCATCAAAAGTAACAAGGTCATACATAGATGCTATCAACACACCTGCGAGAATTAAAGTTAATGATGATAATTCGAAAGCGGCAGTCGATTCCTCTAGTACACGCCAGAAACGTGGGAGGCCATTGGGGGCAAAAGATATCAATCCCCGTAAACGAAAAAATCAAATGAATAGACAAATAGTTCCAGCAGAACTATCGGTTCCTGAAGAACCATTGGTTCCCGTAGGACCGTCGATCCCAAAAGAAAATGAAAGTTCTAAAATTCCTGAAGAATTGCAAGAACAAATAAGTGGGGAAATACACATGAATCATTCCTACACTAATGAATACTTGGATCGAAAATTGATTAATATAGATGAAATCTTTGCATTCACAGTGGCATGTGAGATAATGAATGATTTTAATTTTGAGCCACGTACAATTGATGAATGTCGTGAAAGGCATGATTGGCCAAAGTGGGAAGAAGCAATTCAAGCAGAATTGACTTCATTGGCAAAACGGCAAGTCCTTGGACCCATACTTCGAACACCAGAAGATGTTCGACCAATTGGATACAAATGGGTGTTCACAAAGAAAAGAAATGAGAAAAATGAAATTGTTCGATATAAAGCTAGACTTGTAGCACAAGGTTTTTCTCAACGACCTGGCATCGATTTTGATGAAACATATTCACCTGTAATGGATATGATTACTTTCAGATACTTGATCAGTTTAACAGTCTCTGAAGGACTGGATATGTATCTGATGGACGTTGTCACTGCCTATTTATATGGTACGTTGGACACAGATATTTATATGAGACTCCCTGAAGGAATTAAATTGCCGGAAGCAATTAAAAATAGTCCAAGGAACCTATATTCAATAAAATTACAAAGGGCATTGTATGGACTGAAACAATCTGGTAGGATGTGATATAATCGTCTTAACGAATACCTTACCAAAGAAGGATATAAGAATAATGTTATATGCCCATGTGTATTCATCAAGAAAACAAATCTCGGATTTATTATTGTGGCAGTATATGTTGATGATATAAATTTAATTGGGACTCCTGAAGAGATCATAAACACTGCAGAATATCTCAAAAAAGAATTTGAGATGAAAGATTTAGGGAAAACAAAATATTGTCTCAGCCTGCAAATCGAGCATATTTCGGGTGGAATTTTGATCCATCAATCAGCATATGTTGAAAAACTCCTGAAGCGTTTCAATATACAAAATGCTCATCCACTAAGCACTCCAATGGTCGTTCGGTCTCTTGATCCTAAGAAGGATCCTTTTCGCCCCAAAGAAATAGATGAAAAGATACTTGGTCCTGAAGTACCATATCTAAATGCGATCGGTGCTTTATTATATCTGGCGCAATGTACAAGGCCAGATATAGCTTTTGCGGTAAATGTACTTGCAAGATTCAGCTCAGAACCGACAAGACGACATTGGAACGGAATCAAACATATATTCCGCTATTTGAGTGGATCCAAAGATTTGGGATTATTATATTCGAAATCCTCAAATAGCGATGGCTTGATCGGATATGCGGATGCTGGATACCTTTCAGATCCTCATAAAGCACGCTCCCAAACAGGATATGTATTTACTTGTAATGAAACAGCAATATCCTGGCGCTCTACGAAGCAGACTTTGGTGGCAACATCTTCCAATCATTCAGAAATTCTAGCACTACATGAAGCTAGTCGGGAATGTGTGTTCTTGCGCTCATTCATTCAACACATACGAGATGCATGTGGAATTCACTCGATTACAAGCTCTCATTCCACAATATATGAAGACAATGCATCGTGTATAACTCAAATCAGAGGAGGATACATTAAAGGAGATCGAATCAAGCACATATCGCCTAAATTCTTCTACACTCACGAACTGCAGAAGAGTAATGAGATTGATGTCAAGCAAATCCGCTCTAGCGAAAATCTTGCAAATTTGTTCACTAAGAGTTTACCGACATCCACCTTTGAGAAGTTAGTATGGCGAATCGGCATGCGTCGACTTAATAAGCTATCGAAGTAACTTTTTCGATCATCAGGGGGAGCATCGATCAGGGGGAGCAAGAATATGAAGATGATCACACTCTGGACTGTGCGCTGCACTCTTTTTTCCTTATTCAGGTTTTGTCCCGCTGGGTTTTCCTGAAAAGGTTTTTAACGAGGCAGCTATTAAGCACGTTTAACATCACCTACATTTTCTTATGAATGGTGGTGTTCAAGGGGGAGTGTTGTAAAAGGATGACCACCACCATACCTCTACTCTCCTATATCACCATTCCTCTACCCTCTTATGTCATAATTGTTCCATATTTTGGGGGATAGTTGTGTGTAGTTTTCATTTTGCATTTAATGCCCCATCATCACTTATTTGTATATAAATAGGTGAAGAGGGAGTATAGAATGGAGATACAAAATATTGATCATCCGAGAGCAAATCTCTCTTCCTTATTTACTTGTAATGCTTTATTCTTTAATTGCTTTTACTATCCTTGCTATGCTAATTAATTTTGGTTGCTCTTAACACTCACGTATAACACATTTTTCACAACAAACAATGGTTTCATAACTGGTCTAAAAATAAAACAAGTTTTAGAAGAATAAAAGAAACAAGTACGTTTGCAGCAATAAAAATCGTATGCAATGACAATAATACCCTGGCGCACAAGTTAAAAGACCAAAACAAAATCACATATTTCTAATATTATGACATGTTGCCACTGGTTCGTAGATGAAACAATTATATGGTTACGATGAGTTCTTAGGTTTGTATTCCAATCCCCAATTCGGAGCCGAAAACACCTCCTAATATAATTTTAATTTTCTAAATTGATTTTTTTAAAGAATTGCATAAACCTATATAATATTTTTTAATTTTTTAAATTGATTTTTTTAAAGAATTGCATAAACCTGCCTAAATATGACTTAACCCGCTTAGATCCACCTAGCTGACTCAAATCACCCAATTACATAAAATCATATCGATGTCGACGCCTAAAGGAGGATTTTTACAGCAATGTGTAAGTTGAACATCTTTATTCTATATTTATTCAAAATGAATTAAAATTACAACATTCCTAATCCAACAACCTTAAATATTATTCATGAGTTATTATTTTGAGGGTTTTATTCATGAGTTGTTATTCCTAAATAAATACAATGCAATGGGAAGAAGCACTAGAAGATAAAGAGTTGAGTGTTTGAGTTCATATCTTGCCCTGATAGTGATACCAAGCTTTGAAAAAATACATCATCAATCCATAGCAAACAAGTCCACAAATATCAGTAGTCTTTCAACAATTGCACTCTTATGGGACAATGTACTACTGAAGCAAACATGCAATATTCAGTTTCTTAGTAGTCAAAATCATTAAAAATTTGAACAGACTAGACTGCCACTAGAGAAGGCATGTTATGTTTACACTACCAGCCTGGGCAGCCAGGACAGACATAAGTTCTTCCAAAACACTCTAAATTCTAATACACACAGATCCAAAGGTTTTCAACTCCCTACCTGTTAACCCCATATAATCAGGTTGTTGCTGTACACTTATAATACTTGGTTCACTGGAAGCGCTGATGCCTCTACTAAAAATAAATAGGGCATGTGCAGTGCAGGTATCCAAGTGACGGGTTTATAATTGATTCTTCCCTACTACATATATCGTCCCATTACGGTAACATGGGATCACCTGATGATGCAACCATCGGGACATCTGTTTCCTTAGCTGTCTGGTTAGCATAACCTTCACTTGAATTATCTGCGTAAAGGTAACAACTATCAGACCTTGAGATGAGAAACTCAGTAATCTGACAAGTTCATTACTACTAAGGTTAACACACAGGATAAGAAACATTACTGAATATTGAATCAATTGTTGGTCGTCTTGGCGACATACTTCTCTTCATATCTGCAAGGGTAACACGGTTCAATAAGCAAAACAAGCACAAACATGAGCAGAAAAATTATCATGTATGTCCATTGAAAAAACTCAAACACAAACTTGAAAACTACCAGGGGAGATTTAATTAGTACGGACACCCTACTTCTGCATCCTCATATAATATCTGTTCAAATTATTTTCATGCATGCTCATTTCACAACAAGACCAATGTAGGATTTTGATGACTGAACTCAGATTCTTTACCTCACCTTGGTGAATAGTTACTTTTTTTTAAGAGATTGAGCAGCATCTCGACGAGGGAGCCATGCATACTAAATCAAAAATAATGATGATGCAAAGGAGCCTATAAAGGCACAAAGGAATAAGGTAAAATAACAAAAAGAAAACCCATACAGATATAGAGAAACATAGAAGCTAAAAAACATCTGATAAAAGAAAAGAAACTAAGAACATAGTGAATCTGAAGGACGGAATCCTGGGTGGCTTGGGCAAGGTCTCTGGAGTGTTCTTCGCGCATGCCGAACATTGCGAAAAGCTCTAGTGGTATGACTCTGGCATATTTTCATCCATCCCATCTCTCCTAAAGTTTGCTTATAAATTTGCTTTCCCTTTCTATTTTCTAAACCTAAAACCTATGTCGGGGCAAGGGCTCCATTGGAAATATTTTTCCTTCAGCCGGCTTTTGTTAACAGGAGTGCATGGTGAAACCCCAATAAGGGCTACTGTTCAAACCATGATTTTGTTCAACTACATTAGATTGTAAGGTGAGGCTACATCCTGTGTCACACTTCAGTTGGATCACACTGGTTGTATTACTATTCCTCCAGGTTGTAGCACATTTCTTCGTTCCAAAACTTACACCCATTAGAGGAAACAAGCGTTCAAAGATAAATATTGTAATGTCTCACATAAAAAAAAAGGTGTGGATCAATTCGCTAAATGAAATGCCAAGTCTAAGATTCCACCCATCCGCTTGAGGTTTAAGGAGGGTCGGACTTTAACATGGTATCAGAGTTTGGTGTTGAATCTAGACCTACCCTCTGTCATTCTGTTTCGGGCCGAGGCCTACAGTCCACGTGGCAAGTCTCTGATGTGTTACCTGACTTACGTATGAGGAGGGGTGCTAAGTATAACATCGAAAAGATATTCATTTACTACTTTTAATTAATAACAAGTTTACCTATCAGCTTGAGCTCTTAGGTGGGTCGTACTTTGACAAGTAATGGAGATGATTTTCTTCAAACATTGATCATTATTAAGGGATAACTGCAAAATATCTTGCGTATTTTCCTACTGTCCGCTTTCATTATTTTTGCAACATCAGATAATTTTGATGAAAAAATGGGCAAATTTCGATCAAGTGCAAGTCACATGACCTACTTTTAAAATGGCGTAAACGTAATTACCCCTGAAATATAAAAGATGTCATTGGTGTCAATATATAATGTTACCATTAATTACCCCCACAGCCCTTCCTCTAAAAATCCTTGCCGGCGACAAAGTACGTTGTTGGTCGAAGCCTTAGGTATGGCGATTCAGGAGAGGGTTGTATCAAGATAACTTTGGGATCGAATTGGGCTTACCGGTGATTCTCAGGATTTGCTCGGAGATAATGGCAGTAGCGGGTTTAGTGATAGGTTTTCTAATCTACATTGGAGACAACATCAGTTTCAGAATAGCAACAATTGTTGGATCAGAATGGTCCTCGGTTGATGAACACAACATGCCCCAATTGTAACATCAATGACATTCATTTGAAGAAGCAAGGCGAGAGACTGACGAATACATGAGGTCATAGGTAATGAATCCTATCAATTTAACTTGTGCCTTTTGGTTTTTGTTGAATTTCAATGGATCGTGCTTTTCTAAAAAATTGGAGCAACTCCTCAACTAAGATTGAGGGTCCACTACTATCGAGGACACCTGCTCTTGTTGCAGCGGTCACGCTTGGTTGAAGCCCAATCTTTGAGAACCACTGCCATCCTTTGTTCACACTGGCATCGACTCAGCTGCTTGCCGCAGCTTAACGCTGAATCTACTGTTGCGCGAGGTTGAAAAAAAGATGATGTTATGCTAACACATCCCTTGCTATATTTTTCACATGTAATTCTATTAATTGATGGGGGTATTTTCATTCACTTCATTTTAACAGTTGGGGGTATTTTTGTTCACTTCATTTTTAACAGTGTCATTAACAGTAAAAAAGAAAATTAGAAACATAGCACACGACCACTCCTTGCAAAAGTGGGATAATACACAACACGTTTTGCAATTATCCCTTAAATCAAAGCAGAGAACAACTTTTCATCATACCAGTTTTTCCATCATGCATATGCACAATAAGCTAAGACACATGAAAGAAACTTATAATGGTGATGCATGAACCAATGCAACTGCAAATATCTGAGTGAAAGTATATGCATGATGCTTAATGGTAATATCTTTAATAATAAGGTACTGCAATGGTATACAAAAAGTAACATACAGCCTCAAATACTCAAGTAATAGTCACATACCAAAAGTTCGATTTAGTCCTTTGACAGCATCAAAGTTCTTGTATGTATAGCCAACAAAACTTAAATCTTTGGGAGTTAATGGCATCTGCATGAAATTCACGGGGAACATCAATATCTACATTACAAGTTCCTAAAATAACAGGAGATTGCAGTAAAAGAATGATAATTTTTGAGGAAAATAGGACAAAAAAATGTCTGCCAAAAGGGTAAGTTTACTAGCATCAGTACAAATATAAAATCAATATTAAATGATTAATAACGGAAGTGGTTAAAAACCACACACCCTCATTCCCTCATTCTAGACTAGTATCTTAATGATCTGGAAATGAAGCCAATGTCCAAATGAGCACAAGACTTAGAAGTGGATAAAACTACTAGTAAAGCACTGGCACAAATTTCTTTTTTCTTCCAATCTCCAATTAATGAAATGCAATTGTTCTTCAACTAGGTACAAGATTAACATAACCCTGTCTTAGATGATGGTAGTTGTTTTAACAGGTTTTTTTTTTCATATGTTGAATGATATTGACTCCAGTTACATTTGCTGTAGACTGCAGATTATAGAGCAGGTGCTCATTTTACACTGACAGTGATTTTGACATCATGTTTAACTAATGAAAGAAAAAGAAGCAGATGCACAGGAGCAGATGAAAGCATGCACGAAGCAAAGATTGTGGAACAATACAGGCACATACTAGAAGTATGATTGAAAAATATACATTTTACGAAGGAAAGGAAAATGTCAAGCACAAACACTGAGAAAAAACCGGTGAGTCAATAACTACATAAATAGTAAATAACGAACCTTCCTTGAGGGTCCTGAACCGGTCCGTGATGTAGCTGGAGGTCCCGCCTAAAAAAATTGAATTCACAAGTAAATCCATTGAGGCATCATACTAGATAGAACCTAACGGCGATAGCAACTAGAAAGCCTAATACAAAGAAGCATCTGGTTGAAAAGTCTAGCAAAGTTCGATAAGAAAAAACAGGGGAGAGTATGTGTAATGGCATAATTTTCCATGCAACTGCCAAAACACACGAGTAATTGATAAACCCTATTTTGTACACATCAGTTATTGCTTGCTAGCTCAGAAACAGCTTAAGGTAAACTCTGCACATAAGGAGGAGCTTAATACTGCTCTCACATACTAAACAGAAGTAGTAGTGGCCACAGTATCAGTTATGGTAACCATAGGATAATGGAGGGGAGGAAGCGAGTTTGTGCAATACCTCATCAAACTTCATGAAGTTTTGAGTATCTAGCTCTCCATTTACTTCTGGTTTAAATGCTGCGTCCATTTCATAGAGCTTGTCCCATACCACATCTTTGAACCAAGGATGAGCCTGATACAGTACAATATGGACAATGTAGGGGAGAAATAAGGATGAAAAAGAGAATGGTGTGGTAGTGAATTCAAAATCTTACTTTAATTTGATGTGCCCCTCCAGTCCCAAGCCTATGTTCGACATCACAAAGCAACCTGCAAATGAGATTCCTTGCCTCTAGTGACAACCTTGAATCTTCGGGAAATTTGAGGTGATTTCTCCAGTGAACAATCTAAATAACAACAAAACAATGTCAACAAAAGATGCATAACCCAAGAAGACCACCTTAAATAAAACTAGGCATAACTAAAAGGATGTGAAAGAGAACAGAGGAAAAGGAGAGATATTAAATGTGTAGCATACCAAGTTTGACAAGGCACGGGTTTAGCAATGAATTCATAAAGTGAAAAGACTTTGACACAACCAGTAGGAGACATTTATCATCGTAATGACAACCGTGTGCTTCACAAGCCTCACATGACAAACATCAACTGAAGCTAAGAATAAGAAACTGAAAACAGTAAAAACCTAGTACCTTTCTGCATGTGCTAATCGGGTCATCTGAATAGAAAGGAGGGTAACCAACTAGCATTTCATACATTATTGCACCTAGTGACCACCTGAATGAAAACCCAAGAAAAATGAATCACCGCTACTTTCCACAATCACAAAATACCAGACAGGCACAAACAGAAATAAGATTGTTTTAAATCCCTGTGGCAAGATAGTAACGTACTATTGAGTTCGTGATTGACTGAAAAGGACAAGTACAAAACACAAAAAAAAAGAGAGCAGTAGACCAACCAGTCACATTCCATGCCATATCCTTTCTTCAGAAGCACTTCAGGCGCAATATAATCTGGTGTCCCCACAGTTGAAAATGCCTTTGGATAACAAAAGATAAAATGAGAACTAATTGGAGTAGCAAACAGTCATGCAATCTTTCAAAAATTAAAATATATATTTTTGCATGAGCCTACAAGGGTGTTTATCAGTTCCTGTATACGCATCTTTACATATGTCTGAGTTAATAGATTCTATGCAACCCAATCTCTGAACAATGAGAATCACTCATGTGGGGAATATCTGGAAGTGCGCAATTACCTAGAAACACATCAACACACAGTGAAGAAGCATTTACTAAGATTGAACGAGAAATCTTGAAATGCAATGCCACCGGATGGGGGAACAAGACGAACATAAAATTTATAATATAGGTGGAACGAATAAGTCTAAAAGGATGAATTTCATTTGAGAATTGAAATACAGCAACAACTGTAACTTGGGTCAAGAATGATATGAAACTCAAAATTGAAAGTATAGATGAAACACTATAGCAAAACATTTTAATTTTGGTGAAAGAAAATTTAATAGGGCTTGTCTAAGACATAAAACTATATACCAGCACTCAAGTGTTAGTCATTATTAATGTTATGCCAGTGATTCACACTATCTAGAATATCATTTTTATGTAAGTTTCCTAGTAATTTCACTTATTTTCAGTTTCCCCCCAAATATGATCTTAGTATCTAACAAACATGATATAGAATGTATTTGTGAAACTCTAAACTCAAAAGATTAAGCTAATAAGTGGATGGTCCAACATGGATATCAAGTAGTAATTGGATTTATATACTTTAGATGTGGAATCATAACACTATTTAACTTGAAATGTGTAAAATATATGTTTCTAAGTAGCATACCAACTTCCTCCTGTTCATCTGCCAATGCTGAAGTCGTTCACGAGGGGTTTTCCAACTATTCCCATTCGCAGTATCAGCAACACATGCGTCGATATCCATTGGTTCTGTCATATTCTCATCATCCAATGTTTTGTTTTCATGTAGGGCAGGTAAGGTAGTACAATCAATTGGTTTACAAAGCCCAAAATCTGAGAGCTTCATGTGACCATTCTTGTCCAGAAGAAGGTTGTCAGGCTTGATATCTCTGAAATGAGAAGTGGAACTAGTTACACACAAATCAAACCAAGCGATTGCAAGATTCAGCTCATAACATAATTTGTTAGAATATAAGCAGAAACTGAATGCCAACCTGTGAATGTAGTTGTGTTTGTGAATAGACTCTATGGCCAAGACACTTTGAGCAATATAAAACTTAGCTACACTTTCAGTTAAGGTGTCCTCCCTCATCAGTAGAGTCATCATGTCACCACCAGGCAAGTACTCCATTATCAAGTACAGATATTCTGCATCCTGAAATGAGTAGTACAATTTCACTATGCAGTGGCTGGCAACTTCTGCCAGCAAATTCCTCTCAGCTCTAACATGTTCTACCTATAAAGCAAGTCAGGTTGTTAGAAGCATCTAAAACATTTTAACAATAAATACTATGTATTAAATTAGACATTTGGACATGAAAAGTTTTTTTAATCAGATTTGGACATGAAAAGTGACAATACATAACAATAATTCAAACAAGAACTTCAACAACTTAATAAATAGGGGGATAGTAGTAAAAAAAATAAAAAAGTATACTTTCTCTCTCTCAACATTATTTGTTAGAACTTAAATATACAAATTAAGTATTTACAGATATGACAATAGCACTGCCTCATATGCAATTTTCTAATCTTAAGTCACAAATTGATCACATTTGTCAAGAATTCAAAGAAGTTATATCATGCATATACTATAAAGTGTACTTAGGGTAGACTAATTATTATTATTTTCTATATAATGTGCCCTAGTTCTCAGTAGCTGTGAATGATAAGATTTGATGCAGCTTTAAGTTCAAGTTGAAAGAAACTCATCAATCCGAGACTTATATTTTAGAAATGTTTCATCCAACCTGTCCTCTTATAAGCATTTCTGATTTCTTCAATTTCTTCATGGCATATATGTTTCCAGATTTTTTCTCACGGCACAAACGAACCTGTGGATTGAGCGAGTATGAGCAGAAAGCCTAATACAAAGTGTAAACACATGAGAAAACAATCCACAAGGTGTATCTAACCTCACCAAAGGCTCCCCTTCCAATGATAGTCAAAAGCTCAAAATCATCAACACATATCTTGTGCCTTTTAAGACGCATGAATTCTGTTTCTTTTCTCTCCAAATCTTTGATCAGATTGATCTGTTCTTCTTGAGGAACATCTGAAGAAGCTAACCTTCTTTCTAAGACCCATCGCCTGCAACAAAGGCAAATCATGTCAGTAACTTCAAAATCCATTTGACAGGACAGCCACAGGCATTAAGTAATTCTGACAGTATCCCACCACGGATACGAAAGTTCCCAGATTTTCCCCTGTTCAGACAAAAGTTAAGATTGCAAAAATACATCAATATAGATTTCAAGACTATTCCGTTGGACCCGTGACCTAATAAATTTCACTGGAGCTTAATAGTTTGATTCAGCCTCATTCTAAGGCTATAGATGCAACCCATGCCCTAACATTATCACTTCTTCACTCTCCAACGCCCAATTTCAAAGAGAAAAGCTTAAAATGTACCAACAACAATGCCCCTTTTCATCTCAATTGATAATTCCCAATTCCCATCCCACATTTCCCAGCCCCAAAACGGGACAAATGGAAATCGAAATACAAATCCAAACAAGTCAATCAGTCAAATAGCAGCAAGTCAGGCACATTGAACTAGAAATCGACTGGAGTGAAAAAAGCCCCAAGACCAAACAAACACCACCAGATAGATAGATAGATAGATAGATAGATAGATAGATAGATAGATAGATAGATAGATAGATAGATACCTCTCTTTCCGCTCCTGAAGATTCTTCATCTGCGCTCTGTAGTGGTTCTCTATGAACTGCTTCGCCGCCGCCACCTTCTCCATCGTCAAGCTCGAGCCCTGCACCTCCTCCTCCTCCCCGTTCCCCTCCTCCTCCCGATCCTCCATTCTCAGTCCTATCTTCTTCTTCTTCTTCTTCTCCAAAAGAAAAACACCTTTCTCTGCAAGAGAAGGAGAAGCGAATCGAAGAACACACTTCTGAGTTCTGAGTTCTGAGTTCTGAGTTCTGAGAGCTTCTCTCTCTACAGGACCATCAATTTCTCTCTCTAGAATTATACTCTCTCATTTATTGCAACACCGAGGAGATGATGATGATGGCAAGAGAACCTCAAAAAAAACCCTCTGCCCAATCAACCTCCCTCTTCGATCCCCTGCGCCTGCTCCGCATCGCGCCGATCAAATCCACGCTCCTTATTCCGCCACGTCGTCGTCGTGCTCCCAGATTTACACGTGGCGGCCTCGGGAGGGAGCGACCAGCTGCCTCGTGAAGCAGCGGAGCGCACCCGGTTTGTTAATTGGCCAATAAGGTCATCGACTGTTGTCGAGCGGGAGGACCACGCGCGGGGGTGCGCGTGAGGTACACGTGCAGTGTCAGTGTCAGACCATAAATGACATTTGAACACATTATAGCAGTACGTGACGGCAACGTGGAGGGCCCACGTTGCTTGGTGTTATTGGAATATGTCTCCCACTCGCCTCCTGGTAAAACCTACACGGTCAAAATAAAATTACTTCTAATCTTTTGTGTCAAAAGAAACACGTATAATTACAATTTACGAATACAGCACAATAGTAATAAAAATCAAAGTCAGTCAACGAAAAAAATCTAGTAAATAAAAATCATTTAGGTCGAAAATCCGTCGAGCAGCGTCTTGGAGTCACGCAGAGACGATCAATTGAATTTTTTTTAATTATATGTTAAATCTGATTTTTGTTTCAATTTACAAATTATTATTTTTATTTCATTATTATGGATAAAGTGATGATTAAAATTTATTCTAATAATGTATTATGTTGTTGTCAAATAAATTTATTATGAAATAGAGAATGAAAATCTTTAAACTTATTTAGATTATAATGATAATTAATCTAACACGTTAAAGAACGAAGCGTCATATGTCAATTAGATTAACTCAATTTAGATGGGGTTTTATATAGTATTTGGAGAGTAAAATTTTTCTTTTTATGATATATATATATATATATCAAAATAACGAGTTGCTAGTTAATGGTTAAATTAAAGCCTATTCAATCTGAAGTTAATCATGTAGCATTTGAAACTGTCTTTGAAGTAAAGTATGTACAAAATGAGTGTGGTGGGCAGATAAAATATTTAATTAAATTGGGTTTAAACTGAAATAAATGTTTTTTTTTCAACAAAAAAAAAGGAAAAATTGTAGCTGGGAACACATAACACAAGTGACGGTGTGAGGTGTTATGTGCTGTGCCATAATCAGTCCAGCACACATATGTTTTATTAGTGTTTACGATGACGTGGCGAGTTCCCATTCGAAGGTTTTGATAGCATAACTTGTCGGCGCAACACAACTCACTCACGAGCTATGCGCGGTTGGGCTTGGGCCTAGGTTGGTGCCACGTCTACACCTGATCAGCCGTAATTAGTGTTTTAAACCGGGATAATTTCATATACCACCCTCTAAAATATACCAAATCTCACCCAACACCCCCTAAAATCATTAATCTCACAAGCACCCCCTTAAAATGGGCAAAAATCTCAGTTGTCAAAAATTTATTGAAAAAAGACAAAAATACCCCTCTGTCTCACCACTCCCTCACCATACCCTCTGTCTCTCCTCCCTCCCTCCACCATTGCCGGGAGCCTCCCTCCGGCCAATCCCCTCCCGTCGCGTGTCCACAATCCTGGCGATAATGGTGAAGATTGAGTTGATGGGGAGGGAGGCGAGGTTGAGGGTTTGGAGGGAGAAGGAGTACTCGAAATATACTATTTTTTCAGTTAACCCCAACGACATTAATTTCTTTAAGATCATGTTAACTTTTTTTTAAAATGACTAAACTACCCTTACACTCAAATATTTTTTAAAAAAGAATGTGGGGTTACATGCATGAGAGAGCAAGAAAATCTTTGATGGTGGAAAATATAATTTTAGAACAGATGGTCGTTTACTTGTTGATTTTCATTATTTTCAATCAGCATTTGGTTATTTTGACTCCAATGAAGTACATTGGTGTCAATTAGTATTCCTAACAAATATTGTTGGATAAAACTCTTATTGTATGGTGTACGTTTTTTTTACGTGTGATCTCTTATTGCACTTGTATGTTTTTGTTTGCATGTGATTATAGGGAGTTGGTTCTCTTGGTTATTCTTTGTTAATTATTTTTGTTCATCGTCTTGACTTTGTTGTGAATGGAATGTGTAGAGATTCATTATTAATGCCTTAAAAGGATGTGGGATTACATGTAGAAGAGGGCAGAGATTTTTTTGATATTTTAGAACGGGTATAATAATCACGTCTTGTGACATTACTGATTTCTTATACCTTATCATGGAGTATCCGGTGAAAACATTATGACATTACTGATGAGGGAAGATAGTCTTTCTGAAGCTTTCATATACCAGAGAGAATTCTAGCTATTCATTAAATTTACCAACACAATTATTTTCACAGTGTATAATAATCACGTCTTGTACAGTCTTGCTTATGTTTAATGTCATCTTGTGTGTGTGATAATTTGCCAATTACTTATAATCTATAGAACCTCTGAATAAGCTTGGGTATGATATTGCGTTATTGTGTACTTTGCATGTTTGTAAATAGTTATAACATGAATAAAGTAACTAAATATAGTCCCTACCATTAGGGCAGGTTGATTGGCTTGGAGTACAATATATTAGCTTCCATACCTACTTATACCTTGTAATAGATCTTGGTGCATTCAATGACAAATATAGATCAAGCTCATTTAGTGAATTGGAAGCATCTACATGCAAAAAGCGTTGCGTTTCATTTGCAAAGTCTGTTACTATGAAAACATAATATAATGTTACTCGACAGAGTCTTTCTTGATGCTTGTAACTTTGAATGGCACGCTGAAAGTCAGGACCAACCATTTGTATTTCAATATTATTGATCCTTTGCATACAAATAACAATAACAATCTTGGTCACAGTTTTAGCAGGGGTGTTATTATTTTTTATATTTTTGTTCTGTATTGCCGATTCAATTTTTAATTAAAATTTATATAGTGAATTCAACTAACTCTAAACTATGTAGTGTTTTAAATGATGGGGGTTTGGATATGAATTTGTTGTTTTTTTGATCCATAATAAAGAATGGTTACTGGTTTTTGAGTTTTATAGGTTGTTGCTCTAATTAAACATTATTGTAATTATGTTTTATGTTTTTTATTCATTCAAGATTTAGACCTCGCAAACGTATATATGATCTTAGATGTTGATTCAAGTTTTAGTTTTTATTTATGTCTGGTGACACATTTTTTTAAGAAGTCTCTTGAATCCATAATAAGATTGTTGGCTGATGTTATTTGCCTTGTTTTGTCAAGATGGATAGTTTTGAAGAATTATGACTAAAGTGGAAAGATGTTCCGATTTCAGGGGAATAGTCTTTTAAACTATATTTAGGAGTGTTAGAGGTCGTGTTCTGAGTCAAGGAAACGTTGAAGATCAAAGTAGTTCGGATACACGAGCAGAGACCTTGATGATGCCTAGAGTTGTTAACACTTTGATTTTCTTGCAACTTGACGGACTCAGAGCCAAAGCGAAGCCAACATGAAGCTTCCATCCAAAGGCTGGAAGAAGTAGCAGCAAATATGCTTGGCTGCCTAAAATGTTTACTAAAGATATTTGGTGAAAATATCAATTTTATTAATGTATTACGTATAAGTAATCCATGCATGATTACAGATAAGTTGGGAAATATAACATAAAAGACAATTGATAGGTGGTTGCATCTTGAAGATAGTGATTATGAAATAAAACGGAAAGAGGATAAGAAAGATTGATTTCTATACTTTTTACAAATTTAATCAAAAGAATACCGGGTTTAAACAACTATTTGAATAATATATTTAAAAGTAGGTTTATATAATTTTTCATGTATAACGATTACGAAACTTAGGGACATATTGAGACATTTTAAGATATTTAAGACATTCAGTGCTTTAGGGGCATTTTGAAAATTTTGGGACATTAAGTTTTTGGGGCATTAAGAACGTTTCAAAACATTTCGTATTTTGAGGGCAATCGAGACATTTTGGGACATTCTAAGATATTTAGAACTTTAGGAACATTTTTAGATATTTATGACGCTAAAAGTTTTGGGTCACTTTAATATTATGAGATTTTATTGACATATCGAGACTTTTTGGGATTTCGGGATATTCAGAACATTCGGGAATTTCAGAATTTCAGGGACATATGTGACTTGATAACATTTCATGGCATTAGATATTGGAGACATATCTGGACATCATAAGATATTTAGGGTTTTATGGGCATTTCGTTACGTAATGAATTTTTCATGACTTTCAAAAAATTATGAACATTTTGAGATATTATGTTTTGACTTTATAGACATTCAAGACATTTTGGAGATTTAGCTTGTTTCAAATATTCTTGACATTATGAGATATTCTATAGACTTTATGAACATTTCAAAAATATTTTTGGGACTTTACCGACATTTGGGACATTATGAGCATTTTGGGACATTTCGAGACAAATCCATACTTTCAAGGCATTCGAGACATTTCAAGACTTTCAGGAGAGTAAGGGAATTAAGATGTTTCGAACATTCGGGACATTATGAGATATTCAGGACTTATTAGGACTTTCAAGGACATTCGGGATGTTCGGTACATTTGAGACTTATGGGACTTTAGAAACATCTCAAGACATTAGACTATATGGATATTTTGGACATTTTAGATAACGGCCTTTTCAGAAATTATGGACTTCCAAGGTATTCGAGACATTCCGACACATTAAAGACATTATGAACATTTTGGGACATTAGAGACTTTAATGACATTTCGTACTTTCATGACATTCAGTACATTTGAGACTTGCGGGACATTTAAAACATTATGAGATATTCGAGACATATCGGGACTTTTTGGACATTCAGGATATTTGAGAATTTCAGTACTTTCGGAACATTCGTGAATTAAGAGACATTTTAAGACATAAGGCTTTTAGGATATTTGGGTCATTTAGGACTTTATGGACCTTTTGGGACATTATGGACTTTTCAGAAATTTTATAATTTTTAGGACTTTAGGGACATTTTGTGACATTCTAGGATATCTGAGATATTCAGGATATCAGTGCTTTAATGACATTTTGGGACAGTATGAACTTTTTGGACATTTCGGGACATTCTAAGATATTTGGGACTTCAGGGACATTTTAGGATATTCAAATACATTTGAGACATTCTGGACATCTTCAGACATTTGTTGCTTTAGAAATGTTATGCTTTCGAGACATACGGTACATTGTGAGACATTTTGGGGCATTCATGACTTTTTATAGACATTCGAGACATTATGAACATTTTGGGACGTTAGGGACTTTAGAGACATTACTTAATATTCAGTACTTTCGGCACTCGGTACATTTAGAACATCCTGAGATCTTCGAGTCATATTGGGACTTTTTGGACATTTTATTATTAAATTTTAGTGAAGTCGGCTCTCTTGAGTACGAAGTAAGAGAGAGAAAGGGAGAGTTACTTCATTTTGGTAGGAACTAAGAGATGGAGGGAGGGTTATGCATTACTTCATTTAGGTAGGAACTAAGAGAGGGAGGGCTATAAAGTACTTCATTTGAGTATGAACTAACAGAGGGAGAGAGTGTTATGAATTACTTTATTTGGGTGTGAGAGAGAGAGAGAGAGAGAGAGAGAGAGAGAGAGAGAGAGAGAGAGAGAGAGAGAGAGAGAGAGAGAGAGAGAGAGAGAGTAGTCTCTCAAGTCGTCTCATTTCAAAATCATTGTAATTTTGGTCTTCCCCTTTCTCTCGCATTGGGAGTTATCGATTATACCTTATTCGAATGCAATATACTTTTGTCGAGAAAAAATAATTTAGCAATTTCATCAATAGCCACATGCCCAACTAATGACTTTTCATGCACCCACAACATGAGTTAAATTTATCGGTCTAATTTGGATAGAACGATAGCAATATAGGATCAAACAAGTCAGAATAGATACCATGTAAAAAATATACGATTCGTTAACAATATTGAATTAGAACGAAAAAATATATTTAAAAATTACATTATACAAAGTCGTACACATGATTGTGAATAATAATAGTTTGAATTATTAACTTTTAGAAAAAAAAATTGAGAGCATTGTTTACAGTTATATTTTACCTTCATTTGACACGTAACACGCGCATTGTGCGGGCCCTACTCTAGTATAAATAATTTTATTGTTTTAGAAAACAAATTTAAAGCGCCAACCTCACGTAAGGGTATATATTTGGTGGCGTTCATTTTGAACCGCTGACCTGGAGACCCGAGGCCCGGTTAAAACGAGTGAGTGAATGGGTTGAAAGGTCCAAACCCGACCTCTAATCGGGCGGCGCATTGGGTGACAAATAGTAGAGGACAAATTTGTCTTGGGCTAAGTGAGTGACTGATGGGCTCAAACTTATGGGCTTTTTAGCTTGGTATTGTGATGTTAAAACACCTGCCCAGCCCACATCGGTTGGGAATTAGATTTTTGCCTCACTCTTACCTATGTAAAGAGAAGGGCAGTATATGGAAACACATCATCACGAAGCCGGAGCGCAGCGACTCTCTGGTATTGTGTATTTATTTTTTAAATTTGATACTTCCAAAATTTTAAACCGACTTTCCAATTTAAAACAGAGATTGTTACTTTTAGCCGTTGCCAAGCCCTAACACACGATTCTTGCGACGACCATAGAATAAAATTTCGGTCCTCGATTTTTGCGACGCCAGATGAACAACAATTCCGATTCTCGATTTTTTGCGAAGTCGAAGAACAACAATTCAATTGATTTGTGCTACGTTGAAGAGCATCAATTCGTTTCTGTTGTTGGAGTTAGAGAGTGCCTAATGATCGCCACATCACCAGGTATTCTTGGTTCTCGGGAAAATTTGTGCTTGATTCGCGACTATTAGAATTTGGAGATAGGATATGAGAAAATCTAGGTCAAATTAAAGTATACATTTGACTGTATTTGATTTGTTGCCCTAGAAATCAAAGTGCATAACTAGAATTTCAATGATAAGTTGATTCGTGGTATCGGAAAATCTAGGTCAAGAATAAGGTTATGATAATTTGATCGAATCAGTATGATTGCTATGCCTTCATTTAACATCAATATTATTGTTTGATAGATGTTTCTCAGTTTTGATTTCTAAATTTTAGTTAGCATCAGTGATAAAAGCTTGTTCATGAATCTGCTTTGCATATACTTGTAACAAAGTTTTACCCTCTTTTTTTCTCGTGACATCATATCGGCTTTGAGTGCCACCATGATTTGACAATTTAATATGATCTTTGAAGAGGATGTAGGTGCACACAGTAGTGATTGTTAGTTTGGAAATTTTGTGAAGGCAGTATGATTTATAATATATTACACTAAAATTTGGGTTCTAGAATATATGATAAGTATATATTTTATATTTACAAAATTGGTAACTATGTGCACCTAGGCCCTGCTTCATTTTGAGAGAGTGGATTAGGAATTAGTCAGACTTTGAATCATTATGTTCAGTTTTACAAAATATAGAGCATCAAGTTTCTACTTTTATTTTTCCCTTCATTGGTAACTGAGAGAAAGAAAGTGGCAGACATTGTACACCCTTTTTGCTATTATCTGTGATCTAAAATTAAGTTCTTGGTTATCCAAAATGTGATCCAATTGTTTCTTAAGTTGCCGTTCCGGTACAAGTATAGTGTGTTTGATTTCTATCTTAGAGTGCCTCCATGCGAGAGGACCTAGCGCACATAGTAATGGTAGTGATTGTTAGTTTTGTTTCAACCAGTAATTTTCTCTTCTTTGCAAGTGATGCAACAACCACATGAACTAGTGAATGGAAATTTTGTGAAGGTAGTATGATTTATAAAAAGTTACACTAAATTTTGGGTTCTAGAATATATGATGAGTATATTCTATATTTTACAAAGTTGTGTTTTCCATTGTTTCACCGATCGCCTCAAGTGCATTAGAAATATTGAATATGACATGTGTATTACATTACTCTTTTATTGTACATACTAGGATTTTCTAACCAGACAACAGTCACTGCAGGTCAACCCGGTGGGAATACCAACCTGTCTTGCTTACAACAACAAACACTAAGAATCAGAGCAAACTAGCATGCTTGCATTGAGTCACGAGTGTGTCATGATGAACGAATTTTGTAGCATGGAAAATGCCATGACAAACCAGGTATATCGAAACCATACATGCATTCTAGTTTTTGGTGATTCTTATATTTTACAATGTTGCCCGAATGGACTGTGTGTCTAACCCGATATATTCAAATCGAATTTCCTGAAATATTGCCCAAATGTACTAAGTGTCTCGAAATGACCCGAATAGACTAAGTGTCTCGAAATGACCCAAATGGACTGAGTGTCCTGAAATGACCCGAATGGACTAAGTGTTCTAAAATGACCTGAATGGACTGAGTGTCCTAAAATGACCCGAATGGACTGTGTGTCTAACCCGAAATGTGGGAATCGAATGTCAATAAATGTTGCCTGAATGGACTGAGTGTCCTAAAATGACTCGAATGGACTTAGTGTCTAACCCGAAATGTTGGAATCGAATGTCAATAAATGTTGCCTCAATGGACTGAGTGTTCACAAATGACTCGAATGGATTTAGTGTCCCGAAATGACTCGAAAGGCATTAGTGTCCTGAATGGACTGAATGTCTCGAATGGACTGAGTGTCCAACCCGATATGTTGGAATAGAGTGTCAATGTTGCCAGAATGGACTGAGTGTCCTGAAATGACTCGAAAGGACTTAGTTTTTCGAAATGACCCAAATGGACTAAGTGTCTCGACATTATCCAAATGGACTTAGTGTCCCGAAATTCAAAATGACCCAAATAGACTGAATGTGAATGTTGCTCGAAGGACTGAGTGTCCTGAAATGACCCAAATAGACTGAATGTCTTGAAATGAATCGAAGGGATTGTGTGTCTAATCCGAATTGTTGGAATTGAATGTCTCGAAATATTGACTAAATGGACTGAGTGTCCTAAAATGACTCGAATAGACTAAGTGTCTCGAAATGACCCGAATGGACTAGGAAACCGAAATGACCTAAATGGACTTAGTGTCTTAAAATGACCCAAACGGACTGTGTGTTTAACCCAAAATGTTGGAATGAATGTCAATACATGTTGCTTGAATGGACTAAGTGTCCTAAAATGACCCGAATAGACTAAGTGTCTCGAAATGACCCGAATGGACTAATTGTCCTGAAATGACCTGAATGAACCGAGTGTCCTAAAATGACCCGAATAGACTGTGTGTCTAACCCGAAATGTTGGAATCGAATGTCACTAAATGTTGCCTGAATGGACTGAGTATCCTAAAATGACTTGAATAGACTTAGTGTCTAACCCGAAATGTTGGATCGAATGTCAATAAATGTTGCCTGAATGGACTGAGTGTTCACAAATGACCTGAATGGACTTAGTGTCCCGAAATGACTCGAAAGGCATTAGTGTCCCGAATGGACTGAATGTCTCGAATGGACTGAGTGTCCAACCCGATATGTTGGAAACGAGTGTCAATGTTGCCAGAATGGACTAAGTGTCCTGAAATGACTCGAAAGGACTTAGTTTCTCGAAATGACCCAAATGGACTAAGTGTCTCGACATTATCCAAATGGACTTAGTGTCCCGAAATTCAAAATGACCCAAATAGACTGAATGTGAATGTTGCTCGAAGGACTGAGTGTCCTGAAATGACCCAAATAGACTGAATGTTTTGAAATGAACCGAATGGATTGTGTGTCTAATCCGAATTGTTGGAATTGAATGTCTCGAAATATTGACTAAATGGACTGAGTGTCCTAAATTGACTCGAATAGACTAAGTGTCTCGAAATGACCCAAATGTATTTAGTGTTCTGAAATGACCCGAACGGACTTTGTGTTTAACCCAAAATGTTGGAATGAATGTCAATACATGTTGCATGAATGGACTGAGTGTCCTGAAATGACCCGAATAGACTAAGTGTCTCGAAATGACCCGAATGGACTAATTGTCCTGAAATGACCTGAATGGACTGAGTGTCCTAAAATGACCCGAATAGACTGTGTGTCTAACCCGAAATGTGGGAATTGAATGTCACTAAATGTTGCCTGAAGGGACTGAGTATCCTAAAATGACTCGAATAGACTTAGTGTCTAACTCGAAATGTTGGATCGAATGTCAATAAATGTTGCCTGAATGGACTGAGTGTTCACAAATAACCCGAATGGACTTAATGACTCGAAATGCATTAGTGTCCCGAATGGACTGAATGTCTCGAATGGAGTAAGTGTCCAACCCGATATGTTGGAAACGAGTGTCAATGTTGCCAGAATGGACTGAGTGTCCTGAAATTATCCGAAAGGACTTAGTTTCTCGAAATGACCCAAATGGACTAAGTGTCTCGACATTATCCAAATGGACTTAGTGTCCCGAAATTCAAAATGACCCAAATAGACTGAATGTGAATGTTGCTCGAAGGACTGAGTGTCCTGAAATGACCCAAATAGACTGAATGTTTTGAAATGAACCGAATGGATTGTGTGTCTAATCCGAATTGTTGGAATTGAATGTTTCGAAATATTGACTAAATTTAATGAGTGTCCTAAAATGACTCGAATAGACTAAGTGTCTCGAAATGACCCGAATGGACTAGGAAACTGAAATGACCCAAATGGACTTAGTGTTCTAAAATGACCCGAACGGACTGTGTGTTTAACCCAAAATGTTGGAATGAATGTCAATACATGTTGCATGAATGGACTGAGTGTCCTGAAATAACCCGAATAGACTAAGTCTCTCGAAATGACCCGAATGGACTAATTGTTCTGAAATGACCTGAATGGAGTGAGTGTCCTAAAATGATCCGAATAGACTGTGTGTCTAACCCGAAATGTGGGAATCGAATGTCACTAAATGTTGCCTGAATGGACTGAGTGTCCTAAAATGACTCGAATAGACTGAGTGTCTAACCCGAAATGTTGGATCGAATGTCAATAAATGTTGCCTGAATGGACTGAGTGTTCACAAATGACCCGAATGGACTTAATGACTTAAAATGCATTAGTGTCCCGAATGGACTGAATGTCTCGAATGGACTAAGTGTCCAACCAGATATGTTGGAAACGAGTGTCAATGTTGCCAGAATGGACTGAGTGTCCTGAAATTACCCGAAAGGACTTAGTTTCTCGAAATGACCCAAATGGACTAAGTGTCTCGACATTATCCAAATGGACTTAGTGTCCCGAAATTCAAAATGACCCAAATAGACTGAATGTGAATGTTGCTCGAAGGACTGAGTGTCCTGAAATGACCCAAATAGACTGAATGTTTTGAAATGAACCGAATGGATTGTGTGTCTAATCCGAATTGTTGGAATTGAATGTCTCGAAATATTGACTAAATTTACTGAGTGTCCTAAAATGACTCGAATAGACTAAGTGTCTCGAAATGACCCGAATGGACTAGGAAACTGAAATGACCCAAATGGACTTAGTGTTCTAAAATGACCCGAACGGACTGTGTGTTTAACCCAAAATGTTGGAATGAATGTCAATACATGTTGCATGAATGGACTGAGTGTCCTGAAATAACCCGAATAGACTAAGTCTCTCGAAATGACCCGAATGGACTAATTGTTCTGAAATGACCTGAATGGACTGAGTGTCCTAAAATGATCCGAATAGACTGTGTGTCTAACCCGAAATGTGGGAATCGAATGTCACTAAATGTTGCCTGAATGGACTGAGTGTCCTAAAATGACTCAAATAGACTTAGTGTCTAACTCGAAATGTTGGATCGAATGTCAATAAATGTTGCCTGAATGGACTGAGTGTTCACAAATGACCCGAATGGACTTAATGACTCGAAAAGCATTAGTGTCCCGAATGGACTGAATGTCTCGAATGGACTAAGTGTCCAACCTGGTATGTTGGAAACGAGTGTCAATGTTGCCAGAATGGACTGAGTGTCCTGAAATTACCCGAAAGGACTTAGTTTCTCGAAATGACCCAAATGGACTATGTGTCTCGACATTATCCAAATGGACTTAGTGTCCTGAAATTTAAAATGACCCAAATAGACTGAATGTGAATGTTGCTCGAAGGACTGAGTGTCCTGAAATGACCCAAATAGACTGAATGTTTTGAAATGAACCGAATGGATTGTGTGTCTAATCCGAATTGTTGGAATTGAATGTCTCGAAATATTGACTAAATTTACTGAGTGTCCTAAAATGACTCGAATAGACTAAGTGTCTCGAAATGACCCGAATGGACTAGGAAACTGAAATGACCCAAATGGACTTAGTGTTCTAAAATGACCCGAACGGACTGTGTGTTTAACCCAAAATGTTGGAATGAATGTCAATACATGTTGCATGAATGGACTGAGTGTCCTGAAATAACCCGAATAGACTAAGTCTCTCGAAATGACCCGAATGGACTAATTGTTCTGAAATGACCTGAATGGACTGAGTGTCCTAAAATGATCCGAATAGACTGTGTGTCTAACCCGAAATGTGGGAATCGAATGTCACTAAATGTTGCCTGAATGGACTGAGTGTCCTAAAATGACTCGAATAGACTGAGTGTCTAACTCGAAATGTTGGATCGAATGTCAATAAATGTTGCCTGAATGGACTGAGTGTTCACAAATGACCCGAATAGACTTAATGACTCGAAAGGCATTAGTGTCCCGAATGGACTGAATGTCTCGAATGGACTAAGTGTCGAACCCGATATGTTGGAAACGAGTGTCAATGTTGCCAGAATGGACTGAGTGTCCTGAAATTACCCGAAAGGACTTAGTTTCTCGAAATGACCCAAATGGACTATGTGTCTCGACATTATCCAAATGGACTTAGTGTCCTGAAATTCAAAATGACCCAAATAGACTGAATGTGAATGTTGCTCGAAGGACTGAGTGTCCTGAAATGACCCAAATAGACTGAATGTCTTGAAATGAACTGAATGGATTGTGTGTCTAATCCGAATTGTTGGAATTGAATGTCTCGAAATATTGACTAAATGGACTGAGTGTCCTAAAATGACTTGAATAGACTAAGTGTCTCGAAATAACCCGAATGTACTAGGAAACTGAAATGACCCAAATGGACTTAGTGTTCTAAAATGACCCGAACGGACTGTGTGTTTAACCCAAAATGTTGGAATGAATGTCAATACATGTTGCATGAATGGATTGAGTGTCCTGAAATGACCCGAATAGACTAAGTGTCTCGAAATGACCCGAATGGACTAATTGTTCTGAAATGACCTGAATGGACTGAGTGTCCTAAAATGACCCGAATAGACTGTGTGTCTAACCCGAAATGTGGGAATCGAATGTCACTAAATGTTGCCTGAATGGACTGAGTATCCTAAAATGACTGAATAGACTTAGTGTCTAACCCGAAATGTTAGATCGAATGTCAATAAATGTTGTCTGAATGGACTAAGTGTTCACAAATGACCCGAATGGACTTAGTGTCCTGAAATGACTCGAAAGGCATTAGTGTCCCGAATGGACTGAATGTCTCGAATGGACTGAGTGTCCAACCCGATATGTTGGAAACGAGTGTCAATGTTGCCAGAATGGACTGAGTGTCCTGAAATGACCCGAAAGGACTTAGTTTCTCGAAATGACCCAAATAGACTGAATGTGAATGTTGCTCGAAGGGCTGAGTGTCCTGAAATGACCCAAATAGACTGAATGTTTTGAAATGAACTGAATGAATTGTGTGTCTAATCCGAATTGTTGCATGAATGGACTAAGTGTCTTGAAATAACCCGAATGGACTTAGTGTCCCGAAATAACCCGGAAGAATTTAGTGTCCTTAAATGACCCAAATGGACTTAGTGTTCAACCTGATATGTTGGAAACGAGCGTCAATGTTGCATAAATGGACTGAGTGCCCAGAAATGACTCGAATAGACTTAGTGTTCTGAAGTGACCCTAGTGGACTTAGTGTCTTGAAATGACCCAAATGGACTTCGTGTCCTAAAATTACTCGAATGGACTGTGTGTCTAACTTGATATGTTGGAAACGAGTGTCAATGTTTCATGAATGGACCGAGTGTCTAGAAATGACCCGAATAGACTAAGTGTCCTGAAATTCCCTAAATGGACTAAATGTCCTGAAATGACCTCAATGGACTGAGTGTTCTGAACTGACCCAAATGGACTTAGTGTATTGAAATGACTCAAATTGACTAAATGTCCAACCCGATATGTTGGAAACGATTGTCAATGTTGCCCGATTGGACTGAGTATCTTGAAATGAACTGTGTGTCTAACCCGATATGTTGGAATCGAATGTCCCGGAATATTGCCCAAATAAACTAAGTGTCATGAAATGACTTGAATGAACTGAGTGTCTTGAAATGACCCGAATGGGCTAAATTCCAACCTGATATGTTTGAAACGATTGTCAATGTTGCTCGAAGGGACTAAATGTCTTGAAATGAACCGAATAGACTTTGTGTCTTAAATGACCCAAATAGACTAAGTATCTCGAAATGACACGAATGGACTAAGTGTTCTGAAATGACTCTAATGTACTTGGTTTCCTGAAATGAACCGAATTGACTAAGTGTCAAACCCGATATGTTGGAAACGAGTGTCAATGTTGCTCGAATGACTAAATGGACTGTATGTCGTGAAATGAATCGAATGAATTGTATGACTAACCCGAGTTGTTGGAATCGAATATCCCAAAATATTGCCCAAATGGACTGATTGTCCTGAAATGACCCAAATAGACTTAGTGTCCTGAAATGACCCGAATGGACTGAGTGTTCTAAAATGACACGAATGGACTGAGTGTCCTAGAATGACATGAATAGTCTGTGTGTCTAACCCAAATTGTTGGAATGAATGTCAATACATGTTGCATGAATGGACTAAGTGTCCTAAAATGACCCGAATGGACTTAGTGTCCCAAAATGACCCAAAAGAATTTAGTGTCCCGAAATGACCCAAATGGTCTAACTATCCTGAAATGACCAGAATGGACTGAGTGTCCAGCTTGATATGTTGGAAACGAGTGTCAATGTTGCCTGAATAGACTGAGTGTCCTGAAATGACCCGAATAGATTAAGTGTCTCGAAATGACCCAAATGGACTGAGTTCCTAATATGACCAAAATGGACTTAGTGTCTTAAAATTACTCGATTGGACTAAGTGTCCAACCCGATATGTTGGAAACGAGTTTCAATGTTGCCCGAATGACTAAGTGTCCTAAAATGATCTGAATGAAGTGAATGTCTTGAAATGAAGCGAATGGACTGTGTGTTTAACCGAATAGACTAAGTGTCCCAAAATATTGCTTGAATGGACTGAATGTCCTGAAATGACCCAAATAGACCAAGTGTCTCGAAATGACCTGAATAGACTAAGTTTCTTGAAATTACCCGAATGGACTGAGTGTCATGAAATGACCCGAGTGGACTTAGTGTCATGAAATGACCCGAATCGACTGAGTGTCCTGAAATGATATGAATAGATAAGTGTCTCAAAATGACCCGAATGGATTTAGTGTCTTGAAATGACCCTGATGGACTTATTGTCTTGAAATGACCCAAATGGACTTTGTGTCCTAAAATTACTCGAATGGACTTTATGTCTAACCTGATATGCTGGAAAAGAGTGTCAATGTTTCTTGAATGGATTGAGTGTCCTTAAATGACCCGAATATTACTAAGTGTCCTGGAATGACCGTAATGAACTGAGTGTTCTGAAACATCTCAAATGAACTTAGTTTCCTGATATGACCCAAATGGACTAAGTGTCCAACCCGATATGTTGGAAACGATTGTCAATGTTGCCCGAATGGACTGAGTATCTTGAAATGAACCGAATGGACTGTGTGTCTAACCCGATATGTTGGAATCGAATTTCCCGGAATATTGCCCAAATAGATTGAGTGTCTTGAAATGACTCGAGTATACTAAATGTCTCGAAATTACCCGAATGGACTGAGTGTTCTTAAATGGCCCAAATGGACTTTGTGTCCTGAAATGACCCGAATGGACTAAGTGTCCTACCTCATATGTTTGAAACGTGTGTCAATGTTGTCTGAAGGGATTGAGTGTCTTGAAATGAACCGAATGGACTTTGTGTCTAACCGGATATATTGAATCGAATGATCCAAAATATTGCTCGAATTGACAAAATGTCCTTAAATGACCCAAATAGACTAAGTGTCTCGATATGCAACGAATGAACTGAGTGTCCTTAAATGGACTTAATGTCTTGAAATGAACGAATTGACTGTGTCTAACCCGATATGTTGGAAACGAGTGTCAATGTTGCTCGAATGACTAAGTGTCCTGAAATGACCCGAATGGACTGAATGTCTTGAAATGAACCGAGTGGATTGTATGTCGAACCCGAATTGTTGGAATCGAATGTCCCAAAATATTGCCCGAATGGACTGATTATAATAATCTGAATGGACCGAGTGTCCTGAAATGACCCAAATAGACTTAGTGTCCCGAAATCACCCTAATGGACTAAGTGTCCAACCCGATATGTTGGATACAAGTATTAATGTTACCTGAATAGACTTTGTCTTGAAATGAACCAAATGGACTGAGTGTCCAACTCGAAATGTTGGAAAGAATGTCTTGAAATGACGTAAACGAGAGTCAATGTTGCCCGACTAGATTGAGTGTCTCGAAATGACCCGAATGGACCGAGTGTTCAGAAATGACCTCAATAGACTAAGTGTCTCAAAATTACTCAAATGGATTGAGTGTCCTGAAATGACCCAAATGGACTAAGTGTCCCGAAATGACCCAAATAGACTTAGTGTCCCAAAATTCGAAATGAACCGAATGGATTGCGTGTCTTGAATGGACTTAGTGTCCAACCCGATATGTTGGATTGAGTGTCTTGAATGGACTTAGTGTCCAACTCGATATGTTGGAAACGAGTGTCAATGTTGCCCGAATGGACTAAGTGTCCTGAAATGACCCGAATGGACTGTGTGTTACTTGAAATATTGGAATCAATCAAATGTCCTAAAATATTGCCCGAATGGACTGAGTGTCTTGAAATGACCCGAACGGACTAAGTGTCCTGAAATGACCCAAATGGACTAAGTGTCTTGATATGACCCAAATGGACTAAGTGCCCCGAAATCAGAAATAACCCGAATGGATTGATTGTCAAACCCGATATTTTGGAAATGAGTGTCAATGTTGTTCGAATTGACTAAGTGTCATATAATGACCCGAATGGACTAAGTGTCATGAATGGACTTTGTGTACCGAAATGACCCGACTGGACTAAGTGTTCCGAAATTACCTAAATGAACTAAGTGTCCCAAAAGTCGAAATGACTCGAATGGATTGAGTGTCTCGAATGGACTGAGTGTCCTGAAATGACTGAATGGACCGAGTGTCATGAAATTACCAAAATGGACTGTGTGTCTAACCCAAAATTTGGGAATCGAATGTCACGAAATGTTTTTTTAATGGACTGAGTGTCCTAAAATGATCTGAATAGACTGAGTGTCTTGAAATAAACCGAATGGATTTTGTTTCTAACCCGATATGTTGGAATCGAATATCCCAAAATATTACCTGAATGGACAGAGTGTCCTGAAATTACCCAAATGGACTTAGTGTCCTGAAATGACCCGAATTGACTAAGTGTCCAACCCGATATGTTGGAAACGAGTGTCAATGTTGCTCGAAAGAGTGAGTGTCCTGAAATGACCAAAATAGACTGAATGTCTTGAAATGAACCGAATGGACTGTGTGTCCTAAAATGACTCGAATAGACTAAGTGTATCGAAATGACCCGAATGAACTAGGTAAACTGAAATGACCTAAATGGACTTCGTGTCATGAAATGACCCGAATGAACTGAGTGTTTTGAAATGACCCGAATGGACTGTGTGTCTTAAAATGATCGGAATGGACTGTGTGTCGAACCCGAAATGTTGGAATCGAATTTCAATACATGTTGCATGAATGGACTAAGTGTCCTGAAATGACCTGAATAGACTTAGTGTCCCGAAATAATTCGAAAGATTTTAGTGTCCTGAAATGACCAGAATGGACTAAGTGTCCAACATTATATGTTGGAAACGAGTGTAAATGTTGCCTGAATGGACTGAGTGTCCAGAAATGGCCCGAATAGACTAAGTGTCTTGAAATGACTCAAATAGACTAAGTGTCTCGCAATGACCAGAATGGACTGAGTGTCCTGAAATGACCCAAATGGATTTAGTGTCCTGAAATGACTCGAATGGACAAAGTGTCCAACTCAATATGTTGGAAACGAGTGTCATTGTTTCCCGAATGACTAAGTGCCTTGAAATGAACCGAATGGATTGTGTGTCTAACCCGAATTGTTGGAATCTAATATCCCGAAATATTGTCTGAATGGACTGAATGTTCGGAAATGACCCAAATAGACTAAAGTGTCTCGAAATGACCCGAATGGACTGAGTGTCCTGAAATGACTCTAATGGACTTAGTGTCCTGAAATGACCCGAATAGACTAAGTGTCTCGAAATGACCCGAATAGACTTGGTGTCCTGAAATGACCTTAATAGACTTAGTGTCCTGAAATGACCCTGATGGATTTAGTGTCCTGAAATGACTCGAATGGACTTTGTAACTAACCTGATATGTTGGAAACGAGTGTCAATGTTACATGAATGGACTGAGAGTCTAGAAATAATCCGAATAGACTAAGTGTCTTGAAATGACCTGAATGGACTGAAAATGACCCAAATGAACTTAGGGTCCTGAAATGACCCAAATGGACTAAGTGTCCAACCCGATATGTAAGAAACGAGTGTCAATGTTGCCCGAATGGATTGTGTGTCTAACTCGATTTGTTGGAATCGAATGTCCCGAAATATTGCCTAAATATACCGAGTGTCATGAAATGGCCCGAATATACTAAATGTCTCGAAATAACCCGAATGAACTGAGTGTCCTTAAATCACCCTAATGGACTTAGTGTCCAGAAATGATCCGAATGGGATATGTCCAACTTGTTATGTTTGAAACTAGTGACAATGTTGCCCGAATGGATTGAGTGTCTTGTAGTGAACTAAATGGATTGAGTGTCTTGAAGTGAACTGAATGGACTTTGTGTCTAACCGAATATGTTGGAATCGAATGCCCCAAAATATTGCCCGAATGGACTGTGTGTCCTTAAATGACCCGAATAGATTGAGTGTCCTGAAATGACTCAAATGGACTACGTGTCGTAAAATGACCTGAATGGACTACGTGTCCAACCCGATATGTTAGAAACGAGTGTCAATGTAGCTCGAATGACTTAGTGTCCTAAAATGACCCGATAGGATTGAACGTCTTGAAATGAACCGAATGGATTGTATGTCTAACCCGAATTGTTGTAATCGAAAGTCCTGAAATATTGAAAGAATGGAGTGATTGTCTTGAAATGACCCGAATAGACTTTGTGTCTAACCCGAAATGTTGGAATCGAATGTCAATAAATGTTGCCTGAATGAACTGAGTGTTCACAAATTACCTGAATGGACTTAGTGTCCCGAAATGAATCGAAAGGCATTAGTGTCCCGAATGGACTGAGTGTCCCACTCGATATATTGGAAACGAGTGTCAATGTCGCCTAAATGGACTTAGTGTCTAGAAATGACCTGAATAGACTAAGTGTCCTGAAATGACCCGAATGGACTGTGTCTTGAAATGTACGGAATGGACTGTGTGGCTAACCCAAAATGTTGAAATCGAATGTCCCAAAATATAGCCCAAATAGACTGATTGTCCTGAAATGACCCGAATATAATAAGTGTCTCGAAATGAGCTGAATGGACTGAGTGTCCTGAAATGACCTAAATGGATTTAGTGTACTAAAATGACAAACCAGGTGTATTGAAACCATACATGCATTCTAGTTTTTGGTGATTCTTATATTTTACAATGTTTCCGAATAGACTGAGTGTCTTGAAATGAACCGAATAGATTTTGTGTCTAACCCGATATGTTGGAATCGAATATCCCAAAATATTACATGAATGGACTGAGTGTCCTGAAATGACCTGAATTGACTAAGTGTCTTACCCGATATGTTGGAAACGAGTGCTAATGTTGCTCGAAGGACTGAGTGTCCTGAAATTACCCAAAAAGACTAAATGTCTTGAAATAAACTGAATAGACTGAAGGTCCTAAAATGACCCGAATTGACTATGTGTTTAACCCAAAATGTTGGAATGAATGTCAATACATGTTGCTTGAATGGATTGAGTGTCCTGAAATGACATGAATGGACTTAGTCTCCCGAAAGAATTTAGTGTGCTAAAATGACTCAAATAGACTTAGTGTCCCGAAATGACTAGAATGGACTGAGTGTCCACCTGATATGTTGGAAACGAGTGTCAATGTTGACTGAACGGACTGAGTCCCAGAAATGACTCGAATAGACTAAGTGTCCTGAAGTGACCCTAGTGGACTGATTGTCCTGAAATGACCCGAATAGACTAAGTTTCTCGAAATGATCAGAATGGACTGTCCTGAAATGACCCAAATAGACTTAGTATCCTGAAATGACCCGAATGGACTAAGTGTTTTGAAATGACCTGAATGGACTGTGTGTCTAACCCAAAATGTTGGAATGAATGTCAATACATGTTGCATAATGGAATGAGTGTCCTAAAATAACTCGAATGCACTTAGTGTCCCGAAATGACCCAAATGGACTAATTGTCCCAAAATGACCTGAATGGACTAAGTGTCCAACTTGATATGTTGGAAACGAGTGTCAATGTTGCATGAATGGACCGAGTGTCCTGAATTGACCCGAATAAACTAAGTGTTTCGAAATGACCCAAATGGACTGAATGTCCTGAAATGACCAAAATGGACTTAGTGTCCTGAAATGACTAGAATGGATTAAGTGTCCAACCCAATATGTTGGAAACGAGTGTCAATGTTGCCTAAATGGACCGAGTGTCCTGAATTGACCCGAATAAACTAAGTGTTTCGAAATGACCCAAATGGACTTAGTGTCCTGAAATGACTAGAATGGATTAAGTGTCCAACCCGATATGTTGGAAACGAGTTTCAATGCTGCCCGAATGACTAATTCTCTTGAAATGACCCGAACGGACTAAATGTCTTTGAAATGAACCGAATGGATTGTGTGTCTAACCCGAATATTTGGAACCGAATGTCCCAAAATATTGTCTGAATGTCCTTAAATGACCCGAATAGACTAATTGTCTTGAAATGACTTGAATGAACTGAATGTCATGAAATGACCCGAGTGGACTTTGTTGCTACGTTTAATAGTTGGCATGATTTTTTAGCGCAAAAGCAAGAAGTCGAGCAACATGTTACATGACATGTGGAGCGACTTGTTACGAGCCGCAGATTAGGAAAGTCTGAAGCTTTCCTATTTCGACGAAGCTTGGAGCGAAAGAAGGAAGGCGCCACAAAGACTTGGAGCGCAAGAAAGTGACGTTGACAAGTCAAGCGACTTCCAGCTGGCAGTTACACGTCAGCATGAGGCGGCAACTATACTTGCCTGATTTATTCAGAAAGTCAGAAACATGCAAGACGACTTCCAGCTGGCGAAGGAAGGCGGCAACAACTTGCCTGACTTTCCTGTTCCTGATCCAAGAAGGATTAGGAATGTGAGCTGCTATAAAAAGCAGTTGAGATCTATAGTATGTGAGCTGTCTTTGAAGGAATCTCAAAGACAGGGGGAGAGGCTCCGGGTCGAGGCGATTCACGGTGAGATCTATAGTAGCTTAGGACAATAGCTTGTGTGATAGCTAGTTGGGCTTGAAGTTGTACTATTGACTACCTGATAGTGAAAAACCTTTCCACTGGCAAAGTGCCCCCAGACGTAGGTGCGGAGTCACCGAACTGGGTAATCATCTCTGGTGTCGTGATTATTATCTGTCTATTACTTTGCTTACGGTTTCCACAAGAAGTCGATACACAAGTTAAAGACTTTGTGTTCGACTTCCTGACTCGGTTACGATTCAGAATTTCAGACTTAATGTCATGAAATGACCCGAATAGATAAGTGTCTCGAAATGGCTCGAATGGACTTAGTGTCTTGAAATGACCCCCATGGATTTAGTGTCTTGAAATGACCCAAATGGACTTTGTGTCCTAAAATTACTCGAATGGACTTTGTGTCTAACATGACATGTTGGAAACGAGTGTCAATGTTTCCTGAATGGACTAAGTGTCCAGAAATGACCCGAATATTACTAAGTGTCCTGAATAACCGTAATGGACTGAGTGTTCTGAAACGACCCAAATGGATTTAGTGTCCTGAAATAACCAAATAGACTAAGTGTCCAACCTGATATGTTGGAAAATATTGTCAATGTTGCCCGAATGGACTGAGTATTTTGAAATGAATCGCATGGACTGTGTGTCTAACTCGATATGTTGGAATCGAATATCCCGGAATATTGCTCAAATAGACTGAGTGTCCTGAAATGACCCGAATATACTAAATGTCTCGAAATGACCCGAATGGACTGAGTGTGCTTAAATGACCCAAATGGACTTAGTGTCCTGAAATGACCCGAATGGACTAAGTGTCCAACCTGATATGTTTGAAACAAGTGTCAATGTTGTCCGAAGTGACTGAGTGTCTTGAAATGAACCGAGTGTCAATGTTTACTGAATAGACTGAGTGTCCTGACATGACCCAAATGGACTAATAGGAGTGTATTCAATTAGGATTTTAATGGATTTTGAATGACTTTTAAAAGTTTATGGATTCTTAAAATCCACGAGACTCTTTCAAGTCTATAAAGAGTTTTGATGATTTTAATGGAATGATTTTGCAAATCTCATGATTCGAGATGATACTTATAAAGTAATTTTTATGCCTACAAAAACTATCAAAATCATTCAAAGTCATCCATTTCTCAAAATCATTCAAAATCATTGACTTTTAGAATACCACGAGACTTTAAAAGTATTTTTGAAATCATAATTGAATACCACAAGACTTGAAAATACTTCTTAAATCCATTAAAATCATGATTGAATACACCCCTAAGTATTTTTGATGTAGTGCAAATCAGGAAAGTGACGGATTTCGAAAAAAGACTAGTGTTTTCTGGGCAGAAACGACGTTCTAAGCAAAACTCAATTTACCATGATGTACGATGGATTTCGGCCATCCGAGGTCATATTGGGGGTCATACGATGGATTTCGATCCAAACACTTAGTCTTCGCGACCTAATGTTTGATCGGAGCAAAGATCCGTTCTAGCGAATATTCATCAGTCTCTCAACACGCCGATGGTGCACGGTTAAGAGCTCTGAGAAATCTTGCAATTGTTAGAACAAGAACGGATGATCTGCTAATGGGAAGCCAAGGGCTTTTTATAGCAGCTCACATTCCTAATCCTTCTCGGATCAGGAATAGAAAAGTCAGGCAAGTTGTTGCCGCCTTCCACGACAGCGGGAAGTCGTCTTGCCTGTTCTGACTTCCTGAATAAATCAGGCAAGTAGAGTTGCCGCCTATTGCTGACGTGTAAGTGCCAGCTGGAAGTCGCCTGACTTGTCGACGTCACTCTCTTGCGCTCCAAGTCTTCGTGGCGCCTTTCTTATTTCGCTCCAAGCTTCGTCGAATTAGGAAAGCTTCAGATCTTTCCTAATCTGCGGCTCGTAACAAGTCGCTCCACATGTCATGCAACATGTTGCTCGACTTCTTACTTTTGCGCTAAAAAATCATGCCAACTATTAAACGTAGCAACAATCTCCCCCTTTGGCAATTTTTTAGGCAAACACGTTTTTGTAAGCCCATCGTCATCTTGTGGCAGTTACGCACAACAAGTGATGTGACTTCTTTACTCCAAGCAGGCACATCGTCGTCACCTTGAGGCAGTTACGCACACAGCAAGTTATGTGACTTCTGATGTGACTTCTTGTGCGTCTTTCTGGTGTATCTTCTGGAGCGACTTTTAGAGCGGTGACTTCTGGCGAAACTTCAGGTGTAGCTTCTGGCGCGATATCTATGCATAGCTTCTGGCGTAACTTCTGTCGTATCACATTTATCTCCCATGTTTGTCTAATAATATTGCCAAAGGCAATCATACAATGAAATTTGACTAAACAGCAGGGTAAAAAGCCAGCTCACACCATGAGCAAAATAAACAGCTTAAACATGAGCAAATATCCAGCTCAAACATGAGCAAATAAAATCAGTGTGCGGAAATTAACTCGGACATACCCCGAAAATTAAAAAGTGTGTGCGAAACAAAGTTATCAGAGTGAATTCAGAGAAATACTTAAAACGACGTGGAGTCGTCAACATCATCTTCAGCAGCAGCAGCAGAGCGGAGGTCATTGAGCAGAGCTTCACAGGCGACTTTGCGGGTTGATAGCATCGCAATTGACTTCTCCAGATCATCGATCATCTCCACCAATTCTTCCTCCATCCTAGTGCCAATTGGTCCTGAGGGTCGAGAGCTTGAACCAGCTCCTGATGCTTTGGCCATGGGAAGTCCGAGGTCCTTCAACTGCTTCCCTTCGAAGTTCTTGAGGCTGATAGCAAGGGGCAGTGGCTTCTTACTCGAAATCTCCGATTCTCGAACAATGTGAGGACATTGTTGGAGAAGGAGACCGGTGATTAATGAAGGAAACCCGATAGGAAGTTTGACAGCACATGATTTGGCGTGCTTGACTAGATGTTCAATGACATAAGCGCCAAAATCGAGAGAAGACTGCGTACCTATTTGGTAAATGAGTTTAGCCAATTCGGTTTTGATGCTTGACCCATGCGTAGAAGGTGCCCAATTAGCCAGACCAATGCGGTAGAGGATTGAATATTTTGCTGTAAGCTCAGTAGCTGCAATGGTGTCTTTGACGGGCCAAACCTTCTTCCGTCCTCCAGTGATCTCGACAGCCACTTTGTTCAAGTGCGGGACTTCTGGAGTGACTTCTGGGTTCTCTCTGCCAAGATATGCATTGATGGTTGAGGCAGATATTTCGAAGCATTCTCCCCGAACGAACACCTTTCTGTATTCAGCATCTTCTGGATCATCAAACTCGCTTGAAAGGTTGACAATAAACTCTTTGACCAATGTTGGATAGAATGGCCCGATGTTTATGACCGTATTGGTCAGGCCTGCTCTTCGGAGAAGTTCCACGATCGAGTTTATCCCCTGCGCCTCTGTGGAAAGCTCTCTTTCTGGATAGATCTTGCACTGGTATACATACTGCCACTTAACCGCATTGTCTACAGAGTGGAAGGAGACATTATCTGTAGGAGCTTTAGACACATTCTTGGGGAGTTTCTGCCCTCCCATTGCCTTTTTGACCCGTGGTAGTAAAACAAGAGTTTCTTCTTCAGATTCCTCTTCTTCTGGAGCAGATGTTGCTACAGAAGTTAGTGACTTTCTTCTAGACTTCTTCGGCTGTTTAGAAGCAGATGCTCCTCCTTTTTATGTGGTTTTCCTCTTTGGCGTCAATCTCCTCGGTAGTTAAGGTTCTTCTTCTTCATCGACCAACCTCCTTGTTGGTAGCTTCCTTCTCTCAAGCCTTTTAGGCACAGCTTCTTCTTCATGGCTTCTGCTACATCTCCTTCTTCTATACTGATAATGTTCTCTACATGTTGAGCAACTTCTGGGATGTCTTCAGTTTCTTCATTTATCCCAGATTCACTGTCCTGGACTAGAGGTGGGCTGTCGGCTTTTTGCAAGACTTCTGTTGGTGGGGATTTTTCTGGCGTAGGTGCAGATTTTTGGGGGCTAGATTTATCTCCACAGATGGCCTCATGGTCCTCAGGGGGAGAGTTCCTTGAGCCTCTTTAGACGCGTCTTTGTTTATGATGTTTTCTACAGAAAGGGTAGTAGAAGTACCTTGTGGTAGCATAAAGTATAGATCTATGGTTGATCACAGGTACTTGTATGTTCTGTCGAATTACTGATAAGTGAAATCTTTCCACTAGGTTGAGAGCCCCAAACGTAGGTGACGTTGCACCGAACTGGGTAAACAATCTGCTGTGTCATTGTTTATAGCTTTATCTTTACTGTCCTACTTTATCTACGCAAGAAGTCAGACACAACGTTATAGCTCTGGTTTGATAGACGATGCGTGAGTAGAAGGAGCCCAATTTGCTACTCCTATGCGGAAGAGAATGGAGTACTTGGAAGTAAGGTCCGATGCTGCCACAGTGCCTTTGGTTGGCCACTTTCTGCTTTTATCTCCGGTAATCTCACGGAGGACCTTGTTCAGGTCAGGTGGAGGCATAGATCGAACCCGCTTTCTTCCCAGGAAGTCATTTATAATGTCAGAGGAGATGTTGAAGCGAATGCTTCTGACATACACCTTCTCAAACTCCGGATCATCCGGTGTTCCAAACCCAGTAGGCAAATTGGCAATAAATTCTTTAACCAAGAGGGGATAGTGGTTACCAATGTTTGTGACGGTCTTCATTAGTTCTGCCTTCTCCAGGAGCTGGACAATGGCTTCTAGTCCTAGCAGCTCCGATGACATGGACTTTTCTGGGTACGCAGTTCTTTGAAACACGAACTCCCATCTTTTCGCACCGTCTGCCGAGTGAAACGACACATTGTCGTAAGGAACACTCGACGTGTTCTTGACCGTTTTCAGCCTCTTTTCCTTCTTTGCTTCTCTTGTTGTATCCTCCTCTACCTCGTTATCAGTTGCTTCATCTACAATCTCCTTTTGGAGACGACTTTCTTCCCTTTTCCTTGACGGACATCTTTTTCTTTTTGTTGCTGGGGCCTCCAGCATTTTTGACCTCCTTCCTCTTCTTGGTGTCTGAGTTTTTCAACCATCACAGCTAAACTTTCATTTTCTTCTAATACCTTCTTTTTTAGGGATGACAACACTGTGTGTGCCGTCTCAGCAGCTTCTTCTGTCACATCTTCTCTGGCATTCAGAGGGGTTTCCTCTGTGTTATCGGAGGCGACATTTTTGTCCTTCTCAGCTTCTTCCAGATCGGTATCTTTGTCTCTGGTTTCTTATTTCTCAACTTCTTCCTCGGCTTCTTCCGAGTCAACGACTTCTTCTTCTACTACAGCCTCCTTTGGGGCTTCAGGAATGACATCTGTTGTACCTTCTTCTTCTCCTTCTCCTTCAACAATACGTTCCAACTTATGACTGACCGGAGTCAGATCTTTCTCTTCTCCTCCAGGATTAATCAGTTCCTCCACCACACCTTCTTGAGGTGGTTCTTGGTTTTCCAGAAGCGACTCCAACAAGTCACTATTTCTGAAGGTATCGGTGTTTGAGATAATGGAAGAGTCGTTACCTGTGACGTTTGTTGGTTCTGGAACAAGAACAATCTGCATGGACGCTTCTCGGCTTCCTTGGCCAAGGTCAGTCTCTCTTTCTGGCCTCGTTAGGTCTGACATGGAAAATGCAGAGCTTCCGGTTCGAGATCGTTTGGGAACTCGAGAAAAGATTGGCATTGGAGCTTCCTCCGGTGAGGTCTCCTTGGGGATTTTTTCTGTTTTCTTCAGCGTCTTTGGCCCTTTAATCTGAACTCCATGCTTGTTGGTTTTTGCTTTGCTGCTCTTGGAGCTTTTCGCTTCTGCTCTCTTTGGTTCGGGGGCCTTCTTTGGTACTATCGTGCTTCGAGTTTTCACCATGTCTGTGTAGTGAGATTTGCAGAATGTGAGAGGTGAGGGAGATGAGAGCGAACACGAGAAGGGGCAGGCTAGGTTTAGATTTTGAAAACAGATTGATTCAAATCTTTTAACGTCTGAGCGTATCTTTTCCTTCTTTTATATGGGCTTTTTGGTATGCTTGGCCTAATGGCATGTGTTGGTATTTTGGACCGGTTCATGAAGAGGCACCAACTAACTCCTCTCAACCGTTTCTGCAACGTCTTACTGCTTGTTGATGGTGCACATACCGAGTGATGATTTGAGGTTCTCAAATCTGCTCGCATCTAATGCTTTTGTGAAAATATCAGCAAGTTGCTTCTCTGTGGGGATGTGCTCTAGAATGATCTTCTTATCTTCGACCAGTTCTCGAATGAAGTGGTGTCTGAAATTCTGAATCGTAGCAGAGTCAGGAAGTCGAACACAAAGTCTTTAACTTGTGTATCGACTTCTTGTGGAAACAGTAAGCAAAGTAATAGACAGATAATAATCACGACACCAGAGATGATTACCCAGTTCGGTGACTCCGCACCTACGTCTGGGGGCACTTTGCCAGTGGAAAGGTTTTTCACTATAGGTAGTCAATAGTACAACTTCAAGCCCAACTAGCTATCACACAAGCTATTGTCCTAAGCTACTATAGATCTCACCGTGAATCACCTCGACCCGGAGCCTCTCCCCCCGTCTTTGAGATTCCCTCAATTCCACCCTTCGAGCAAGTCCATGCTCGGTGTCGTTGTCTTCTTGGACGGAGTTGTGAGTCTTCAATCACAAACAAAAAAACCCTAACCGACCCAAACACTTAGTCTTCGCGACTCAAGGTTTGATCGGAGCAAACGGTCCGTTCTAGCGAATATTCATCAGCCTCTCAACACGCCGATGGTGCACGGTTAAGAGCTTTGAGAAATCTTGCAGGTGTTAGAACAAGAATGGATACTGCTAATGGGAAGCCAAGGGCTTTTTATAGCAGCTCACATTCCTAATCCTTCTCGGATCAGGAACAGGAAAGTCAGACAAGTTGTTGCCGCCTTCCTTCGTCAGCTGGAAGTCGTCTTGCTTGTTTCTGACTTCCTGAATAAATCAGGCAAGTCGAGTTGCCACCTTTTCGCTGACGTGTAACTGTCAGATGGAAGTCGCTTGACTTATCGACGTCACTCTCTTGCACTCCAAGTCTTCGTGCCGCCTTTCTTCCTTCGCTCCAAGCTTCGTCGAAATAGGAAAGCTTCAGACTTTCCTAATCTGCGGCTCGTAACAAGTCGCTCCACATGTCATGCAACATGTTGCTCGACTTCTTACTTTTGCGCTAAAAAATCATGCCAACTATTAAACGTAGCAACAATCTCCCCCTTTGGCAATTTTTTAGGCAAACACCTTTTTGTAAGCCCATCGTCATCTTGTGGCAGTTACGCACAGCAAGTGACTTATCTTGTGGCAGTTACGCACAACAAGTGATGTGACTTCTTTACTCCAAGCAGGCACATCGTCGTCACCTTGAGGCAGTTACGCACACAGCAAGTTTCGTGACTTCCGATGCGACTTCTTGTGCGGCTTCTAGTGTATCTTCTGGAGCAGCTTCTGGAGCTTAACTTCTTGAGTGGCTTCTGGAGCGGCGACTTCTATGTACATCTTTCGGCGCGGCGACTTCTGGCGTCGTATTTTATCTCCCCCTGTTTGTCTAATAATATTGCCAAAGGCAATCTTAAAACCAAATTTTGACTATGAGCACAAATCCAGCTCGTAAGGTAAAAGTAAACCAGCTCACACCATGAACAAATAAACGGCTCAAACATGAGCACAAATCCAGCTCAATCAAGAGCAAATATCCCAAAAAAAACAGTCATAATGTGCGGAAAGTAACTCGGACAAACCTCGAGAATTTAATAGTGTGTGTGGGACAAAGTTATCATAGCAACTTTCAGAGAATTACTAAAACGACGTGGAGTCGTCAACATCTTCTTCTTCAGCAGTAGCAGCAGCAGTAGATCGGAGGTCTTCTAGAAGGACTTCACAGGCGACTTTGCGAGTTGAGAGCGTGGCAATTGACTTCTCCAGATCAGCAATCATTTCCACCAATCCTTCCTGCATCCTAGCGCCAATTGGTCCTGAGGGACGAGAGCTTGATCCAGCTCCTGGAGTTTTGGCCATAGGTAGTCCGAGGTCCTTCAACTGCTGCCCTTCAAAGTTCTTGAGATTGATGGCTAGAGGCAGTGGCCTTTTACCCGGAATATCCGATTCTCGAACAATGTTAGGACATTGTTGGAGAAGGATACCGGTGATTAGCGAAGGAAACCCGATTGGAAGTTTGATTGCACATGATTTGGCGTGCTTAACTAGATGGTCAATAATGTAAGCGCCAAAATCTATGGAAGAGTGCGTACCTATTTGGTAAATGAGTTTTGCCAGCTCTGTTTTGATGCTTGACCCATGCGTAGAGGGTGCCCAATTAGCCAGACCGATGCGGTAGAGAATAGAATATTTTGCTGTGAGCTCGGTTGCCGCAATGGTGTCCTTGACTGGCCAGCCCTTCTTACGTCCTCCGGTTATTTCGACTGCTACTTTGTCCAAGTGCGGGACTTCCGGAGTGACTTCTGGGTCATCTTTGCCAAGATAGGTGTTGATGGTTGAGGCAGAGATTTCGAAACATTCCCCCCGAACAAACACCTTTCGGTATTCAGCATCTTCAGGTTCATCGAACTCGCTTGATAGATTGACAATAAACTCCTTTACCAAAGTTGGGTAGAATGGCCCAATATTTATGACCGTGTTGGTCAGGCCAGCTCTTCGGATAAGCTCTACAATCGCATTTATCCCTTGTGCCTCTGTGGAGAGTTCTCTTTTTGGATAAATCTTCCGTTGATAGACATACTGCCACTTAACGACATTGTCTACAGAGTGGAAAGAGACGTTGTCTGTGGGTGCCTTCGGTACATACTTGGGGAGTTTCTGCCCTCCTAATGTCTTCTTCACCTGTGGCAGCACAATCAGGGTGTCTTCTTCTTCAGATTCTTTTTTTCAGGGACAGAGGTTGCTGCTGTGGTTACTGACTTCTTTCTTGACTTCTTCGGCTGTTTGGACGCCGAAGCTTCTCCTTTTTCTGTTGCTTTTCTCTTTGGGGTCAATCTTCTCTGAACTTGGGGTTCTTCTTCTTCATCAACCAACCTTCGTGTTGGTAGCTTCCTTCTCTCAGCCCTCTTGGGCACAGCTTCTTCCTTTTCCATGGTTTCAATGTCGACATTTTCTTTGTTGTGGACAGGTTCTTCTAGAGATTGAGTGACTTCTGGAATGACTTCAGGATTATCATCACGCCCTGAATCACTGTTCGGGGCGACATTGGAACTTTCTTCCTTTTGCAAGTCCTCGTTTAGAGGAGATTTCTCTGGTGTGGGTGTCGACTTAGAGGGGCTATGTTGGACCTTGGTGCTAGTGCCGTGGACTTCAGGAACAAGGGTTTCTAAACCCTCTACAGGCATGCTTTCTTCTATGTTTTCTCCAGAGAGGATAGCAGATTTACCTCGTGTTGGAATCGGAGTAGAGAGAGAAGCTTCTTCTTCAATGTTCGCAGTTCCGGCTAGAGCGTCGTCCTTCTCAACGACGGGGATTGTGTCTTCCGGTGTGGTAGATGGAGGCGAACTTGTTATTTTCTGAGGTGCTGCCGAAGTTTCCCCTAAGCCTCTTCCTCCTCGGATCCTCACTCCATGCTTGGTTCTCGTTGATTTGGAGGCAGATAATTTCTTGGCAATGACTTTTGCCCTCATTTTTGCTCGAAGTACTTTTGAAGAAAATGGTATTCTACCGCTGCGAGTACCAACCATTTAGCTAGGACTTGTTCTTTGTGGGGGAAAGCAAATTTTTGCTGAGCTTTTTGATCTGAGAAACCCTAGCGATTTCAAATGATGGAGGAGGTGCAGAGTCTGTGGGAGTTGAACAGAATGATTTCTGATAGGTGGATAGTCAGATCGTAATCATTCCCAAAATTCAAAAAGACATACGGGCTTTTGATAAAAGGATTTGGGCCCGGCTTGATTTTGTGGACCCTGTTTGGTCCTGATCGAGAGAAAGAGTAAAATCAACTTAAAAGCTCTTCCTCTTCTTGCTTGACTTCTGGCTATTCTAGACAGCAAAGTCCGAGGGTTGACCTCAGACTTTCAAACCTTTTGGCATCTAACGCCTTTGTAAATATGTCTGCGACTTGTTTCTCAGTGGGTAGGTATTCGAGCTTTATTTTCTTGTCTTCTACAAGCTCTCGAATAAAGTGGTGCCTGATGTCAATATGCTTTGTCTTGCTATGTTGTACTGGGTTCTTCGAGATGTTGATTGTACTGATGTTGTTACAGAACAAAGTCATGACTTCTTGCTTGACTCCATATTCTGCCAACATTTGTTTCATCCAAAGAAGCTGAGTACAGCTACTTCCGGCTACAATATATTCGGACTCAGCAGTAGACAAAGCAATACAGTTTTGCTTTTTGATGAACCACGATACAAGATTGTTCCCTAAGTAGAAACAACCATAGAGGTGCTTCTTCGATCTGGTGTGCTTCCCGCCCAGTCAGCATCGCAATATCCAACAAGAGTAGGAGAGGTATCAAAGGAGTATAGCAAACCCAATTCAGAGGTTCCCGAGATGTACCTTATGATCCTCTTTGCATAAGCCAAGTGACTGACTTTTGGATTGGCTTGATATCGAGCACAGACTCCCACAGAGTAAGCGATGTCGGGTTGACTTGCTGTTAGATAGAGGAGACTTCCTATTATGCTTCGATAAAGACTTTGATCAACTGATTCTCCCATCTCGTCCTCTGTACACTTGTCATGTGTGGCAATAGGAGTCCTCTTGTGCGAAGCCTTTTCTAACCCGAACTTCTTGACAATGTTCTTTGCATATTTGCTCTGGGAGATAAATATTCCATCTGACATCTGCTTGATCTGGAAGCCTAGGAAATATGTGAGCTCACTGACCATACTCATCTCAAATTCAGACTGCATGTGTTGAATGAAGCGTTTCACCATCTTGTCTGACTTTCCTCCAAACACAATGTCATTGACATATATTTGAGCAATCATGATGTCCTTTCCTTCCTTCTTCACAAAGAGAGTTTTGTCTACCCCCCTCGAATATAGCCATTATGTACAAGGAATTGGGTAAGACGTTCATACCATGCTCGTGGAGCTTGTTTGAGACCGTAGAGAGCTTTCTTTAGCTTGTAGACATGGTGCGTAGAGTCATGGTCTTCGAATCCCTTTGGTTGGGCTACATAGACTACTTCGTTTAGATTTCCATTAAGGAAGGCACTCTTTACATCCATCTGATAGAGTTTGAAGCGCAGATGACATGCGATGCCGAGAAGAAGTCGTATGGCTTCCAGTCTGGCTACCGGAGCAAAGGTTTCTTCAAAGTCGACTCCTTCGACTTGTGTGTACCCTTGAGCCACCAGTCTCGCTTTGTTTCGAGTGATGTTTCCTTGCTCGTCAGACTTGTTTTTGAATATCCATTTTGTCCCGATGACATTGACATTGTCAGGCTTGGGTACAAGTTTCCAGACTTCATTCCTTGCAAACTGAACCAACTCTTCTTGCATTGCGCAGACTCAGTATTCATCATTGAGGGCCTCTTGTATATTTTTTGGCTCAATTTTGGAAATAAAGCACATGTTACCTATCATCTCTTGGTGGTCAAGAGATGCCTTTTGTCGAGTCCGAACTCCCTCATTAATGTCTCCAATCACATCCCGTGGTGGATGATACTTTTGAATTCTTCTTGACGGAGCTTTTTGCCTTGTAGGAGTTGCCTCTTCATCCGGGATGATTTGGCTTTCGTCATCAGACTCTTTGGTGCGCTCATCGTCCTTGACTTCTGGTCTGACTTCTTTTCTGACATCTGGTCTGGCTTCTCCTCTGACCTCTGGTCTGACATCTCCTGAGAGATTCAGGACTTCTTCTTCCTCGTCACTTGATTGCTCGTTATTGTCATCATCAATCACGACATTGATGGATTCCATGATAGTCCGGGTGCGTTTGTTGAATACCCGAAACGCCCGACTATTTCTGGAGTATCCGAGGAAGATGCCTTCGTCGCTTTTAGGATCCAACTTGCGTCGAGGTTCCCTATCTGCGAGTATGTAGTAGACCGATCCAAAGACATGAAAGTATTTGACATTCGGCTTTCTCCCCCTCCATATTTCATAAAGAGTGAACGAAGTTCCAGGCCGGAGAGTCACTCTATTATGAATATGGCATGTCGTATTCAAAGCTTCAGCCCAGAAGTGCCGCGTGATGTCTTTGGCTAACATCATGACTCTTGCCATCTCTTCAAGAGTGCGATTCTTCCTTTCAACGATTCCGTTTTGCTGAGGAGTGATGGGAGCAGAAAATTCATGGGCAATCCCTTCAGCATCACAAAAGTTTGCGAAGCTGATGTTTTCAAACTCCTTTTCATGATCGCTCCGAAGTCGAACGACTTTCCCAATAACTTCTCCCTTTTCTCGTTGAACTCTTTGACATAAGGCTTCAAAGACTGAGAAGGTATCTGACTTCTCTCGAATGAAATCTACCCATGTGTACCTCGAGAAGTCGTCTACACATACAAATATGTACTTCTTCCCTCCTAGACTTTCTACTTGCATGGGTCCCATAAGGTCAACATGAAGAAGTTCTAGAACACGAGAAGTAGTAAGATGTTGTACCTTCTTGTACGATGTCTTGACTTGTTTCCCAATCTGGCATTCTCCACAGATTTCTCCTTCGATGATCTTGAGGTTGGGAACTCCAATGATCGCCTTTTCAGAGAGAATCTTTTGCATACTCCTCAAATTGATGTGACCAAGTTTTTGATGCCATAGTTTTGTCTCTTGAGCTTTGGATAAAAGGCACTTGGTTGGCAAGGTACTGACTGTTGGAGACCATAGATAACAGTTGTCAAGAGACCTGTGGCCTATCATGACTTCCTTCTGTTGTTCGTTTTTGACCGAGCACTTGTCGCGAGTGAAGTGGACATCCAGATCTAAATCACATATCTGGCTTATGCTGATGAGGTTTGCTGTGAGGCCTTCTACTAGCAGAGCTTCTTTCAGACATGGAGAGTTGGAAAGATTGAGTTTTCCTTTCCCGAGCACTCTAGCTTTTACTCCATCTCCAAAAGTGACGAAGCTATTTGTGCATGGTATTAAAGTGACCAAGAAAGAGCTATTACCCGTCATATGTCGAGAGGATCCACTATCGTAGTACCAATCGTTGCTGGTTGAGGCCTTTAAAGCGGTGTACGCGATGTCAGCTTGATAGTTGACCTCTTTGACTCGCCATTCCTTCCGAGGTTGGCTTTTCTTGATGGTGGTCCTTTTCTTGACCGAGCTTTTCCCATATAGCTGATAGCAGAAGGGTCGAATATGTCCTCTTCGTCCACAGTGATGACAAACCCAGTTGTGTCTTTTGGTCTGGGTTTTTGAAGCGGCCAGAGTAAGAGCCTTTTTGGTCGCCTGGTCAGCCGTGAAGTTAGGTGACTTCTGACAAGACTTCTGGGAGATAGACTTCTGAGGAACGAAGACAGTGTGCGAAGATGAGGCTTCTTTCGAATATCCAAGACCTTCCAAATTCCTTGAAGGTTTCCCGATCGAAAGTATTTGGTCCAGAGTGTCAGTACTTGGATTCATCATCTTTACATACTTGGTGACGTACTCTAACTCGCCTTTTAGTCGAGCAACTTCCTTTTTGAGATCAATAGTTGTCTCAAGAAGTCTTGACTTGTCTTCATTAAGAGTAAGAATGAGAGCGTTCTGTTTTTCGATTACCTGAGAGTCTTCAAGCCACTTGACATACCATTCGTTGTAAGCGTTGTTGAGAGTCTCATCGGATAGCTCATCATCAGAGTCATACTTCTTTGAGCTTTCAGCTGGTTGATCTATTGTGGAGGAAGTGAAAGCCACGTAGTTACTTGTATGCTCAAGGTCACTGTCTTCCTCATCTTCATCGTCAGTTAGAGAGGTAATGAATCCCTTCTTCTGTTTCTTTACGAAGTTGGGACATTCTCTTTGCATATGTCCATACCCCTCACATTCAAAACACTGTGCTCCTTTACCTGACCGTTCTCCTCGTCCTCCATCGTTGGCTGTGTTGTCGAGCTTCTGAAACTTATGCTGTGGCTTGTCTCTGACTTCTCGGGTGACTTTTCTTCCTGTCATCTGGCCAAATCTTTTCATGACTTTGTTGTAGTTTTTGGCCAGCATGGCTATAGTTTCTTCAATGTCACTATCCGACTCAGAGTGCGTTGAGTTCTTCTGATTAGAACTTTTGAAAGCCACACCTTTGTGTTTCTTCTCAATAGGAGGTAGGGAGAGCTCGAAAGTCATTAGTGAGCCCATGAGTTCATCAAACTTCAATGTCTTCAAGTCATGGACTACTTCGATGGCGGTGATCTTCATCTTGAATCTGGGACTTAGGGCTCTCAGTGTCTTTCTGACCAAATCTTCATTGGTCATAGGCTTGCCAAGTGAATATGATTCATTGGCCAGATCCTTGATGCGCACATTAAACTCCGCAATAGTCTCGTCGTCATTCATGGTCAGAGCCTCAAAGTTAGTCGTGAGGTACTGTAACTTCTGCTCTTTGACTTTTGAAGTACCCTCGTAAGCAACCGCAAGTGTGTCCCAGGCAATTTCGGCACTTGTGCATGTGTTGATGAGTCGAAACACATTCTTGTCTACTCCATTAAAGATAGCATTGAGTGCACGAGAATTACCTAGGGCGGCTTCATCTTCTTCCATGCTCCACTCCTTTTCTGGTTTGATGCTGGTTTGATTTCCATGAGCATCAGCATAGTAAGGTTCCTCCCATCCATTGATGATAGACTTACAGGTTTTGCTGTCGAGGGATTTCAGGAAAGCACACATCCGTGCTTTCCAATAACCATAGTTTGTTCCATCGAGTACCGGCGGACGATTGACAGATCCTCCTTCCTTTGAATCCATATTGGCTACTCATAATTTTACAGGAAAATCACCTAAGAGATTAAGGTGCCGCCTCTGATACCAATTGAAATTCTGAATCGTAGCCGAGTCAGGAAGTCGAACACAAAGTATTTAACTTGTGAATCGACTTCTTGTGGAAACAGTAAGCAAAGTAATAGACAGATAATAATCACGACACCAGAGATGATTACCCAGTTCGGTGACTCCGCACCTACGTCTAGGGGCACTTTGCCAGTGGAAAGGTTTTTCACTATAGGTAGTCAACAGTACAACTTCAAGCCCAACTAGCTATCACACAAGCTATTGTCCTAAGCTACTATAGATCTCACCGTGAATCACCTCAACCCGGAGCCTCTCCCCCTGTCTTTGAGATTCCCTCAATTCCACCCTTTGAGCAAGTCCATGCTCGGTGTCGTTGTCTTCTTGGACGGAGTTGTGAGTCTTCAATCACAAACAAAAAATCCTAACCGACCCAAACACTTAGTCTTCGCGACTCAAGGTTTGATCGGAGCAAACGGTCCGTTCTAGCGAATATTCATCAGCCTCTCAACACGCCGATGGTGCACGGTTAAGAGCTCTGAGAAATCTTGCAGGTGTTAGAACAAGAACGGATACTGCTAATGGGAAGCCAAGGGCTTTTTATAGCAGCTCACATTCCTAATCCTTCTCGGATCAGGAACAGGAAAGTCAGGCAAGTTGTTGCCGCCTTCCTTCGTCAGCTGGAAGTCGTCTTACCTGTTTCTGACTTCCTGAATAAATCAGGCAAGTCGAGTTGCCGCCTTTTCGCTGACGTGTAACTGTCAGCTGGAAGTTGCTTGACTTATCGACGTAACTCTCTTGCGCTCCAAGTCTTCGTGCCGCCTTTCTTCCTTCGCTCCAAGCTTCGTCGAAATAGGAAAGCTTCAGACTTTCCTAATTTGAGGCTCGTAACAAGTCGCTCCACATGTCATGCAACATGTTGCTCGACTTCTTACTTTTGCGCTAAAAAATCATGCCAACTATTAAACGTAGCAACAGTGTCTAATGTCAATGTGTTTAGTCTTACTATGTTGGACAGGATTTTTGGAGATGTTGATAGCACTGACATTATCACAATATAAAGTCATGGCTTCATGTCTGACATTGTATTCGACTAACATCTGCTTCATCCATAGTAGTTGTGTGCAGCTACTCCCAGCAGCAATGTACTCCGATTCGGCAGTGGAAAGGGCAACACAGTTTTGCTTTTTACTAAACCATGATATGAGGTTGTTGCCAAGGAAGAAGCATCCTCCAGATGTGCTTTTCCTATCCGTTGTGTTTCCAGCCCAATCGGCATCACAATACCCCACCAGGGTAGAGGATGTGTCGAATGAGTATAACAAACCCAAGTCTGTAGTTCCAGAGACATATCTTATAATTCTTTTAGCTTGGGATAGATGACTAACCTTAGGATTAGCTTGATATCGTGCACATACTCCTACAGAGTAGGAAATATCTGGTCGACTTGCAGTAAGGTAGAGAAGACTACCGATGATGCTTCTGTAGAGATGTTGGTCGACGGCTTCTCCTGAATCATCTTTAGTTAGCTTGACATGTGTAGCTGCAGGTGTCCTTTTATGTGAGGCTTTCTCTAGCCCAAACTTCTTGACAATATTCTTCGCATATTTGCTCTGAGATATGAAGATGCTATCTTTTTGTTGTTTGATTTGGAAGCCTAGAAAATAAGTAAGCTCTCCCACCATGCTCATCTCGAATTCTGATTGCATTTGTTGAATAAATTTCTCTACCATCTTGCTTGACATCCCTCCAAAGACAATGTCATCGACGTATATTTGAGCTATCATCAAATTCCCGTCTTCATTCTTTACAAATAGGGTCTTGTCGACTCCCCCTCTAGTGTAGCCGCTTTGAATCAGGAATTTTGTGAGCCTTTCATACCAAGCCCTTGGTGCTTGTTTCAATCCATAGAGAGCCTTTTTGAGTTTATACACATGATCAGGGTAGTAAGGATCAAAAAATCCTTTGGGTTGTGACACATATACTTCTTCATTGAGGTCCCCATTCAAGAATGCACTTTTGACATCCACCTGGTAGAGCTTTATCTGTAGATGGCATGATATTCCTAGTAGGAGACGAATTGCTTCAAGTATTGCTACAGGAGCAAAGGTCTCATCGAAGTCGACTCCCTCAATTTGAGTATACCCTTGAGCAACTAACCTGGCTTTGTTGCGAGTGATGTTACCAAGCTCATCGGACTTGTTCTTGAAGATCCATTTTGTGCCAATGATATTTCCTTCACTTGGTTTGGGCACCATTTCCCACACCTGGTTTTTCTCAAATTGAATCAACTCTTCTTGCACAGCATTGACCCAATACTCATCATTGATGGCTTCATTGATATTTTTGGGTTCTGTCTTTGAAACGAAGCAAATATTGCCTATCATCTCGTTGTAGTCTTCAGGAGTTCTTGACCGAGTCCGTATGCCTTCATTCAGGTCTCCAATTACTCCAGAGATAGGATGATTACACATAATGTTACGTGAGAAGCTATAACGTTGTGTCTGACTTCTTGCACGACTAGCTGATCAAAATTTCAATTGGTATCAGAGGGGGCACCTACAGCTTTAGGTGAGTTCCTAAACTAATATTTTGATCAAGATGGACAATACCAGAGAAGGAGGATCCATAAATCGACCATCTGTTCTAGATGGAAGCAGCTATGGCTATTGGAAGGCTCAAATGTGTGCCTTCATGAAGTCACTTGACAACAAGACATGGAAGGCTGTAATCAATGGATGGAATGCTCCACAACTCAGTGACAATGACCCGAATCAAGAAGTCACGATGCATATGACCCGGATCGATGAGTCCCAAATTGAAAATGTCCCAACTTAGTAAGTCTTGAATCAAAATCCTGAATCAATTGTCCCAGAGTTGAATGTCCTGAATCGAATTGTTTTGAATCGAAGTCTCGAATCAATAAGTTCATAATCTCAAAATGTTGAAAATGAATGTCCTGAAATATCAAAATGTTGGAATTAAATGTCCTGAATCAAGTCCTAAATTTCCCTAAAATCTCGAATGGCCTGAATTAGCCAAATTGATTGTCGAAAGAGTCTCGAAATGATATTCGAAATGTCCTGAATTGAATGTCTCGAAGTGTTGGGTATAGAATGTCTTTTGTCGATATGTCTCAAAACGATTGTCTCGAATCGAATGTCCCAAATTGATAATTTTTGAATTGATATCGAGAAGTCCCGATCATATGACCCAAATCGATAAGTCCCTAATTGAACGTCCCGAGAATCGATTATGTCCCAAAAATTGATGAGTCTCGAATCGAATGTCCCAAATAGAAAGTTCGGAATCGATATGTCCCGAATTGAATGGCCCAAAATGTTGGAATCGTATGACCTGAAATACGAAACATGGGAATCGAATGTTCCTAATCGTTAGTCATGAATGTCCCAAATCGAATGTTCTTAAATGTCCTAAATCGATTGTCTCGGAATGTTGGAGTTGAATGTCCCGAATCAATTGTACCGTCAGAAAATGTTGGAATTGAACGTCCTAAAATGTTGGCATCGAATGTCCCGAATTGATATGTCTCGAATAAAGTTGTTCGGAATCGAGTTAATCAATATCATATGTCCCGAATCGACAAGTCCCCCAAGTCAATATGTCCTGAATTGATTAGTCCTGATTCGATATATCTCGAATCGATAATTCCCGAATCTAATGACTCGAATCCATATATGTTGAATCGATATGTCTTGAATCATTTGTCCTGAAACGAATATTCTGAATTCGTAAGTCCTGAATCGATATGTCCAGAAACGATTGTCCAAATTGAATATCCATTGAAACAATAAGTCCCGAATCAATGTCTCGAAATGATATGTCCCGAATCAAAAGTCTCACAAATCAATGTTTGGAAACGTCTGTCTTGAAATGATCGAATGTCCCCCAGATCGATATGACTCAAATCGATCGAAATTCTCGCACTGAAAGTGTCCCAAAATGTCTCGGAAGGCTTGTTATGAAGGTGGTGATTAAATTGAAAGGTCCATGATCAAATGTAATGTCCCTAAAGTTCTTAGAGAAGTTTCGAATCGTAAAAGTGTCTCAAAACGTCCCGAATCGAATGTGTCCCAAATGTCTCTAAAGTCGTCCTAGATACGAAGTGTTCCAAAATTTCCCTAACAGAGTGTCCCAAGTGATTGGATCGAAAGTCTCGATAATGTCATGAATCGAATGATCTCAATGTAACCCTAAAGTCGTCCCAAAATGCTTGTGTAATCAAGTGATTAAAGTCCCGAATTGAAAATTTCTCGAAAGACTTGTAATCAAGTGATTGAATCAAAAGTCTCGATATACCCTAAATCGAAAGTCATAAAATGTCCGGAAAGCTCCTAGTCTTATGTGAAGAATACATGTTTAGTTTGAGTGGTAGACGTTTCAAAATTGAGCTTGAGTACTAATTGTCGTATTTGGTTGGAGATCCCTAGCATTCTCTGAGGAATGCGTTCACTTTGTGCACTTGACATCCCGAAATTAAGCTTGAGTACCAATGTCATATTTGGTTGGAGTTTAAAAATCATCCCAATTGTCAATGATTCGAAGCGTCCCAATTTATAATAATTTAGTATTTTACTATAGTAGTGAATTCTAACTAAATGAGATATTTCTATCGTCTAATTTGTATTTTTCGAACATAGAATGAGCTTGATTACTTGTAAAGCGAGAATAGAGTCTCGAAAGTCACAATCGTTTCAAAAAGTCTTGAATCCAAAATGTTTGTGGATAAGTGGGAGCTTGTTGAATTATGGAGACTTTCCTACCAAAAGAACTTTGTTATGTGCATGATGATACCTTTGTAGAGGCAAGCAAGAATCTCAGACAGAACAGCAACCTCAACCATTTTCTTATGCATATATCTTGATCAACTCGAATTTCTGTACATTCATTCATAAGGGTAATAACAATTTATACATTAATTTGCTGTATTAGCGAGCACATATAGTTACATGGATCAACCATTACATCCATTCTCTCGAGGTTGTTCTCAGATAGACACAGCAAGAAGGGATATAATGACGAGTTCAAAGAAGACTCATTCGCGAAAACGGCTGATATGATCATCCAAAGATTTACACTACATTACAGTTTTTGGGTTTGTAGAGTGTGGTTTATGTAAACTGTAATAACCAATGCGGCACTTGACAATATCATTATGTTTTTAAGTTTTATTAATGACAACTTCAAGCTATCGGCCAATTATTTTCCTTTCTTTTATATATTAGAATGTTGAATGTAGATTATGAAGCTTTTTATTTTGCATCATGTAATTGCTTCTTGTGTAGTCCTCTTCTTCACTTCACAGTGATTTTGATATCACATATCTCTTCTGCAGTTTTTGGTTATATTTATAGAGGTAAACTACACATAGACATCCTCAACTATATCCAAAAGACTTATAGTTATTCCCAACTTTTAAACTGGACACCTAGCTACGTCTAGAGATTGAAAATTGACACTTAGCACCTACTGTTAGATTTTCTGTTAAAATTTTAAGTAAAAAAACGAAAATACCCTTGGTCAGACTTCAAATTTTCAAAATCATGCCATTGTAAAAAAATTGTTCGCCGGAGACTTGGCGTAGCCGTCGGAGGTCGAATCCGGTTCCGACGAACGCAGTGGGAGGATCGGAGACGAGACCGGCGAGGAACTTGGTGGTTGTGGAGAAGGTTGATCGAAAAAGACACCAAAACTTATAAATGGCATGTTTTGAAAATTTGAAGTATGACAATGGGCATTTTCATCTATTTACTTAAAATTTTAACAAAAAAATCTAACGGTAGGTGTTAAGTGTCCATTTTCAATCTCTAGGTGTAGCTAGGTGTCCAGTTTGAAAGTTAGAGATAGTTATATGTCTTTTGGGTATAGTTGGAATGACTATGTGTAGTTTACCCTATTTATAAAGTCGTAAAATGAGATTGTTTTTCTTGAATATTTGAGGTGTTGAGAGCCCAATGTCATCAACTTTAAACAAGGCTCAGTGAACTAAAACTAATTAATGGGTGATTGAATGGTGACAAGATTTGAACTCTGCATTCCTCACTTGTTCTGCCAGTTCATCGAGCTACTCAGTTGTTGCAATCAGATGCACCAACTCCTCTACCAGGTCGAGTTATTCCGCTTCCTTAAACAAGTTATCGAGACCATCCGAAAATCTGTCACATCCATTGTTGCGAGCATTGACAACGTACAATCTCTTTATATCACATACAAACGTGTCCATTTTCGACTTCAATTTTCAATTGTTCCTGCTTGGACATAGTGCCGATTTCAGCCCATGACTTCATTTTGACCCGTATCAAATGCTTCTTGAAGCGGTGGGATCATATCATTAGGTCTGTGAACAAATTCCTAGCCATCACGTCTAAACTTTTTATGAGCACTGCCATTTAAATCTTCCGTTCCACCAGCCCTTGATTGATAATGAAACACTCAGCAGTCAACAACAAGCATATGATAGTCATTGAATAAAGAAATCAAAATAATCTGTTGAGATCATTGATATGACATTCAAAACAAAAGTGTGGTAGCAAAACTAGTCTTTTATTATCGGAAACTCCTATAAGATGGAAATGCAAGAAAGGATCGACATGTCTCTCTAGCAGTGCATAAGTTCAACAAGTCACTCACTCTACAAAGCCATTACTGCATGTGTAAATCAATAATCAAACCACAATGTGACCTGCTATGAGCTGTATTTTCCAACAAAAGCATCATCAATTATCATACTTAAGCTCTCAACAAAAACAAAAATTCAGAACATAAAACCAACAGATTGAACAGAACTAATAAACAAACCTGGCATATGATACCAATTCTCAGTAAGTAACTCCATCTCCTCTAGAGAGAGAGATATCAATGACACAAGAAACTCTAAGCTTCAAGTAAAAATATTGTTCATCTCCTCTAAATTAGAGGATGACCCTCTTCTATATAAAGTGATAATCAACAATTGAGTTGATTTATTATCTACACACATCTTCTTTCTCAGGTGCTCTGCTCCGGCCAGCATAAAGGGATGTAAAAGGAAAAAGAAATGAATCGATGAACTCTAAATCCCATACCTACTGGAGACAACGTAAATTGCCCTCTCTCAAATTAGACTCTGATTCGTTCGTCAACTCCTTGATCACCCTTGTATCTTCCTCCGATTCGTTCGTCAACGTATCTAGTGCAGCCAAAGAGCAAGAAATGTTACTAATAAAAGAAAGCAACCAATGAAACAAATCATAAGAAATCTACAGTTTATTTACAGAAACTATAATTAGACTATAATTATGAAAAAAAATCAAAATTGTGCAATACCCAACTACAGTTTCTGTAAGTGATTGGATTTGAATAGCTGACTTGACGATCGACAAAACAGGACACATGTGGGTCCAATCCCAATCCTCAGCAGCACTGACGCTGATGAGCTCATCTTCAATATCATGAGTGGTCAATTGGTTCCGGACGAGAGAAATGCTAACCAGTTCCTCTTGAGCTGCTCGATCTGCTTCTCCTAGATCCCAACCCTAGCAGACCTCCTCGAACCAGTCTTTGGTCGGAGATGGTTTTGAGGTCGCTCAAACCCTATTTACCTTGTCTATCGGAGTCCCACATCGGAAGTAACACGTATGTTTCGATGGTTTAAATAAAAGTATATCAGATACAGCAATCGCCAAAGCCGGCTTTGGCTGACAATCAACGTAGTCCCGAATGTCCCGTCGAAACTTGTCCCGAAAATGTTGAAATCGGTTAAAAAATGCCCCAAGAAAGGGTGGGAATTGCAATCGATCGAGAAATTATTAAAAAAGTTGGGGTGTACTGCCAATTAAGTGGGAGGAGTCACAAATCAACAAGAACGAAATTTCTCGTTTTCCATTGCAACAAAAAAAAATATTGAAACATATTTATTTTACAATAAAATTTGTATTAAAAATTATTATTTAATAAAAATATATACTTACAATATTATTATTTTCATTAAACATGTATTATAAAGTTTTATTTTGATAAAAAATTATTATTTAATAAAATTATATACTTACAATATTATTATTTTCATTAAACATGTATTATAAAGTTTTATTTTAATAAAAAAATATTATTTTTCATTAAGTATGCATTTTAATATATATTTTTAATATATCAGAGCAGGGCAGGGATATCTCAACCCGTCCTCGCCCGTTCCCATCCAGATTTGGGGATTTCTCGCTCCGTTTCTGTTTGGATTCGGGAATTCCCGTCGGGGATGGGAAATATTATCATCCCTACCCTAAAATATCCCCAAATCGAATGCCCCTAAAAATATCAATAGTCTCAAAATGTCCTGAATATCCATAAAAAGCCTTTAAAAAATTTTAAAAGTCACGAATCAAATGTCTATGAAAAATGCCAAAGAGTCTTGAATGTGCTCATGAAATGCCCCAAAGAGTAATCCCTAGTGTGTCCTGTATCGAATCGCACGATTTTATGGTTGATTGGGGTTTTGGTTGGACATTTTGCGCAGCATTTAAGAAGTTATTTCAAGATTGGATAGAAAGCAAAAATGGTGTGAATGAGTGCAGATCACGGGGTGATTAAGAGTCACATGTCCTTAAACCAAAACACACCCACTAGACTCATTTCTAGTACCAAGATATGAGATACACTAATATCTTATGCAAAGTCTCATCTAATATAAAAGACGGAAATAGACCAAGGAAATATTTTCTCGCTGAAGAGACGTACTATAGTCTATACTGGGCCTTATTTCTTGATCTTTCAAAATCTCCAACTGCACCATCATCCATTTTCATCAAATGTTATTTTTCGTGACATACATAATATGTACACTTGTTTTGGTTAAATATTTAGGTTGAGAGAGTCTCTCACAAGGACAACTTGCAGACCTTTGTACAGAAATTGGAAATCCTCGAGAAGCATTGCCTTTTCTGGGCCATAAAATCCTACTGCGAGCTCAGAGTTTTGGCTTATGAAGGAAACAAGACTAGTGTTATGAGAAGTAAAGACAGGAGGTGAAGCTACATTGCCTAATTTGTTATTTGATTTACACCGTAAATTTCAATTTACAACATACAGGCAATAGATCTGTTGAATTTTATATTAATTAATTATTTTAACACTCCTCCTCACGTGCAAGTCATAAAACACGAGTCTTACACGTGAAGCAAGAATAATAAGAAAAAGCAAACATAACCGTGCAGTTACGTCGAACAACGATGGTGCAAAACAGCTTCAATCATGCCGAATATATGATTATGAACAAGTGATTTTAAGAAGAATCACCAAAACTTTCAAGCAACTATGTCAAATAATGACGGTGCAGCAAATCGTTGCATAACAACGGTGCAAGGTGATTTTAAGGATCAATCACCAAATTTTTAAAGCAACTGTCATATAATGACAGTGCATCATAATACTAATAAGGAACAATAGAAAATAACCAAACTAGAAAACATAATACTAATAAAAAAACCCCAATTTAATTAGCTATTTTAACAAGATCCTAACTACTTTGCTCCTTGTTCATAGTTTAGTATAAGCTGCAGTGTATTTTGAGATTTTGAGATTGTTGATTGGAATGTTAAATCTTACCCTTCTGATAAATGCTAATCAACAACTTCAAATTTAGAAATAATTACAAAATGCTTAATTATTGGTCTATTTATATTGGGACTTTGCATAAGATATTAGTGTATCTCATATTGTGAAATGCTTAAATGAATTACTATCTTGGTACTAGAAATGAGTCTAGTAGGTGTATTTTGGTTTAAGGACGTGGTGACTCTTAAATGCTCTATTATCCAAGGCTTTTTGATGAATTGAAGTTTATTAATTAAGCACGTAATAAGGTTAATCTGATTGAAAACTTCTTCTTTGATCAGGACATGACCCACCATCAGTTTTTGTAATTTAGTGGTGGCCTCAACTTTCTCGTGACCATTGTAGTGTAGAAACGGCTTATTGATGATGGGCTAATGATTTTTTGTTTCGAGTACTTATAATCATTGATTATAATTACAAATTAATTATGTCATATTTAAAAATATAATAGAATTTTCTAGTATAATTGATGATTTCTATCGAAAATATAACTATTCATTTGAGGAAAGGTTAAATGTATGTTTTCATATATATAACAGGTTTATATGTAAGATCTTAAAAAGCTTCCAGAGCTGCGGAGGCCCATGATGTGAGAGTGAGACAAAGCATAACAAAGAGGTGTGTGCGTGCAATATACCATTACATCCCACATCGGAGAGAATAGATTTACATGTGGTTTAATTATGCTCACAACACTCACTTGAACCAGCGAGCCATGTGACATAGGCTCTCGCAAGGTTGTCTGTCCCGAATCGAAATTAAGATGTCACACGAGTTGTCTGTTCCGGTCCCGAATGTCCCACCAGAACAAAAGTCCCAAATCGAATCGAAAAGGTCTCGAATGATGACCCAAGAACGCGGGGTGTTACGAAATGTGCCACGAATTGCCGTTCCGAAGAACGAAAGAGTGACCCGAATCACACCAAAATTAATCAAAAGTTAAAATTAATATTGAATAAAATGTACCTAATTCACTAAATACTAAATGAGTCTGCTCAGGTTTGGGGATTGGGTTTATTTCCAATCCCCGTTTCTTCGTCTGTTATTACATGAAATTTTACTGTGAATCTTAATAAGAACTTTCAAAGGTTGCAACTTTATTTGATCTAAGTGATGATTGAAATGGAATTGAGTTTTTTATTGAGGCACGGTAGCCCGTTTTCTTTAAATTGGTTAAACCCTGCGGGTAAATGTCTTTCAGGGTACAACGATGAACGAAAGCCTTTTGGGTCATACATCTGGTTCGGGACTGATAGAAATAAGAGAGAGATTTATTATTAATGTGTGTATTGTGAATTACAAGAGACCTCTATTTATAGAAGTAATAGGAATAGAATAGGAAACCCTAATATATGTGAGAAAAAAAACATAAATATATGAAACTAAATATAAGAAACCTAATATAATCTAACAGGGACAAACATGACACCTACATTTTGATCTTTTACACGAGTCCTTTTCAGGTCAACATTTCCACATATATTCTAGGACATCTTTGTACCTCTCTCTTTCGTTTCGGGACATTTTCGATTTCTTCCAACATTATGTACTTTGCATGGGACCATCTCGTGGGGGTTACATTTCCATATCATTCTAGGCATCTCTCGAATTTCAGGACTTTTTCGTACTTCTCTTTTTTCGATTCAGGAGAAGTGTTGTCATGAATCGATCAATCGAAATTGAAATTGTCACGAAAGAGTAAGAAAATGTCACACGAGTTGCCATGTGGCATAGGCTCACACGAGTTGCATGTCTCGAATCGAAAGAAAAATCGAATGTCCCACGAGATGCCTCGATCAATGCTTCGAATAAAAGTCCCGGTCCTGAGCGAGAGATGAAGATGATACGATTATGATGCATATAATGAAAAAAGGGTACAAATAAATTTTCCCGAATGATTGAAATGTGTCCAATATCGGAGCCCGATATACCTCGAATCGGGTGCTCCCATGCCCAAAAATGCAAAAAGAGATGCATCAATAAATGTGTCCAAAGAGAAAAAAAGAGTCGAAAACGAAAAATGTCTCATGAGTTACGAGTTGTCGTGTGCCCCTTCTCAAAGTGTGCCCCTTCTCAAAGTCAAAATTGTCCTGAAAGAATTTGTGGTGTCCCAAAGAGAAGAAGGGTGTCCCTAGCTAAAAATCGAATGTGGTGTGATGATGCCGAATCATATTGTCATGAAGGAAGTGTACAAAAAATGTTCCGAATTGAACATTTCGTACTATTTTTGAGGCCCCGTTTTGAAGAAAATGATGGCTAAAGACGAGATATTACTTCGCGCCAGTCCAAAATCTCATCCAAACTTATTGATTAATTAGTTGTCTTTTTTGAAAACTTTTTGAGTCTTCAATTTGGGCTTGATAAGATTTGCTCGAACTGGGCCGGCGTGGAAAGGGTAGTTTTGTACTAGCGTAAATGAGTATCAACAAAGGGAAAAGTAAAGGACGAACAAGACATTGAGTTGAGTTTGCAAGAAAAGATTAAAATAAGGAAAAATTACACTTTCGTGCACTTAAAATACACTTTTGACACTTTCATACCCTACTTTTTTTTTTCAGTACCCTGAATTTTATTTTGGGACAACTGATCATTTATTTACCAAAAATGGCCTAGAATTTTGGTTCAATTCATGGATATTTGGTTTAATTCATGGGTATTTTGGGAAAATAGCCTGGAAGTACCCTGAAATTTAATTTAATTCATGGGTATTTTAGAATTATTGTCCCAAAATGAAATTCGGGTACTGAAAAAAAAGAAAAAAAACGTAGAGTATGAAAGTGTCAAAAGTATATATTTAGATGCACAAAAGTGTCATTTTCCCTTAAAACAATGTACGTAGAAGCAAAATAATTAAAATATAAGAGTCTTGAGTGATTGATTCGCTATATATATTTCATTACATATATATATTAACGCTTATTTGATTTCCTAAGTAGAATATCGTCAGCTAATTGGATATAAGACAATCAGGTATGAATGTGTCTATTTAATTTAAAGATCAGGTTGATAGGTGCATATCGTAAGGTAAATGAGTCGAGCCTTTACTTTCATCACTGTCATATTTTAAATGATACATGGTGCGAATTAGATGATTTAAGTAAACAAATCGAACTTTTAAATAAGTCGAATTCAAACTGTATTATACCATTTTCCTTGTATCAATGTGGCTTGTATAACTAATGTATATGGGTTTACTTAATGTTGCTGAGCGGGAGGTTGTTAATTATTTCAGCTAAAAAGAGAAGAAGTCCTCCCACGATTGAGAAAAAAAATCCCTCAAAAATAAAAAAATGCATGTCCCTGCACGTCCCCAATGCAAATCCCAAAAGATCTCGAATGTGTATGTGGGCTCTAATGAAACAATACGTGAACCATTAGAGAAATTAGTTTCGATTTGATTTGTGAAATTAGAGAAATTAAATGTTATTATTAGTAGTAGGGTTTCCATTTATTGTATACGTTACTTTTACAATATTACCCTTTCTGTTATTTACTAAATTAATTTTTGATGAAATTAGCCTAATTATTATGACTATTACTTACTACCATCCTATCGGATGGTAATAGATGTTGTATTCTTTTCTAAAACATGGTTTTTATTAGAGTGCATCCCAAATTTTCTAAATTAAAACATGGAAAAGTGACATTTTTGTGCATCTGAATATACACTTTTGACACTTTCATATCCTAACTTCTTTTTTTTCTCTTTTTTCCATACCTTATTTTCATTTTGGGACAACTTTCTTCAGAAATTTCAAAATACCCAAAATACCCCTGAATTGAACCAAAATTAAATATGATTTAATTCTGGTCCAATTAAAGAGTGTGAAAAGACAAAATTGTCCTCAACTATTCATCAAATTTTCAAAGGTATGCCACCCTTTCAACTATTCCTCTCCTTCTCCTCCGTCACCCCCTCCTCACCGGCGTTGCTCCGGCATCCATCGTCGAGGTTTCTCTGGCATGTGGGGAGCACGGTGGACCGACGAGGCCTCCAGAACACCTCCGCCAAGGTGTCCGTCTCGACCCCATCGTCCTCGACCCCTCCTTCTTGTCTTCTCCGGTGATTTTTGCCGGAGCCGGCCATGGTTCTTTCTCTGCAGCCTACACAACACAAAATGGCGAGCACCGACGAGGTGGGCAATGGGCAGCGACCAAAAGGGTAGAATGCGGTGCTCCGACCATCGTCTGCGGCACAGAATGGCCGGAAAAGAGATAGGGGGAGAGAGGGAATAAGAAATGAGTTCAATAATTCAAAATTTTCACTCGCGGGAAAGTGTGCCGCAACATATTTTCCAGCACACTTTCTGGCGAGTGAAAATTTTGGCACAACTTCAGTCACCTTCACCAACTCCGGTCACCAGGTACGAAGCTCAGCATGTAAGCTCCGGCGATCGATGAGGCGCTCAGATGCTGACGATGAAGTAGGAGGGTCCAATGGCATTCGCTTGAAAATTTGATGAATAGTTAAGGATAATTTCGTCTTTTTACACTCTTTAAAAAATTTGACCGATTCTTTCCATTAGACTATGGGTAATTTCGGTATTTTGAAAATTTTAGTGGTAAATTGTCCAAAATAAAAGTCAGGTATAAAAAAAAGAAAAAAGTTATGATATATTCAGGTGCACAAAAGTGTCATTTTCCCTTAAAACATTTACAACATACTTTGCTCCTTATGGATATCGATATTAATTAATCATTTTAAGAAAAACCATATTAATTACTCTTGATGATTAGAAATTGTCTGCGATATACTTGAGCAAAAAGTATAATGCATTTCATTTTATTGATATATTTGAATTATATACCCACAGTTCAATCGACGTTACGACCTGAAATGATATTGTCGAATGCATAATCTGTTTACTTTATTAAATGAAATACTATATAAGCATAAGAAACATGTTCCGTATGATATGCATAACAGTCAATTTATATTGTTAAATAGTTTATTTATGATAAAAATGAAACTCTTGGACAGGATGCGTTCTCCTTAAAATTTTCGTAAAGACGTCATGTGAGAGGAAAACAAGTTTCGTTCTATAACTTATATAAAATAGTGTTACCTGCCGCGAGAATGACATAATGAGGGATTAGAAGAAAATAAATTTTTGACATGCCATGTCATCGTGCCTGTTAACGCCACATTAGTGTCGTGTTGCCAGGTGTGGCGCTGGATCACACCTCACCCTTGGATACTTTATAGGGAAAATGATACTTTTATGCACCTAACTATACACTTTTGACACTTTCATACCCTAACCTTTTTTTTTTTTTTCAGGACCCTGAATTTCATTTTGGGACAATAATTCCAAAATACTCATAAATTGAACCAAAATCCATGATACTTCTGGGCAATTTTTCCAAAATACCAATGAATTGAACCAAAATACCCATGAATTGAACCAAATACTCATGAATTGAACAAAAATTCAGGGCCATTTTTGGTAAATAAATGGTCAGCTGTCCTAAAATGAAATTCAGGATACTGAAAAAAAGAAAGAAAAAATTAGGGTATGAAAGTGTCAAAAATGTATATTTAGGTGCACAAAAGTGTCATTTTTCCTACTTTATAATTAACAGTTTTATGTCAAAACAAAAATGTTGTTGATTAAATAAAATATTTGTGTGTTCTAGGCTTGAAATGAGATTTTAAGTGAAATGCTTTACATAATTTAATTACTTCAAGTACAGTGCGCCGTTACAAATGTTTGTAACGTCACACTTTATCTGTGCGCCGTTACTGTCGCACATTTGTAACGGCGCACATCGTAATGTGCGCCATTACAAAAGGTGTTGACCGTTGACCATTTTGTTGCCGTTATGGAAAACGGTCGGAAATGAAGCCGTTGTTGTTACCGTTACTTTGTAACGGCGCATCTTGGTGTGTGCGTCGTTACAAGAAGTTTTGTAACGGCGCACAATAGTATGTGCGCCGTTACAAATATGTATTATAAGTCTTGGCAGAACCTCCCCTTCTTCTTCCTACAACATATCTCACAACTACTTTTCTCCCGACAAGGGTAATTTCGATATTTTATAAATTTTCCCGAGCACCCTCAGACAAATCTCCCGAGAAGGTATGTACAAATTTTTAAATAATGCACTACATATAACTGCAAATTTGTATATGATTTTATCCAAGTTTAGATTTTGTATGGTTTTGCTTGTATGAATAATTTGCATGTTAAATTTATTAAATTAGTTTTGGAATTGATGAAATAAATTACTCGATTCCATGAATTGCATGATAACATTAGGGTCAATTCTCCCGATTCCATTAATTGCATGCTAACATTAAGGTAAATTCTCCCGTAATTGTTATTTGCATGATAACATTACATTAGGTTATTTGATCATAAACCACCATAATAGGGTATGTTGGACATTTATGACCTAATTAGGGGTATTTTGGTCATTTATGACCTAATTAGGGGTAATAAAGTCATAAATGACCAAACAAGGGTAATTAGGTAATTTATGTGAATTAGAAGGTACGTACATATTTTTAAATAATGCAATATTATGTAAATCAATTGTTAACCGAATTTATATATATTACATATATAGAATGGATCGGAGATGGATGTGATCCGTAAAAATGAGTGAGGAATGGATGAAAGGATTAAGCAGTTTTGTAAAATTTGCGAGGAAAAACGCTCCAAGAGATGGTGTGGGACGTTTCAAGTGTCCATGCACGAGGTGTTGTAATTCTGCTTGGCACGATATGGACACCATTTACGATCATATATTGAGGAAAGATTTCCTTAGATCGTATAATGTGTGGTTCCATCATGGCGAAGCCAAAGGAGCTAGCTCGAGCCGGAATTGGGATATCAGTTTGAGGGAAACATCGGCGAATCAGCCTTGTTCGACGTCGGACAACAATCCAGTATACGTTGATCCTGTGCATCAGCTCGTGGATGATGTAGACCCAACTAGAGATGTAAGGATTGACGAGGACGAGAACGAGGACGAGGACGAGGACGAGGACGAACAATAGAACATTGGAATAATAACCGAAGTCGAGGAGGGAGTCGCTAAGGCAACCATGACAGCATACAACCAGTTGGTGACGGAGTCGCAAAAGCCGTTGTACGAAAATAGTGAGGATACTTCATTAGCAGCAATGTTAAGGATGTTGTCCATCAAGCAGAGCACCGGGATGTCTGACGAAGCTTTTACCAAGGTTGCCAAAGATTATTGTTCTACGTTACCCCAACCTAATACGTATCCATCTAGCTATGCAGCGGCGAAGCAGAAAATGAAGGCAATCCAACTGCCACACGTGAATTATGATGCATGTCTGTACGGATGCACTTTGTACTACGGAACACAATCGCAACTCCAGACATGTGGCGTTTGTGGAGAAGCACGATACGTTAAAGTGGGAAAAAAATTAGTTCCGAAAAAGACGTTGTGGTACTTCCCATTGACTCCTCGACTTCAACGTTTATATCTTGCCCCAGAGACGGCTGAGTGGATGCGATGGCACGGGGAGCGAGAGAATGAGGATGATGAAATATTAGTACATCCATCGGACGGTGCGGATTGGATTCATTTTGACGCTAAATACCCAGTATTTTCTGGAGAAATACGGAACGTGCGGCTGGCGCTGTCATCCGACGGGTTCTCTCCATACGGGCCTAATGCGGCGAGTTACAGTTTGTGGCCTGTAGTCGCTATCCCGTTGAATTTTCCGCCCTCGATGGCTATGAGAAAGGAGTATAACATCCTCACCATGTTGATATCTGGTCCAAAATCACCGGGGAAATGCTTAAATAACTTCATGCGTCCGCTGATTGATGAGTTGAACCATCTGTGGGAGCACGGAGCTGTCACGTGGGATGGTTCTAAGAAAGAGGCTTTCATCATGCGGGCTGCTGTGATGTGGACAATAAGTGACTTCCCGGGTTTGGGAATGTTGGGGGGCATCCAAACTAAAGGCTATAAGGCATGTCCTTTATGCTTGGACGAGATCGATTCTGAACACAGTAACTCAAGAATCTCTTACCAAGGTGCTTGTAGGTTCTTACCACCGAAACATCCGCTGCCATTTCAGCCGCATGCCTTTAACGGGAAGACAGAGACACGGAGAAGGCCTACCCGGCATTCAGGGGCTGCTGTACTCAGTGCAATTCTACGTCATCAATACCCACCGCCTAGTCTGCATCCGAAGTTCAGTAAACGAAAAGGGGGTGGTGTTCCTATATGTTGGTCTCATAAAAGCATTTTCTGGGAGTTGCCTTATTGGAAAACTCATAAAGTCAGACATGCGTTGGATTTGATGCATATAGAGAAGAACGTATGCGACAACGTTATAGGTACAGTTCTTGGAATTGCATGGAAGACTAAGGATGACGTGAAAGCTATGAGAACTTACGAGGAACAGGGTGTCCGGCAACACCAATGGATGCAAGACGAGGAGCTCCCAGATGCACCTTATGGCGTGGCGGGTCGTGATCGAAAGAAAGTACTGGAGCATATAAAAGCTGTTAAGTTTCCATCTGGATATGCGGGAAGTCTAAAGAGCAAGGTGAATCCCGATGGGAAAAAGTTTCTCGGATTGAAGACCCACGATTGTCACGTGTTGATGCAACGTATCTTCCCCCTTGTCATTCGAAAGTACGTTCCGCCTTATGTGGCAGAAGCATTAACAGAGCTGGGCAAGGCCTTTCAATTGTTGTGCACGAGGGAAACGAGGAAAAAATCCCTGAAAAGGTTAGGGGAAGATATAGTGGTTCTAGTCTGTAAGTTGGAAACTATTTTCCCTCCTTCATTCTGTACAATTGTGGTTCACCTTCTACTGCACCTCCCGGATCAAGTTTTGCGAACCGGCCCAGTTCATTTCACATGGATGTTTCCAATTGAACGGTATGATCCTTGAATTCGAAATATCATTTCCAATTACCATTGAACTGTATAATCGAATATGACATTAACCTTCATAATTCGATTGTAGGCAACTTGGCGTGTACAAGAAAAGTGTGCGAAACCCGCGATATCCAGAAGGTTGTATAGCCCAACAGTACTTGATGCACGAGTCTGTCACCTTCACTCAAATGTACCTTAACTGCGCCACTTCAGCCAGCGAAAGTTTTTTTAGTCCAGCTATAGGTTTGAACTTATCAGTTGTTTCCCCACATGTACAAGTTAAGAGCGTGGTGCGAAACGACAAATTGAGCACATCCGATATGTTCTGGGCGAATTGGACAGTGATTGAGAATTGTGCCGAAGCAGATGCATTCGTAGAATCACATCGTGCAGGGTTCCAATGAATACACCCTAGGAAATCTCTTCAGGATCGAGTCATGTCCTTTGTCTTCGAGTGGCGCAGAATTGTACGTAATAGACATCAGTTAACTTCAATTAACATATACAAATTTTAGGGATAACTCATTTATATTCCGTGTGCACATGAGTGCTCCAGGGTGGCAACGAGAGTTGGTACTACTATCCAGAGGTCCTCGTTCGTCTGCCATTTATTCGCAGTGTACTGTTAACGGCGTCAAATTTTTATGTTTGAGAATCGACCAGGGCCGGAGAAATCAAAATTCAGGGGTCATGATTGAAGCAAACGACATATGTTACTACGGTGTTCTTATGGACGTATGTATCCTTACCTACTCGGAAGGCATGCCAGTCGTTCTATTCAAGTGTCGGTGGTACGACGAACGGACAGTCAGAAAGGACGCAAATGGATTCATTTCGGTCAACACGTCCACAGATCGTCACAAACAAAACCCATTTTGCCTTGCTTTAATGGCAAAACAGGTATACTATATCGACGACCCTAAATCTGGACCATGGAAGGTTGTGAACGTCGTGTCGCATAGGGGTCACTACAAACCGAGCAGTTTAGCCCGTGCCGGTGACGACGACCTGGAGTTTGAAGTCGATGAACCTTACCAAGAAGATCGAATTGACATCGTCACACCGGGTAGTATCACTATCGACCTAACAAACTTAATCCGGTATCCACCGCCAGTACCTCCAGCTGAGAACGATGAAGAAGACGAAGAAACCGAGCACGACGACGAAGAAACCGATGACAGCGATTTGGAAGGGCATGAAGATTATGATTCCGCCGACTCTGATACTTAATATGTATATGTATGTTTGATTGGTTATGAATAAATGGTTTTTTTAATCTATGATCTATAAAGAGTAATTCGGTCAACTCCGGCCGAAATAGGGGTAATTCGGTCAATTTCACCTTCAAAGGGTAATTCAGTCAATTTCGACCGAATTAGGGGTAATTCGGTCAACTCCGACCGAATTAGGGGTAATTCGGTCAATTTGACCTTAAAAAGGTAATTCGGTCAACTCCGGCCGAATGAGGGGTAATTCGGTCAATTTGACCTTAAAAAGGTAATTCGGTCAACTCCGGCCGAATTAGGGGTAATTCGGTCAATTCCGGCCGAATTAGAGGTAATTCGGTCAATTTGACCTTAAACTGTTTTTTTTCCTAAGTGCAGATTTGTAACGGCGCACATTATACAATGCGCCGTTACAAATTTGTAACGGCGCACAAAGGTAAGTGCGCCGTTACAAATCCACACTTAGGAAAAATCAGATTGTTGACTTTTGTCCTTTGAAATCGGGTTTTCGATCCCGATCAAGATTCATACGTTCAACATAGTACCCTGAAATTATGAAACATGAACTAACAAATCATTGCGCTCAAATTGGTACGGTCGGATTAACTTTTGGATCGACATAAATAAAATAATATTATTTTTGGAAGTTTGTAACGGCGCACGTGCGCCGTTACAAAAAGTCAAATGGGCCAGTCAACTATGTTGACTTCCCATTGACCGGTTAGATCTTGGTTCATACATTTTCGGAATTGAATGAAATTTTGGCATATGAAGTACACATTCATTGCGCTCCTATCCGTACGGTTGGACTAAAACATTGTTTTCAACACATTCCACTTTCGTTGAAAGCGTGAGTTTAGGGTTAAGGATGGTAAAACTCACAAAACCCTAAACACATTGATCATCATACGTTCGGTAGATTTGTTTTATTTTTTTTTTGAATCGAAACCGTTCAATTAGTTTTCAATTACATATACGTGACATAGTACAAATTTGAAGAAAATCAAACCACGGGAAGACCGCTTATCATTGACGATCGAGTTTAGGTCAAATTTAGGGTTTAAGTGGCGCCACGCGAAAAATCAAATTTCGCGGGTAAATTTCACGAAAATTTAAAATCCTCGCGGATATTTTGGTTGTAACGGCGCACACTGTTGTGCGCCGTTACAAAGTTTTGCTTGTAACGGCGCACACGGGTATGTGCAATATTACAAATTTTTTAACCGTTGCAAAATTTTACCGTTGGGTCCGGCAATGGTCAGAAACGGCTCGTTTTCTGACCGTTACGGTTTGTAATGGCGCACATACCGGGGTGCACCGTTACAAAAATGAGGTCTAACGGCGCACACCTTTATGTGCGCCGTTAGACTCAAAATTTTTAACAGCGCACACCATTATGTGCGCCGTTACAAAAACGCAGATAAATATTGGCAGAACCCTTTTTCTTCCTCCTCTGTTTTGTTCTTTCTCCTTCTTTCTCCTTATTCTTCCTTGCTGTTCTGATTTTGATCCCGTTCCCGTCGCCGTCCCGCCGTCACCGTCACCGTCGCCGGACCTTCCCGTCAAAGAGGTAAGGGTTTTACAATGTAATTGTTAGAATGTACTTGTTAGAATTTTAGGATTAATATGTTAGATTTTTTTAGGTAATTCTAAAATTTTGCATGAATAAAATCTGTTTGTTAGAATTGCATGTTTAATATAAAATTGTATATATTAGAATATTAGAATTACTTGTATGATATTGTGCATGAAATTGTTAGAATTTTAGAATGAATATGTGTGAATTTTAGAATGAATATGTTAGATTGTGGAATTATTTAAAAAATGCTCCTTAGGGGTATTTTTGGAATTTCCAAAAAATTGCCCCTTAGGGATATTATTGGAATTATTAAAAGAAATGCCCCTTAGGGGTATTATTGGAATATTAAAAAAAATGCCCCTTAGGGGTATTTCTAGAATTATTAAAAAAATTGTCTTACAAGTGTTATTTCGGTCAAATTGACCTTAAAAGGGTAATTCGGTCAAATTGACCTTAAAAGGGTAATTCGGTAATTTCCGGCCGAATTAGGGTTATTTCGGTCAAATTGACCTTAAAAGTGTCATTCGGTCAACTCTGGCCGAATTAGGGGTAATTCGGTCAATTTGACCTTAAAAAGGGTAATTCGGGCATTTTCGGCCGAATTAGGGTTATTTCGGTCAAATTGACCTTAAAAGTGTTATTCGGTCAATTACAGATAATGGAGCCTAGACGTAAGGCACCTAAGGCCAGGGCACCTAGGCGAGCCACCATGGACATTCCATTTTTCGAGGCTTCACAGGGGCCGGAGTTACATGATGAGATGTACACTCCGTCACCGCCGCAGCCGACTCAGCCCACTCAGCCGACTTATCCGGGAGATACGGAGGTTGGCTGGCAGTTCCAGGTCTCGGATCCTCGGAGTTTCCAGGAGATGCTCGGTGACGTCGCAGGACCCTCCGAAGAGGACTTTGTGCCGGATGAGTCGGACCTCCCGCTGAACGAGTGGAGGCTCCTTCACCTCGAGTACAGAGAGATTCCGAGGTACGAGTTGTACTTCGATTACAAAGTGGAAGTCGACTGCCTGAACACGAAGAGCTGGGAAGCCAGGGCAAAAAAGGACCAAAAGATCGACATCAACATCGAGCACGAAGAGAGAGCAATTCAGACGAACGGAGGTCCGTTGCTCTTGACGTGGGAAAACGGCCGACCACGTGTCGCAGGAGGAATCCTTTCAATGGAAAGGGTGAAGACGATTATAGGGAAATTCGCTCGGGAACGCGACGCTTCCTACCAGACGTTTGGGGATTTGCCGGCGTCTGAGTTCCAGGCGTTTTGGAGGAGTTTTAAGGTAATTTCAACATTTACTCACATTTTTTTTCAAATGCTCGTATTATAAATATTGACGTGATGTTTGTGAATTTCAGCGTTTGTTTGCAGTGACCGATTCGGTTGAGCTTAGGGGTTGGATTCGTGAGGCGGCCATAGGTGCTTACAAGGAGCGAAAATCGAACATGAAGCGGTTATACAAGCTCTACGTCGACCCTACTAGACTGGACCGTAATGGGATTCCCAAGTGTCTGAAAGGGAAGAAGTCCCAGTGGCGGTGGCTCGTTCAACATTTCGATGCCAACGAGGTATATTACTATTTTTTACTTTAATTTTTTTTAATTTTACTTGAATTTACTAATTTTGATGTGAATTTACTTTTATGTTTTTCAGGAACAAGTTGGTACTCAAATGAGTGCCATTCGGAGGAGCGAGAACAAATTAAACCACCACACTGGTAAAGTCTCATTTCGACAGCTTTGGGAGAGGATGTCAGAGGCCGGGGAAGTAGAGGTCTCCAAACAGTTGGAGGTCTTACTGAAGGCTCACAAGGCCTTACCTAGGCCTGGTGATGATTCACATGAGGGGGAGGAGGAACTCAACCCGAAGCTTGTAAGTTTCATTATTATTTTTTTAAATTTTAATATTTAAATTTATTATATTAATCAAATTTTTTTTGCAGCTTTACATTAAGAATGCGCTTAGGGATTGGAAGAATGACGAGGCGAACTACAACGAGGATGGAACTCTGAACAAGATGACCGACGCTGAAGAGGATGAGGTCATGCGACTAGCTGCCGAGCATGTTCGCGAGATCGAGCTTGCCATAGGAGTTACCATAGAACCCTCCAGAGGACGACGCATCCGGGGTTGCGGGAGTGCTTACGAGGCACCGCCGAGACATAGAAGACGTTCGACCTCCTCCGATGGTAGTCAAGCGGAGATTGTGGAGCTCCGGACTGAACTCACGGAACTTCGCGCTGAACGTCAGGCTGAACGTCAGCAGCACGCCGCCCAAAGCCAGCATGCCGAGCACATGTTCCAGTACTTCCAAGAACAGCTGAAGTTACTCAACCCTAATCTCGCCCCTCCACCTCCATTTAACCCGAATAGTTCTACAGATCCTGGAGGCCCGTCGTCATAGATCTTATGTAAATTAAATATGTTATTCAACAATTTTAATATTAATATAATTTTATTTTCAACAAATTCAATATTCATTTTTAAATTAAAAAAATAATAAATATAAAATATTTTTTTATATTTATTAGTTTTTAAAAATTTTATTTTTTTTATTATTCTGCATTATTTGTAACGGCGCACAAAGTTAGTGCGCCGTTACTAGGGCTGTTCATTTTACTCGGAAACCCGACAACCCGACCGACCCGACCCGACTTACCCGGTACCCAACAGACCCGATACCCGATATACCCGAACCCGATAAACCGACTAGCAAACCGAGTCGAGTATTGGTTCGATTTGTCAAACCCACCGAATACCCGACAATATATATAAAAACATTAATTTTAATTATATTAATTATGAAATAGCCAGCCCAAACCCAACACAAACAACGGCCCAGCCCAGCAACGCATAAGTGAACCAAGACCAAGCCCAGCCCACAAACTCATCTGATGCACATTTCAAACTAAAAAATGCTTATATACTGTCATTGAGTCCCATTCGTTTCCGATGTGGGACTCAATGACACTCTTCTCCTTCAGTGTTACGAGTGCGCGACGTGGCAAGCTCATGTCCGTTGATCCATTTCGACGAACTCATCTACACCGTCGATTTTGATTCACATGGCATAACCTACTCCACACACGTACATCGCTCACTCTCTCTCTCACGACTCTCAGAGTCTCAGACTCAGTCACTCATCTCTCTCTCACACGTTGAATCGCATTGAATGCGATTCAACTACTCCTTTCTTCTCCACCGCTCCTTTCTCTCTGTCTGAAACCCTACACGACCGTCGCTGTCCTCGCCTCGCCTCTGTCTTCGTTCCTCTCTCTCTTTCTCACACACATATCACATCACACATCCCAGCGGATCGATTTGGTAGCTAGTTACCGTTCGAATCGATCCGTTGGAGAACTCTGTCTTCCACTATAAATCGTCGATGGTGGAGAGAGGATTCTCCAACGGATCGATTCGACGGTGGAGTGGAGTCAGTGGACTGTGAAGGGTTCTCGGCGACGATGTCTGGGGCTCCAACTCCGATGACGGTAAGAATTCCCAAACCTGTTGCTTCTGTTTAATTTTTTTTCTGGGTTTTCATCTCATCTTCTACTATTTTCTTCCTTGCATGTCTGAATTTCTGGGTGGGGATTTAGGAATTTGGTTTTGATTTGAGAAATTAGGGTTAGGGTTTGTCGAATTTCGTTTATAATTTGGGGATTTCAGGTTAAACATGAAATTGGGGGTGGGGAATTACCAAACTGTTTTGAATTGACAAATTAGGGCTAGGGTTTTGGAAAACATATTTCAATTTGGGTTTTTTTTTTCAATTTTAGAATTTCGTTTATAATTTGGGGATTTCGGGTTAAACATGAAATTGGGGGTGGTGAATTACCCAATCTGTTTTGAATTGACAAATTAGGGCTAGGGTTTTGGAAAACAGATTTCAATTTTGGGTTTTTTTTTCAATTTCAGAATTTCGTTTATAATTTGGGGATTTCGGGTTAAACGTGAAATTGGGGGTGGGGAATTACCCAATCTGTTTTGAATTGACAAATTAGGGCTAGGGTTTTGGAAAACAGATTTCAATTTTGGGTTTTTTTTTCAATTTCATAATTTCGTTTATAATTTGGGGATTTCGGGTTAAACATGAAATTGGGGATGGGGAATTACCCAATCTGTTTTGAATTGACAAATTAGGGATAGGGTTTTGGAAAACAGATTTCAATTTGGGGGTTTTTTTTTCAATTTCAGAATTAGTTTATAATTTGGGGATTTCGGGTTAAACATGAAATTGGGGGTGGGGAATTACCCAAACTGTTTTGAATTGACAAATTAGGGCTAGGGTTTTGGAAAACAGATTTCAATTTGGGGATTTTTTTTTTCAATTTCAGAAATTAGTTTATAATTTGGGGATTTCATGTTAAACATGAAATTGGGGGTGGGGAATTACCCAAACTGTTTCCAATATTCAATGTCTATATTGTGCAATGGTGTTTTCTGTTTTCAATATTCAATGTCTGTTTATATTGTTTTCAATTTATATTCAATTTTCAATATAATCTGTTTAGGTTTAGGGTTTGTCATGCAAGTTTATACTGTTTTCAATATTGATTAGGCAATGTATTTACTGTTTTCAATATTTTCTGTTTAGGTTTAGGGTTTGTCATGCAAGTTTATCATGCAATATTTTCTGTTTAGGTTTAGGGTTTGTCATGCAATATTTTCTGTTTAGGTATCTAATAAGAATTGTGCTAGATTTTGCTAATACTTGTTTATTCTTGATTACACGGCAATAGGATGATGCTGCTCGGGAAGTTGCTGCTCGGGAAGTTGCTGCTCGGGAAGCTGCTGCTCGGGAACCAAGAGCTGCTCAGGCTGCTGCCATTGCTCATACTGTTGAGCAATGTGCAGCAGCCCCAGGTACTTTCGAACCTCCCTTGAAAAAAACTAGAAAATATAGTCATGTATGGAATGATTTTCACCTACCTTCCCGTAATGAACACGGTGTTTTGTATGCACATTGTAAGCATTGTGTAGCTAAGTATAAGGCTGATAGTAAAGATTGTGGCACAACAAATTTGAATAAGCATATTAAAATTTGTAAGGGTCACCCGGATAACAATCCCACAAATCAGTCTATACTTAATTTTACAACTACTTCTGATGGCATTTCAAAATTGGGTTCATGGGTACTTGATCAACAAGGGGGTAGACAAGATTTGGTTAGGATGCTTATCATGCATGAATTGCCCCTTAGTTTTGTAGAACATGAGTATTTCCAACGGTTTACGAAAAAAATCCAGCCTATATTTCATATTCCAAGCAGGAGCACGATCACAAGAGACCTTGGCGAGATGTATAAGAGCGAGAAGGATAAGTTCAAGGAATTCGTTCGACGGAAGGCTCCTAGGGTGTCCCTCACAACGGATACATGGACAAGCAATCAACTCATCAATTATATGTGCATCACCGTCCACTACATTGACGATGATTGGAAGCTCCATTCGCAAATCGTATCGTTCTGTCAAATCAATAGCCACAAGGGGGAAGACATTGGTAAGGCGCTTCAGCAATGTCTTCATGAGTGGGGGATTGATGGGCTTATGTGCATTACTTTAGATAATGCAACAAGCAATGATGTTGCTGTCCACTTTATGAGGAGGAAAATGAACTTGGTGGGGAAGAGCATCTTAGGAGGGAAGTTTTTGCACATGAGTTGTTGTGCTCACGTCATAAATCTCATAGTGAAGGAGGGTTTGACTTTGCTCGGGAACCTGGTGGAAAAGATTAGGGTTGCGGTTCGTTTTTTTTAAACAATCAGCCGCTAGGATGAACAGATTTAAGGAGTGTGTGGCTGCCGCTGGGCATGATTGCAAGAATTCACTTGTTCTTGATGTTTCTACTTGGTGGAACTCCACCTTCTTGATGCTTCAATCTGCCGTAGCCTTGGAGCCTGCCTTCGAAAGGTATGATAGCGAGACCGCCCTTCTTCGACATGAGCTGGAGTCAAAATTCATGAAGGGTTCAACAGAGCCGTTGGGTATGTTGGTGGAGGAAGATTGGACATACATCAAGAAGTTCATGGACTTCTTCGAGCATTTCTTTGTTGTTACCAAGAGGGTTTCATGCAGCAAATATGTCACGTCTCACACTTTTTTGGATGAAGTTAATTCCATATTGGAGATCATTAAAGAGGGACAAGCGGGGGCAGAGCATGACTTCAACATCACAGCAATATCAAACAAAATGAGGGCAAAATTCGACAAGTATTGGTCGAATGTATCCCAAATGAACTTGCTAATTTTCATAGCATCTATTTTCGATCCGAGGAACAAGTTAGATGTTGTGAAGTATGCTGTGGATAACATGTACCCTCCTGATATTGCTGCAATCTTACAGCTTCAAATAAAGAATGTTTTGCAAGAATTGTTTGATGAGTATGTTTCCAATGCATCTGTAGTAGGTAGTAGCACTACACCTTTTCCTGGAGGTGCACCTACTACTACTACAAGTGTTGTTGTTCATAAGCCTGCAAGGAAAACACTCTGTGGATCATTTGATCAAACTCAAGTTCTTGAAGAAGGTGTGAAAAACACAGAGCTGGACAAATATCTGACGGAAGATGTAGAGAGAAATGAGGAAAAGTTTGACATCTTGGGATGGTGGAAGAACAACTCACCTAGATTCCCGATTCTCTCTACACTAGCCAAGGATCTTTTGGCCATACCTATCACATCCGTATCATCCGAGTCAGCTTTCTCAACGGGTGGTAGGGTTCTCAATGACTTCCGAAGCGCCTTACTACCGACTACAGTGGAACCATTAGTGTGCACTCAAAGTTGGATCCGAGGAACAACAATTGTAAGCGGCTTTGAGGAGGTATTGCACGAGAATGAAGAGGTCGAGCGAGGTAATTGAATTGGACAACTCTCTAATTAAATCCTCAAATATTTTCTATTTTATCAATTATGGACAACCCCCAATTACCTTTATTAACGTACAGATTTAATTCGTTATGCTACTCAAGCTACGGAATGAGGCTCCCTCTTGGATGGTGTTCAAGTTTAAGTTTGCTTTAATTTTTTGAGTTCGATTGAACGCTATGGTGATGTTTGAACTTGTTGTTCACTTTTGATCACCTTCTTTTGGTACTACTAGTGGTGAATGGTGCTGAACACTTAGTTCATTTTTGTATGCTCAAAACTTCATGAATGTGTTTGTTTGTTTGAGCAAAGTATTATCTAATGAAAAGTTTTGGCAAGTATTGCTCTTTGGCCATATTTTATACTGTTATGAATTATATGAGAATGTTTAAACTAACTTGTACATATATATACATATTTTATACTGTTATGAATTATGATTTGTTATAATACTTACTAGTTACTTGTGTTTTATTGGAATGAAAATGTGGTGGAATTGGAATGAATGAAGTAAAAGAACTGGCAGACAGAGACAAGAGAGTGAGAGACAGTGAGGAGATGAGACTTTATAAATTTGAATTTTTAATTTGTAATTTGTAAATGTTAATGTAAATATATAAATACAAATATGTAAATCAGTAAATGTAAGATGAATGTAAATGTATGAATGTGAATGTGGAATATGTAAATGTAAATGTATATATATATAATAATGGGCTTTAAACATATTGGGCTACAAAATCCGTTTGGGCTGAGGATTCAAATTGAGTGGGCCTCAATTTCAAAAATTGCAAATGGGCCAGAAAGTAGGCCCATCGGGTGAGTTGGGTATACCAGACTCACCCGACTACCCGAGTTCTACCCTACCCGATACCCGACTCCTAAACCGAGTCGAGTATCAGATCTGGGTTTCCATACCCAACTCCAACCGAGTCGGGTACGACCCGACACGGGTCTACCCAACCCGACTCGTTGGACAACCCTAGTCGTTACAAATGTAACGGCGCCCACCGTCAGTGCACCGTTACAAATGTAACGGCGCACAAACGGCGTGCGCCGTCACTAATTGTAACGGCGCCCACCGTCAGTGCGCCGTTACAAACAGTGACGGCACCGTCGCCTTCCGCAACGGTGACGGTAGCCTTTGTAACGGCGCACTAACGTTGTGCGCCGTCACAGTTAGTAACGGCGCACAGACTGCGAGTTGTGCGCCGTTACAGATTGTAACGGCGACACTGTAACGGTGCACTTTAACTGCGCCGTTATAGACGTTTTTGTGCGCCGTTACAAACAGTAACGACGCACAAATCCTCTGTAGCGGCGCACTTAACGTGCGTCGTTACAACATAAAAAACTGATAGTGGAGCCTCAGTTTTGGAGGGCTTAGCTCGGGCTCGAATGAGGGTATAAAACTAAACTCGAGTTCAGATCAAAATAAAATAGGCAAACTCGAGCCCGACTCGACTCAATTCGGTTCGCTTAATTTTCAATACATATATTCAATAAAAATATATTAAATAAAAAATATACAATTCATTAAATATTAAACAGCCAACTTGATTCGGTTCGTCTAATTTCATTATAAATATTTTTTAAAATTAAAAAAAAAAAAAAATATATATATATATATAACTAATTAAATATTAAACGAGTTGGCTCACGTGCCTTTCGAGCCCTAACATGTCTATTTCGAGCTCGAATCGTTTATTACCGAATCCAAATCTTGAGCTCGAGTTATGCTCGAACTCAATTATAATGAGACTGAATCGAATATTTAACTAATTAAGTTCGAGCGGCTCGTTAAAAATTCAGTTCATTTACATCCTTAGTTGTGGGTTCAAACTTTCTTGAATACATGTGATTGAGAGGGTTTTGGATAAAGTAAGAATATTGTGTAATTATTAAAAGAGAAAGGAAATTGAACGGGATAATATTGTTAAGGTCATATTATTTTCTCACGTATCGATTTCAAATATGGTTCCAATCAGTCATGAAAGAACCGAAGCCCGGTTCGGTCCTGTTCTAGAATCTGCCCATCCGTAATAAAAGAAACAGCCCAGCCAATTAATGGGTTGGGCTCGATGGGTCCAATTTGATAAATTCATTACTGGACTGACCCAATTAAACTTCTTAACTCTCAGTGATTAAGTTAGTGCTCTTAGCGGTGGGTTGTGGTTAGAGCACGAATCGAGTTTTTAGAGTTATATTTGTAATTTGTTAAGTTAAATATTTGTTATAATCGAGTTTAAAGTGAAGAAACCAAAAAATTTCTAGAATGAACTCGAGTATGACTTATCGAGATTTAATAAGAGCATACGCGATTCAACCAGTTAAATAATTTATTTGTTTAAGCCGAACATTTGTTTTTCGAGTCAAGACGAGTCTCACCAAAATTATGCTCGATTCGTCTCATTTACCTCCTTCTATGTTGTGCATGATATTGTTTAAAGGTTATAGCATGAACATTATGAACATATAGTTGTCTTAATTTATAAGCGATTTATAGTCATCCAAATTTTTAGACAGATTGAATATTTGTCATGAGAGTCACTATTGCTTAGAGTAGACGTCTCCTATTGAAAAGTGTCTTGGCTCAAAGAAACCCATGTCTTGCTTCCAAACATGTTATTTCATTATCTTGATGAAGTAGTCGTAATAAACAAACATTAATGGTGCAGTTGCGGCATGAAACCACCCATGACTTTAGCCTCATATGGAACGGTCGAATTATTAACTCAGAAATCAATTTAATAATGTTTCAACAAAGTCACCGTTTCTTTTTTATTGAAAATAATCCTCAACTTGATGTATTACAAGGACCTTAAACATTATTTTGATTGCAATGTGACTTGTGATATCAGAGAGATAAGAATATCCAACCTTAACTAAACTGCCTTCGGCCAGTTACAACCTAACCCATTAAACAATCTTGTATTCACAAAAATAAAAAATCACTGAAAAATCAATCAGTGATGTGAGTCGCATCGAAATAGGACTTACTCAAATAAGCAAGTTATGTATTAAGATTTGAGTTCAACTATCATATGATGAAACCGAACTTGTAATTCTTAGAAGTTTTTAAGACACTCTTACGTAGAAGTGCACTCATAAAGGTTGGGAGAGAAGTCCAACACAAGTTACAAGAGAATAAATGTGAGATATTTAAGATGCCGCGGCGTGACTCGAACCCATGTCACTTTATTTTGTCCTCATTTATGTATAATTATGTCGTGTTTGTACCTATGTACCTTCTCGGGTTTTCTATATGTTTTTTTCCGAAGGATCAGGTCACTCAAAATACATATATAGTAATTTAGGAATCAAGACAACTTGCCGGTACATGAAGTTGTGCCGGTGACTAGAATCTTCAGAGCTGTCACAACCGTGACAGAAGCCCTAAAATGTCACCACACCAGCTTGTCGTGCCAGTGTGTAGAGCCTTCAGGGCTATCACGGCCGTGCCAAGGCGCGTCATAGACCATGCCCGTGCCAAGGCGCGCCATAGACCGTGCCCGTGCCTGTGACCAGAGACTGAAGTCTGAAGAGCTGTCACAGCCTATGTGTCACGGCCGTGACAACCAGCCAAACCATCTCGATCAAAGCATCTTTAAACTTCCCAGAAATGCCATTTCAATAATGTTTTTTACTCAGAAACCAGAGGTTTTGTAGCACCATCACCTTATCACAATAAGCAGAAAGCTTTCTTGCACTAATGCTAGTTGTTTATTCACATTTACATATTCAAGCTGAAGATGGTTCTTGGTTACAATCACCCCCACCTTGAGGAACATTTACATGAAATGCACAATCCATCAAGAAGAGTAAATAACTCATACCCAGAAGATAAACTCATGTGACAAAGACCTCTTCCTTCTAGAAAAGGAAGGTCCTGAGTTCAATACTCGACACACTCAATTGCAGATATAAAAAAAGCTTATACCAGAGGTACATAGGCAACCCGAAAGGAGAGGGAAAGATAAAACTATAAAAGAATAATCCTTAAATATCAATCTCATTAGTCATTACAACTCTTATTTGGTCAGTACAGTATATGAATCCAAAGGTTACACAATGTCTGAAATCTGAAGTTTAATCTATCAGTATAAAATTAAGCCTATATGAGTCCTAAGATCAACAAATCAAGATGAATGAGTATCACTGTATTCTACATATAAAACCCTAACCAAAAGCATAGACAGCAATGCACAAAAACGCAAACCACTTCCGCTAAAGAAAAGCAGTACCTGCAAGCCCATGATGCAAGAGATTATGAGCAATTGTGTCCCGGGATTTCATCGAGCTCACCGACCTCAGAGCAACCTCAGGAACCATCTCGTCGTCAACAAGCTCAAATTTCAGCTCAGGGTCCATCTTCTCATTCCTCAACTCACAAATATTATGCAGCACGCAGCATGCCCCGAGCACGACGGGCAAGTCCTGAAGCTTCACCTCGGTGCGCTTCTGCAGGCAGGTCCACCTGCCCTTGAGCCTCGCAAACGCCTCCTTGGCGACCCCTTGAACCTCCCCGATCTTCTCGTTGAAGGCGTGCTGAGTCCACGTCAAATGCTGCTGAGTGTAAGGCACCAGAACCCAGTCCATGAGAGGGTACCCCGACCCCCCAACGATCCACACTCCTTTGAGGAGCCCGCCATTGGCCCTCTGGTGGAGAGCAGACTTCTCGAGCACCTGATCATCAGGCATCGACCCGGGCCAGCCAATGCACACATCGGTGAAGACCCCTTTCGGGTCAACCACGCCCTGGACAGTGATCGAGTACGAGGTCTTCTGGTTCCTCTCGGTGTGGCGCTTGTTGAAATAAGCAGCAACACTGATCTTAGGAGCAATAATGGGAATGTGGGTAGTGTACATAGACCCAACAACATTAGGAATCCCCGAAACAGATTCGAATTGATCCTTAATCACTCTAGCAGAATCATCATCAGGCCATTGCAGGTACTTGGGCATTAACACAGTCTTAATAGCTGAGCAAACCTCAAGAACAAGCTTATGGCAAGTGGAAATGCCCAAACCGAACCTCTTGGAGACGAGCCTGAGGGGCTCGCCGGTGGCGAGCCTCCAGACGCAGACGGCGACCCTCTGGCGGACCGGAATCGCGTTCCGGAGGGTCGTGTCCTCTTTGGCAATCGCAGAATTGAGGTCTTCGCAGATCAAATCGAAGGTCTCTCGACCCATCCTGAAGGCTTTCTTGAAATCCTCCTCTGGGTACTCGGGCTTGTTGCACTCGTCCCACCAAGCGTTCGATCTGTCCTTCACCCACAACCGCCGGTTCTGCGCCGCCGCCGGAGCCTTCTCCGAATCGGCCGATTTCTTGTCATCGGAGTAGAAATCGAGCATGGGTCGGGTCGATTTCTGACTGGTGGGGTCTGGGTCCTGGTCGAGCTTGTCCCGTTCGTCGAGCAGCATCAGGGAGGTGATTATACCCTTCAAATCCGTCTTCTTGCTGTCGCCGTCGGCGTCGTCTTTTCGGCGGCGCTTCCTGGTGGACTCAGGCATGGCGGAGTGGAGGAAGGTGGAGATGAAGGAGAGGTGTTTTGGGTTCGGAGGCGGTTTCATATAGCGGAGAGATGGGGAAAAAGTCGCAAACTTTAAGGCCGTGAAATCAGGAAGAAGAAGAAGAGAGACAGAGGAGGAGGAGGAGAAGAAGAAGAAGTGTGAACGCGGTTTTGGAAATGGACGGGAGCGAGGCCGGTGAATGTGATGATACGATATTCGAGACTCTACGCGGCTTTGGATTTTGACGCCTTTTTTATTCAACTCCCTCCTCCTCCCCTACTTTTAATAACATTAAAAATAACTTCAATATTATCTTTTTCTAATATATATGTATTTTCAACTATTAATAAAAATCAAAAGTCTACTAATATTTTTTCCATCCATTTTAACCGTCGTCAAAGAAAATTGACGCGAAAACATTTTGAATTGAAAATTAAAAAAGTACATTGTATTAAATTAAAATACTTGTATAACAGACCATAATAAACTGAAATATCCCTTAAACTAATCGGTTAATTTTTTATATTTGTTTTTTTGGCACCGTGGCCTATGGGAGGGATGTGAATGGGGCAATAACAATGACGTGTCTTTTTCGGTGATGATGTGGATGGAATTTTATTTTGGAGAGCCAAAGGGTTTGGATAATTAGATGTCTTTTTCAAGGTATACGTCGTTTTATTAGATGGTGTTTTCACCAAAAAGAAGATGAATTTAGGTTCCTTTTGAAAGTCTTGATGCATACAAGTGTGAACGCAACACAAAACTTATATGATTAACAAAATATATTAAGATTCCATATGGATTGACATATAGATTTTTCAATGAAGCCTATAAAGAGTTATAATTTTTTAATCATCCCAAATAAAACCCTATTTTTAGTCACATGAGACAACATCTTTGCCAGAGGTCAAAAAAATTGATACCAATGCTTAGAAGATCGTAAGTCCGTAAAATTTGTTACATTTCAAAACTTTCCTTTTCGAATGATTTTAGAAGACAATGACCTAACGTACCGTCGACGAGTCTCGAACCCTAATCTCTAGTTCACAAGCTAGTGCTCGGATATTCCAAGGCGAGTGAAGTTGTGATTCACGCATTTTAGACAAGTCTGTGTGAAAGGAAATAAAGTTTTATGTTACAAAAATTCAACATAATACACTATCCTTTGACCTTAAAATTAACGGCCAGAAAATGAAAATTGACAAAAGCAAACAATCCCATCCTTGGACAGATTCGGTCAGCTTTCCTTGAAAATCCAAGGCAGTGTTAGAATGAAAAACGAGTACAATTTGGTAACTGTTAGGTTGCTGCCTAACCAGAAACTCTGTTCCAGGCTGGTCAGGACCGAGTCCAAGCCCAAGCCCTCCATCAGACGAACGGTCGCATCCACGCCAAGACATACGCTTGAGTCGTCCGGTTCCAACCAATGTAGAACCCGAGGTTGGTCAAGACCCAGAATAAAGAAAAGCACAAAAGATCATAGACCAGGCAACAGAATCAGTCAACACCAGATCCATGTGCTTTTCCATTACATTAACAGCTCTAATTCTGTCAGTTATAATAAAAATTAAAAAGAAACAGCACAACCACGCGCTTTCAGTCAATTTCTGTTTCCTAGTCCAAAGATACATTCCAAGGTCTAGCAGAGTTAGCAATGATAAGGATAGTGACATTCCTAACCTTAAAGGTACTTAATAGTACTCGGGAGGTTTCAAGAATTGCACCAGAGAGGCCTCACCTCACAGTCAGCCACAAAAGTAATATGATTTTGTGAAGCCAGTAATCTGCAAAGGCCTTACGATATTTGTGAATAATTTGTCATTTTGGCATATGTCGTGGCTCACTGTTTTCATTTTACTTGGCCTCAATATGAGAGGCAGCAAAGAGATCTCAAGTGAGTGATTTGCCAGCCCACTCCCGCTCTCGTCGTTTTTGCTTGGCTTGCATTTTGTTAAACTTCTCTTTCCCTTTCTCTAAAAGAGGATCATGCACAACGTAATCATTTATATCCTCTCTGCGAGCCATACGATCCTGCAATGTGATACACAAAACATTAAACATACAATTATACAGAGGCTTATTTATACAACTTAGGAAATATAATATTTAGCAAAAATCATACACCATTTTCATGTTATCATCAGGGCTTAGTTAGATTTACTGTTTCTGACTTCTGTCCAAATTGTGCTTGCCAATAAAATACTTTTAAAAAGGTGCAACTTTTATCTATCTACTTGTAGATTTAAGGATCCACTTCCAATATTCCACAATTTTCCAGAAGGGAAAACAAGAGATTGATTTCACATCTGTATGGTTCCTCGAGCATCTTTAGACAGATATAAATAACTATCAGAACTGCACGCAGAAGATGTAGCTTACCTTTCCAGGTTCAGGTGCAAATTTTAATCGTACAGTCCCCCAGTCAGATAAATCCTCGCCAGTGCCAACTTTGGACTCACTCTTTGAGGGTTCAGGCTTTGTAGATATTGTTGACTTAAATTTCTGAAGTCTTGCAAGAACCTAAATAGTAACAAAATGAGAGGAGAAAAAGTAAGTACAAAAAATATATGCAAAAGACCAATGTTACAGTGATGGCATCTGTGCAAATTGGACTCCTTACAAGTCTCCAGTATTTAGACCATCAAAACCAGAATACTCAACTGGATGGCCAGTCTTATTTTACACCAGATTCATTATCTAATATAATCGGATCTGATCTAATTTAGTTGACACAACCTTTTTACTATCCTTTATGGACGAAAACCTTATGATCTCCTATGCGTTGGATCGGTTGGAGCTGGCTCTGCAAGTGGTTCTTCGCATTCCCAGAACTTGATATTCTTGGAAGAAGGGAAATTTGTTTGGGTTCAAGTCACAGGCCTTCCGATAGTATGCCAGACTTCGGAAACATTGCACAATATGGCCAAGTTGTTGTTGAACATGTTTAGGTTTCATTAACAATTGATTGGGAAAAAGGCTAAGTTGTTGTTGAACATGTTTAGGTTTCATTTTCTTTATCCACTCAAAGATCATTGCGATATTTTGGATTACAAACCTACTTATATTTTCCTATTTCTAATGAGAAAAACATCAGACCAACATACCTTCAGATCATTTCTTGACCTCCATGCCCCCCTAACAAGCCCCTATACTAATGGCTTCAACGAGTAATAGGAAAAAAGGTATGACACTGGGAAAACACATGGATGAAACGTACACGCAAAACATACCTCATCTTCACGTCCCTGAAGTCTGCGTTTCTTCTGTTTTTGCAATTGCCTTCCACGCTCAATTTCACCTAACAACTGTAAGTCTGCATCTGCATTTGCGACACGTTCAGATCGGGCTTCTGATCCTATTCCCTTCTTCTTTAAGGATAGTTTTTCCACTCTTGGTTGTTCATCACGAGCACTTTCAGTATTGGACCTGGTTAGAATGAAGTAATATAGTTGTGTGTCATCTCTCATTGACTTTTCAATGTCTCATTCATGGAGGAACGTATAACTGATATTAGAGGGAGAACTCTGAGTTCCTAATAGGATGTAGCTTAGAGGCTTTGTCACTAAGCCCTAGCTTCCTAAGATGTCTTGATTAATTCATAAACAGTAATATGCATGTTGTTTAGTATATGTGCAATGAGCATTCAAACATGCATCAAAGGAAGAATAAACATCGACTTCAGTAAATAGATATCAGATCATAACAGCAACATGTTCAAGCAATATAATGCTCACCTTGGTCTAGAACTTTCATGGTCCCTTGGGCTAGAACTCCCTGCTATACAAAAGATAAGGCAACTTGTGTCAGAGAGAGAATCAAGAACAAAATAAATAAATTATTTAGCATCATGACATAATGACGATCATTGATTTAGGATAATGCATTAATTTATGGGATAATGACACTTAGTTACACCTAACTATAGCGAAATGACAGTTTCATACCCTAATTATTTTTCTCTCTTTTTTAGTACCCTCACAATTTTTTTGTGACAACCTACCCCTAAAATATATAAAATACCTAAAATACCCTTTGTTTAAGAAACCATAAATTGAATTGGTTCAAATTTGTTTATCACTTGTTCAATTTGGTTTATATTAAAGATACAATTACAATTATGCCCCCAAATCTAAAATTAAATTGACCCATTTCAAATCTGGTTTGATAAATCAAATTGGACAAGTTTTATTCTGATTTCTCAAACCAGGGGTATTTTAGTCATATTAGCATAGGTTGTCACAAAAAAAGTGTTAGGGTACTAAAAAAGAGAGAAATAGTTAGGGTACGAAAGTGTCATTTCGCTATAGTTAGGTGTAACAAAGTGTCATTATCCCTTAATTTATTTCGGAGTGAAAATACAGTGGTGAGATACTCATAGTAATGATAACTCAGTAATGCTATTGCTAGTCTGAGTAAAACCCCCCATCAAATAAGTAAAATGGTGAGCTCCACGTTGAGCTTCCACAACTTCAAAATTGATTAAATGAATATAAAATTCAGTACCATTGTGAGACTTTTGCTTAGATGACTTTGATGGCTTAGGTGGCAGTTGCTTAGATGGTTTAGATGGGTGATCTCCCAGCTCTTCCCTTCTTCGCTGTATTTGTTGTCGCATTCGATTATCGAAATCAACATCATAATCATCATCACTGTGATCACGAGAATCAGAACTTTTGGCTTCTGATTCTTTCTTAACCTCCTTCACCTCATCCTTCTTAGAGCTTAGAGCTTCTCTTATGGATTCTCTTATTTTTTTTGCTTCAGATGAATCCTGCATTTCAGGGATTAAATTAAGAATATGTCTCATATGATGTAACTGCTTGCTAGATGAATAAAGGTGTCATATATGTGATGCCTGATGTCAGGAAAAGGCTTCACGATATAAAGGTAAACGATTAGTATAACAACCATATTACTCATAAACCAAGCCAAAAGAGGTTCAAGTACATGAAAGAGAGCAAATAATATTTTCACCAAAAAGGAAAAGAAATATTGCTTATGAAAACTCCATTTTTGTAATCTAGATGAGCTGATGCCAGACCATAAAATTGCAGATTGTCTGCACTTTTTTAAACACAATAATACAATGACTTGTACAGTACTATTAACAATACCTTCTTTGGAACTTCATCCTTCAGAAGTCGAGGATCGTCCAATACATCATGACTGCTCTTGATCTTTTGCTTTACAGCTGCCAGTTCCTTTTCGTCTTCTTCAGCTTCTTCACCAAATGAAAGCAAGTTCAGCTTCCTACATCACACAAACATATAGGACACATATAACTTGTTTAGACTTACCAGGTAATTTAGACATATCTGCTTTCCATTACACAATGAAATTTTATCATTAGGTTGGAAGGACTTACTTCACAGCTTTCTTTTTTGATTCTTTCTTATCATCGTCGGGTGCAGGTTGGGTTAAAGACCTTGCAAGGACTCTTGGAACTATATCATCAAAAGGGTTCCACAATACCTACAAAATTGAATTCAACAAGGCCTAAGATCACGAACGCAACCCACCAATAGGTAACAATACAATACACAACAACACATCAATAAAGTTAGTGTGTGCAATGGTAGTAAAGTGATGAACTAGGCCACATCCAAGCTTCACAGCCTTTATTGATATCTTTGTGGATTAGCAAGCTACTCTACAATCTTAAGATGGGCGAGAATAGTATACTTAACTCAACCAGCACTAACATAACCAAAGGCATTGCCATCCATATACAATCATTTATGATTTGGAAAAAAACTTGCATGCGCTATTACAACATGATGAGAAACTTACCTCAACAGAGATTATCCGTGGAGGTGGATCTATTGGTCTATCATTATCATCAGTTTCAAGTTCTCCTAACCTGCTGAGATTATATATTGAATCCCCTGTAACCTGAAAACAAATAAAAATAAGTCCCACCAAAGACAATCTTATTGCCAAAGGCCATTAGGGAGGGAAAAGAAGATAATTTACTACCTTTCCAAAAATGGTATTCTTTTTGTTAAGCCAATCGCACAGATCTAAAGATATGAAGAACTGACTCCCATTTGTATGAGGTGAGCCAGCATTTGCACATGCAACTATCCCCCTGTGGTTGAATCTTAAACGTGAATGGTACTCGTCGCTAAAAGGACCCCCATATATACTTTCACCACCTGAACATATATAACGCTCTCGAGTAAACAAAAACACTATAATGTTAACATCAATTTCAATTGATAGCTACGACCGAAGAGTCAGGAATAAATGTAAAAGAAACTATTTTCTTAAAATTGCATGAATTAACAAGGTATACCACAAACAGAAATTACAGGCAATCAACTTTAACAACCAAACCAAATTTAAACACAACATATATGTCCTATCCAGGCAGCTTCAACACTCCTTTAATGCAAAATATATACAACCCTAGCATACATACTTCTACATTTTATAAAAGAGAATGTTCTAAAATAATACACCCTTACTATCCACTTTGTTCCAATTTGGTACCCAGAAAGATTTCTTTTCCACATTGGTGCCTTTAATACTATGTTGTTTCAATTTGAGAACTACCAGTCCAATTTTGATCATATTGTCATGGAGTCGTTAAATCGAGCCGCCACGACTTATCTGCTCTGCGACGGGACATAATCAACCAAAGATATCAAACTGGAACAAAAACCTTTTTTTTGGGTGTCAAATTACAACATGATGGAGAGTAACAGCAGTATTTGAAACCATTGGCCTTCTATAATTACAAAAACCTCTGCATAAAAATACACCAAAGTTTCAAACACATGTTACAAGATGAATTTAATAACTAATCACTACCCTCCTCAAATTTGACCCCTAAATTCAAAACCCAACCAAACCCACTTCAAAGAAAGCAGCAATTAACAGTTAAAAATCAGAATTAGTTCTTTCAAGCGTTCATAAATGCAATTCAATAAGATGAAATTAAAAAGAGAGAGTTGTGGACGAAGCTAGGGCTGACCAGTGCCGGTGCCGGTGGGGTCGCCGCCTTGTATGAGAAATTCCTTGATGATGCGGTGGAAGATGGTGTTGTCGTAGTAGCCCTCGAGACAGAGCTGCACGAAGTTCCTGACGGCCTTCGGGGCCTCTTTGGGCCACAGCTCGATGTCGATCGGTCCGTGCGTCGTCGTCAGTATCACCTTCCCCTTCGTCGGCGGCTCCAACACGTATATGGACGACATGTCGCCGGAAAAACGCACCGATCCGGTTCAATTCGCCGCCGGGCTACAGATAGCTTTCGCGATTATGGCGCTCGAGATTGGTCCCTCTCTGAGTCTGTGTTATTTGCGCTTTCGGGGCTCAATCAGAATTTGGGGGTCATTCCACTGTTTTTTGTATGGCGTTTTATAGGCTTACGGAACGACGTCGTTTGAGGCTTAGCAGGGATGGAAACAAAATTTGTATTATAAAAGATTATTTTTTGACAAAAATATATACTTAAAATTATTATATTTTATGAAGCATGTATGAATTATGATTAAAATTATTATATTTTATGAAGCATGTATGAATTATGATGTATCCTAAAATAATTTGTAATATATTGAGGACGGGATGGGGACTGGGAGGATACCTCGCTCAGAAAAATCTTCGCCTAGATCATTTTGCCATCTCTAATAAGTCAATGTTGTACACGTTTCTAACTTGTCTGATTAATCTTCAATTAATTTACTATTAATCATCTATAATCTTTAAATAATCTCAAATTCATCATTATAAGATTATCTCTGATTTACTACAGCCTAAATTTGTATAAAACTACTATTAGTATGATTAGTATTGTGGCTGATTTTGCGTTTCAATCTCGATTTAGTGTTGTATCTAATTTGATGAAAAATGTTATATTAGAGACAATATGATATAGTTTTAAGAAAATGTATTTGATTAATTTTATCATAAATCTCGATGGGATAAAACTTTTTGATAGTGTAGAGAAAATGTAATCATTATATAAAAAAGTTAGGAAAAATGACACTTTTGTGCATTTAAATATATAATTTTCACATTTTCATAATCTACTTTTTTTCAATATCCTAAATTTCATTTTAGGACAATCTACTCCTAAAATTCCAAAATATCTAAACTACCCCTGAAATTGAACCAAAATTAAATATGGTCTAATTGAGAGAACCGGCTCAATTTTTAAATAGTGTAAAAAGACAAAATTACCCTCAACTATTCATTAAATTTCGAGTGAATGCCCCCCTTTCAACTATTTCTGTCCTCCTCCTCCGCCCCCTCCTCGCCGGTGTTTCTCCGGCATCCTCAAGAAATCGAACCCCTTCAATGGGTCACTGCCCTCTTCAATTCTTGAGTGCATGAGGCACAAAACACTAGTTCTTTGCCATAACAACTTCACATGCTCAAAACTCTAGTTCTTGGCCAAAACCCTAGTTCGTGCAAAGAGTGTGCAAGTTCGAGCTCGGGTCACGCCTTCACGCCACTGCTTCGCGAGGCTAAGGTTTGAATTTTGAATTCTAATTTTAGGAATTGACATTAATGAGTGTAGGTTTGGGTTTAGATATGGAGTTGGGGTTTTGTACATGCAATTTGAGCTATTCTTTTGTTCTAACCATCCTTGAACTCACCGCTCGTCTCTGTCAAGGAGCCTCAGAACCTTCTGGAAAAATGTCGAATCGCAGAGAAGGACGAGGCCTCCGTCGCAGGGGAACCCGAACTCCTCCTTCGCCTTGTTCAGGAGACCCACAACCACCGAAAACTTCAGGAACCGCGTTGGAATCACGAACCGCCTCCGCTCCGGCCCGGTGGGGACGCCGGATGATGAACAGAGAGGATAGAGGGGATAGAATTGTAATTAAATAATTTATTTTCAGTTTTTAATTTGTTATTTGAAAGGACCAATATACTCTTAAGGTTTGAGATAAATTTGTTATTTAATGGAGGGTAAAAAAGTAATTTCATATTAATTAAATTATGGTTGGATCTGGTTGGAATTGAACCGGCTCAATTTCGAGGGTAATTTCGGTATTTTAGGTGTAAGTTGTCTCAAAATGAAATTTATGGTACTGGAAAAAAAAAATGTAGAGTATGAAAGTGTGAAAAATGTATATTTAGGTGCACAAAAGTGTAATTTCCCAAAAAATTATTTAAACTTAGGGATAATTGCTAAAAATTGTCATGTTGTTTGACACTTTTGCCAGAAAGTGTCATATTGTGTATTAATCACAAAAAGAATGCCATTCTCTTACATGTTTTGGCAAACTATGTTATTTTTCTTTATAAAAATGACGAAATTGTCCATAAAATTGAGACTCGTAATATAATTAAAAACTAATAATTTTTAACTATAAAATTAAAATTTAAAATTTTTATTTAGAAGATAAAAATAAGGAAAAAATTAAAATATTTTTTTATAAAAAAATTAATTTTTAATTTCAGGGTCGATTTCATCATTTTTATAAAAAATACAAATTTTGCAAAATATATAAATAACACGACACTTTTTCTTCAATTAACAAACAACAATTACAACAGGGCTAGAGATGGCAATATTTCCCGTATCCGACGGAGATTTCCGAATACGAACAAAAAAGGGCGGGGAATCCCCGAATCCGGATGGAACGGGACGAGGACAGGATAAGGTATCTCCGCTCCGCCCGATATATTAATAACATATATTTTTAAATTAAAAATAATATTTTAAAATTTATATTGAATGAAAAATAATATTTTTATGGAAATATTATTTTATAATACATGTTTAATGAAAAAAGAATATTTTAAGTATATATTTTTATTAAAATAATAATTTTTAATACAAATTTTATTAAAAATAAATATATTTTTATATTTTCTGGGTCGAAAACTGAAAACAGGAAATCCGAATTCGACGGAGGAATCCTCATTCTTGTTTGAAATGAGAAATTTCCAATCCAATTCTAACGAAGACGTGGATTGCTAAATTCATCTCAATCTGGCCTATTGTTATCCCCTAAACAGGGCATTTGTTTGCCAAAATGTCAAACAATGTAATTATCCCAAAATAGGGTTGTCCATTTGACCCGGAGACCCGATTCACCCGAGTACCCGCCCGACACCCGGCCCAATTCACTCGAGACCCGACGGATTCGGGTTCATAATTGGGCGAGAAATGGGGAACCCGACTAAAGGTCGGGTGGGCCTCGGGTGAGAAATGTGAAACCAACGGGCCACCCGACAACCCGAGACCCTTGATATTAAAATGAATCAAATATATAACAAACCATGTCAGCCCAATTTCTATGACGAAGCCCACGCAAAGAACTCGTCAGAGCCCAACAAGCCGGCCCAATCCTACTTTGATTGTCCATAACTTCAGTTGTGAGAGTTTATAAACTCAAACACACATTCATTTGTTTCCGATGTGGGATGTGTGAGAGTTTATAAACTTATTGGGCAACAGAGCGACGTGGTCAATTGTCGACCATTGATCTCAGATTCATGTTTCATCTCGACCGTTGATTTTGTCGACGTGTCGCGCTTTGATCCATACACATACACACGACGAGACGATTCAGTTTTGGTGCCTTATCTCTCCTCAGAGGACATTATCGCATTGAATGCGATTCACCTACCAATCTCTTCCTCGTCTGAAACCCTAGCAGAGCCTCTCGTCTCGCCTCCTCTCTCTCATCTCGCCTCCTCTCTCTCGTCGTCCATCAACAGACACGTCTCTTTTGACTTCTCCATCTACTTTCTATCTCTCCCAACCCAATTCAGAACGGATCGATTTTGTATCAGCAAGTGACCGTTGTGAGAATCGATCAGTTGAAAGAGCTTCTCCTCCACGCTCGATCATTATAAATCAAGCGATGGTGGAGAGAGGACCCTCCAACGGATCAATTCTCCAGTGGAGACTGGAGATTCAAGCTACATCGGGGTTCGAATTGGGCGACGACATGGCTACAACTCCCGTAGTCACGAGCACGGTAAGTAAGGTTTGTTATTGTTAGGGTTTATTTTAATCTCTTCTTCATCTTCAATTTCTGGGTTTGGGGATTGGGGTTCGGATTGCAGATTAGGGTTTGAGATTCGGGTTCAAATTGGGGATTAGGGTTTCGGGATTGGGTTTTGAATGGGGATTAGGGTTTCGGGATTAGGGATTGGGTTCTAAATGGGGATTAGGGTTCGGATTGGGGAGTAAGGTTTGTTATTGTTAGGGTTTATTTTAATCTCTTCTTCATCTTCAATTTCTGGGTTTGGGGATTGGGGTTCGGATTGAGGATTAGGGTTTGAGGTTCGGGTTCAAATTGGGGATTAGGGTTTCGGGATTGGGGATTGGGTTCTGAATGGGGATTAGGGTTTCGGGATTGGGGATTGGGGATTGGGGATTGGGTTCTGAATGGGGATTAGGGTTCGGATTGGGGAGTAGGGTTTCAGGATTGGGGATTGGGGTTTGGGTTACTGAATTGGGGATTATTAGGGATTGGGGATTGGGGTTACTGAATTGGGGATTAGGGTTTGGGGATTGTGGATTAGGGATCGGTTCGAATTGGGGATTAGTATTTTGGTTCAAATTGTACTGTTTTTTTGTATATTTTTTTGTTACAATTAATAATGGGGAATTGGGGATTATTAATTGAAGACCTTTTTTTATCATCAGGCTATTGCTTGAGAAACATTTGGAGTTGTTGCTAGAGCTGCTACGGCTAGAGTCGCGTCTGGAGCTACACATGCTGCTGCTCCTCATGCTGTTAAGCAAGGAGCAGCAGCCTCAGGTATGGTTTCCAAACCTCCCTTTAAAAAATCCAAAAAATATAGTGCTGCATGGAATGATTTTCACCTGCCTGCCCCCAATGAAAAAGGTGAGTTGGTAGCTCGTTGTAAGCATTGTCCTAAGGTGTATATGGCAGATAGTAAAGATTGTGGGACTAACAATTTGAATAAACATATTAAGGTTTGTCCGGGTCATCTTGATAGAAAGTCCACTAATCAATCTATACTGTTATTCACTAATTCTGGCCAGGCTACACAATCTTTGGGTACATGGGTATTTGATCAAGTTGGAAGTAGGGAGGAATTAGTTAGAATGCTTATTACTGATGAGTTGCCCCTTAACTTTGCACAACATGAGGGTTTTCAGCGATTTATGAAAAAAGTTCAACCTCTTTTTATAATACCCTGTAGGAGCACTATGACAAGAGACCTATATAAGATGCATTCTACTGAGAGGGAGAAATTTAGGGAGTTCGTGAGAGCTAAGTCCTCTAGGATATCTCTCACTACCGACACGTGTACTAGTAACCAGCTGATAAATTACATGTGCATTACTGCCTACTACATAGATGACAAATGGAAGTTGCATTCTAAGATTATTTCATTTTGCCAGATTAATAGCCATAAGAGGGAGGATATTGGGAAGTCTGTTGAGCAATGTCTTCATGAGATGGGGATAGATAGAATTATGTCCATTACCCTAGATAATGCTAAAAGCAATGATGTAGCGGTTCAATATTTGAGGAGAAAAATGAACATGTTGGGTAAGAGCATTTTAGGTGGGAAGTTCTTGCACATGAGGTGTTGTGCTCACGTTATCAATCTCATAGTCTCCAAAGGTTTGACCTTGCTAGGGAACCCCGTAGAAAAAATTAGGATAGCGGTTAGGGTTTTTAAGCAATCTCCCGCTAGAATGAACAGGTTCAAGGAGTGTGTAGCTGTTGTTGGGATTGAAGGCAAGATAGCCATTTGCCTTGATGTTCCTACTAGGTGGAACTCCACCTATCTTATGTTGAAATCTGCAGTAGCCTTGGAGGCTGCCTTTGAAAGGTATGATGGTGAGAATGCTCTTCTTAGGCATGAGCTAGAGACAAAATGCAAGAAAGGTACAATGGAGCTTTTGGGTATGTTGGAAGAGGAAGATTGGACATATGTCAAGAAATTCATGAAGTTTTTCGAACACTTCTTTATTGTTACTAAGAGGGTATCGGGTTCCAAATATGTCACAACTCATACTTTATTGGATGAAGTTAGTGACATATTGGAAACCATCAAAGAGGGGCAAGTTGAACATGCTGACTTTAATATAATAGCCATAGCTGAGAAAATGAGGTCAAAATTTGACAAATATTGGGCTACTGTTAAAAACATTAACTTGATGATATTCATTGCATCTATTTTTGATCCAAGAAACAAGTTAATTGTTGTTGAATATACTGTTGATGCTATGTACCCTCCTGAAGTTGTTGCTACCTTACAAATGGATATAAAGGAAGCTTTGCTAGACTTATTTAATGAGTATGTTTCCAATGCAGCTGTAGGTAGTAGTACTACACCTTCCCGTGGAAGTACTAGCTCTAGCACACCTATTGTTGTTGTTGTGGTTAAGAAGGAACCTACTAGGAGAACAAATCGAGCTGCATTTGATAAAGATAAATCTACTCAAGAAAGTGTTTCTAAGACCGAACTGGACAAATATTTGAAGGAAGATGTCGAGGGTACTGATGATAAGTTCGTTTTCTTGGAATGGTGGAGGTACAATTCCTCTAGATTCCCTCTTCTCTCTACACCAGCTAAGGACATTCTTGGAATACCTATCACATCTGTGTCATCGGAGAGTGCTTTCTCAACGGGTGGTAGGATTCTAAATAACTTTCGAAGCGCCTTATTACCGAACACAGTTGAGGCATTGGTGTGCACTCAATGCTGGATCAGAGGCACATTTGCTGCTGTTAGTGACTTTGAGGAGATATTGCAAGAGAATGAAGAGGTCGAGCAAAGTAATAATTTATTTTTGCTAAGAATTTTACAAGTCATATTTTATTTCATCAATTTCAATTACTAATATGTTTTTTTACCAGATTTAATTGATTATGCTGCTAAGAATTGAGGCTCCCTCTTATCATGGATGTCGGATGATGTATGTTGGTTTTTGGATAGTTTATTGGTGATATTTGAACTTGTTGTTCATTGTTTATCACTTTATTTTGGTACTACTAGACTAGTGATGTCCGATGAACATTTAGTTCATTTTTGTATGCTCAATAGTTATAGCTTGCAGAGCAAGTAATGGGCATATTGTATTTTGTTGATGCAATGGTATTAAATTAGGTATTTTTAATTTATAGCAGATTGTGCAATGTGTATATTTCCATTCCAGCAAATTGTGTATGAATTTCAGATTTACATATGTTTATAAAATGAAGTATAATGTTTTTGGGCTTTGGTTTTAGATCAGTTATTGGGCCTTTTTTGGAGGCCCATCGGGTATTGGATTGACCCGATTGACCCAACAACCCGACATGACCCAACCCGAGACCCGACCACTTGAAGTTGGGCAGGGTATTGGGCCTTACTTCCTGGACCCGACTATAGTCGGGTTGGGCCCAACCCGACTCGGGTTCACCCGACCTGGCCCGATGAACAGCCCTATCCCAAAAGGATATTTAAAAAAAAAAGGTTTATAAAATTGAATATCATATGCAGGAAGGTTACAAATAACCGAAAATGTGGGAAGAGAGTGTCCGAAATGTAAGGTGGTATCATCTGAAAAATGACAGGTGAAGAGAAGAAGGGTCTCTGTCTCTGTTTCTGGTTTCGATTCCACGCCGCGAGGAAGGAGCTTTCTTCCTTACAGCTCCTTTCTCTTCTTCACCAACGCCCACGCCCATGGACTCGCCCAACACCAGCACGGTGGTGGCCATCGACAAGGACAAGAACAGCCAGTACGCTCTCCGCTGGGCCACCGATCACCTCGTCACCCAAGGCTCGGTTCTCACCCTCCTTCACGTCAGGCACAAAGCCCTAAAAAGTAGCTCCCCCCATCAATTTCAGCTTCATTTTGTGGTCTCTTGTTGTTGTTGTTGTTGTTGTTCTTCCTAATTTGTTGAGTTGATTCTGCAGAAAGTGCATTCAAAGGAGATGAATTGTTCGCTCCCTTCCGCGGGTTCTGTGCTCGAAAAGGGGTACTCCTTCTTCAACCTATGCTGCATCATTTTTTGTATGGTTGTGAATTGTGATGATTTTGTATGGTGAATTTTAGGTTAAAGTGGAAGAAGTTGTGGTTGAGGAGACTGAAGCTGCAAGGGGTTTGTTGGATTACATTATCAACAACTTTGTCAGCAATATCGTTGTTGGTGCTTCCCATAGAAATGCCTTTACCAGGCATGCCCATTCCTCTTTTGTTCTTGTTCCATTCGTGCACCAAATGTTCAATTTTGATTTAGGTGGTTTGTTGATGCAGGACTTTTAAACATCACGATGTGCCGTCGACCATTCTGAAGTCTGCTCCTGATTATTGTTCCGTGTATGTCATCGGGAAAGGGAAGCTGGCGCATGCGCGGCCTAGGCAGTCTTCAATGGGGGGAGGGCCGGGTAACATAAAAATAGACACTAGAGAGAGGTATAGGTCAATGAAAGCAAACACAGTAGCATATTGCATCACATTAATGTTCACCTTGAGCACAGTGCTGATAATATAGTATTCAAGGTCTTTACAGTGTTTTTATTGCTAAGCTATATGTTTTGGAGATTCATTTTGTTGTACAATGTTTGCTTTGTTTAAACAGACGTCATTCTTTGAAGGGAGTGCATATAAAAGTATCACCAGAGACATTGTCCAATGAGAAGATGAAAGATACTTTGAAATCACCAAGACGTGATAGGGCCAAGAGTGCTCCAACCAGTATCGATTTTGACTTTGAGGATGCCAGCCCTGGGCCAACCAACAACCCAGGCATCATGTCATCAAACAACCCTGGTAACAATTCAGCACCAAGTTCTTCCAAGGTACGGCAAATACACGTTTCTGATTAGTAACTTCCAATCAGAAACGTGCTTCAATTCAAACCCTAGTCAATATGCCTAAGAACATTGGGTGCGTTACATTTGAAGAGAAAACTTTTCATGGCATACTTGTCAAGTTTCATAACATGATTAATGTGCCTGCTTAGGTGGCAGTAGAAATATTTCGTCGTGATTCATGCCTGTAAGGGCACTAGTCAAGTTACATAACTGAAATTAAATTTGAATTATAAACTTGATCAAGTTGTCTTACATGGATTGATGATGTGTTACAGAACGAGATAGAAGCTGAAATGGAAAGACTAAAGCAAGAACTCAAACAAACCATGGATATGTACAGTACAGCTTGCAAAGAAGCACTATCAGCCAAACAGATGGTAACATCTTGGCATTACAACTTCTTCCTAATGTATGATAAGAGATGGAAATGCAGAAAACAAGATAAAAAAAGAACTGGAACTGGTTTCTTTATTTATTATCTGAATTTGCAGCCACTCTGATGCTCTCTCTACAGCTTTTCTCACACTCCTTTACCTACAGAATTACTCAGCCATACAGTTCTTGTGTTTTCACTCTTTCTTGATATCCCTCCCACATGTATCATTATATGCAAACATATTCTTGAAAAGGAAAAGTATTGATGAACTAATCACTAATTTTCTGTCTAGTAATTGAGGGAAAAGTACAAATACAACTACTGGAATATTGTACTGATTAATTACTACTTGAAGTCCAGGCTGTAGAACTAAATAAGTGGAAGGTAGAGGAACTTCGTAGGATTGAGGAAGCCAGGAATGCTGAGGAAGCAGCTCTTGCAATGGTAGAGAGGGAGAAGGCTAAATCCAAAGCTGCCATTGAGGAAGCTATGGCAGCACAGAGGCTAGCACAGATGGAGGCAAAAAAAAGACGTGGCGCAGAATTGAAAGCCAAGCGCGAGTTAGAAGAGAAGAATAAAGCATTAACTATTTTAGCTAAAACTGATTTTCGCTATAGAAAGTACACTATAGCAGAAATTGAAAAGGCCACCGATAAATTTTCTTCATCAATGAAAATTGGAGAAGGCGGATATGGGCCTGTATTTAAAGGTAAACTAGATCACACCCCAGTTGCCATCAAAGTTCTAAGACCTGATGCTGCTCAGGGAAGAAGGCAGTTCCAGCAAGAGGTACAATGCTGCATTAATTTCTTCAAACGACATTGGTTTTACAGTATAACTACATATTCAATTCAAGTCAATTATATTGTTGCCAAATTTATTCTCGAGGCTGGTATTCTTCTTGAACCATTTAGATTGTTATGGGAAGTTTAACAGGAGGAGATTTTAGCGTTTTTGCTTTGATCACTGGTTAAACTAATGTTCCTATTTCTGCAACTTAATACCTGCTTAGGTTGAGGTCCTCAGTTCCATCAGGCATCCAAATATGGTACTCCTCCTAGGGGCCTGCCCTGAGTATGGGTGTTTAGTGTATGAATACTTGGAGAATGGCAGCTTAGAAGATTGTCTTCTTAAAAGAGGTAATTCTCCTCCTCTTTCATGGAGAATGCGCTTCAAGATAGCAGCAGAGATTACAACAGCGCTTCTATTTCTTCATCAAACAAGACCAGAACCTCTTGTGCACCGAGATCTTAAACCAGCCAACATCCTAATAGACCGTAATTTTGTGAGCAAAATAAGTGATGTTGGTCTGGCACGGTTGGTCCCACCTTCCATAGCAGATAGTGTTACACAATATCACATGACTTCAGCTGCAGGGACATTTTGCTACATAGATCCTGAATATCAGCAAACGGGAAAGTTGACCACTAAATCAGATATTTACTCACTGGGGGTGATGCTACTCCAAATTATCACAGTCAGACCAGCAATGGGTATTTCTCACCATGTTCGCAAGGCCATATCAGATGGAAAATTTGAAGAGGTTCTTGACCCAACAGTGACGGATTGGCCCATGGAAGAAGCTTTAGCATTTGCCAAATTGGCCCTTCAGTGCACAGAGCTTAGTAAGAAGGACAGACCAGATCTTGCCACAGTTGTTGTGCCAGAGCTGATACGGTTATGGGATTTTGCATGTGCCAGTGATCGTCAGTCGGAGAGCCCATTGCTTACATGATGGCCATCTGCCAACATATATCAAAATAACATTCAAGAGTGTTAAATGCAAGCAAGGTTTGTGATCATTAACATTAGACAATATAATTGCTGAACTTTACATTCGAGGGTCAGAATGTTTTAACTGCATTGATGTTTGGCTAATACATAGCCAAAAATTTATGTAGAGACTTATCTACCTGATCAGAATTCATTAGATAAAGTATTCCATTCCATGAAAACTACATAATTTGTAGTATTTTACGTATATCTTAAACTAAACCAGTCTTTGAAATAGAGGGCTATGAAACAGTGCAACCATAAGAAGTGCAAATCCCTTTAAACGTAATTCATAAAAATCAACAGTTTAGAAATAATATACTTGAGTCCTACATACAAGTACAACTGCATGACACTTGACAATTCGTGCATTATATTTTTTTCATAGGCAATAAAAACGAGAAGCCTGAGTATTGAACCCAATGACTTACACTTGTTACTTGTCAGATGCTGTGACGTACACTTGTTACTTGTCAAATGATGTCATCCATTTCCACCGTGACTCTTAGTTAATTCTTGCATTATGTCATATTACACATGCCATACTAATTTGCAACTTAGTTTAGCTTTCTTACCCATTTCCTTTTCTTGTTACATAAATAGGAATGAGAAGTGAGCTGAAAGCCATGTAAACTGAAGTAGACAAAAGAGAAGATGACATCCAGATAAAACACATAGTAGGTTATGACATGGAGAAGTATATACAAAATCTGCTTGCAGTGACAGGGTAGCGTGACTCCTAAACATGATGTTTTAAAAACGTAAGCAGATTGGTCATGCACATTTGGGCAGTATTTCTGTCTTAATTTCTGTTAGAATCATTGTAAAGAAATGTATATTATCATGCTCATTCCAGTTTTGGGGCGCAGCTTGGAGCAGTTCATTGCTGAGCTTGCATATTACTAATTTGCTGTACATTTTTATGGGCTAAAAAATTAGCATCTCTGTCTAGGTAAGAGAAATAGGAACGTCCAAATGCTCTGATTAATCTTTTGGATGCCAGCAATTGCAGATTCCTCTGTCCTATTGATCATGCCATTTTCATCTTTAATTATTGCTCTTGGGTTCAAGTCTTCTTGGTACATGCATCAACTCTTATTAATCTTTCTGGTAGCTCAGACACCAGACTTGATGCATTTTTGCAGGCCCATTCCATGAGGTACAATAGTTGAAACCAGAATTCACTAGAACCAGCAAATCCCTACCTCACAAGGAAACGTGTAACAGAAGGAGAAGGCATAGAGTGAAGTGATGCCATGAGTATAATTGGAGACCACAAAGGTGTGGATTATGTTTAGAGAAAGGTACATAAGAAAACAAAACTTTGTTGTTACACAGTTTTGCCTTGGATTCCCTTGCTTTGAAACTGAAACAGGCTTACTATACTTCCATGAGGTGAGAGCCCATGACCTTAATTATGCACCACATTATTAATATCTGTGGTTGGTTTAGACTTTAGAGTCCCCATGAGGCTCAAATTAGGGAATGTGTCTATGATGCCTGGTCTGGTCTCTTGTTGGTCCAATCTTGTGTGCTCTCTATCTGTCCTCCACACACATATCTATGAAAAGCCCCCAAAAGAAGGGAAATGCAAAAAGCTATAGTTTTTGTTCATTATTTTGTTAAATAGGTAAAAAAATTAAGATGTTTATCAGATGGTAACACCCCTTCTTCATGTTTTGATCTTTTAAGTGAATCGGACTTTAACATGTTTAATACAACTAGAAGCCGCCCGATTTAGGCACTTAGATAGTAGTGGCTTTAATGAGAATTGAGCTTACTTCTTGAGCAAGTAATGCTAAGATCAAAGCATTACCAAGAAAAGCATCTGAACCAACTTTTCTTATAGTGGAGAAGAATCTATCTACACTTTATTTTTTTGATTCACTTTATAAATTCTCTTAGTTTTCATAATATTCTTGGTTTCTTCCTCCTAACATCCTATGGCATCAATGAGGTCAATCAATTTCTTGAATGGCTTGATCATGGTGCTTGCCATGCTTGCACCTCAAGTATCATCTGAAGATGACCTCGTGGAAATGCCTGAGACTGGTTTGCTTTGCATAAGTGAATGTGTTACTTGTCCTACAATCTGTGCACCGCCTCCTCCTCCACAGGTAGTCTCATTCTCAAGCCCACCAGCACCATCTCCACCAGTCAATCACCACCCACCTCCCCAATCTTACTCCACAGATTTGCCGCCGCCGCCGCCTCCTCCAAGTTCCAACAAGAAACCACCTTTGGTCCTAGCAACACCAACACCAGGCACCTACCCTTACTACTACTTTTATGCCTCCAAGGCCTCTTCTGGTCTCCCTCTTCATGTCTCCCTTTTCATTTTACTCATTTTGCTTCATGCTTTGTGTTTCTGTTGAGAATGTTGTGTAGATCACTGTTATTAGGTTTGTGTTTCATAAATAAATACTCTGTTGATTGTTGTCAGAATATTGATTTATGTATTTGATATATGCATCTAATTCTTTGTTTCATCTTTCATCAGTAAAGTGTAACAGACCTGGAAGCCATTGTTGTTTCAAGCCAAAAAGTTTGTTTGTGCTTTCAGAAAGAAAAAAAAAAACTAAAAGGAGTGGTTTTAGAAATTAGAAGTTGTTAGATGAATATTATAAATTCTTTGTTCATTTTTAGTTTTAAATATGGCAGAGAGTAAAGGGAGAATTATAGTTTTATACTCTAAAATACCACCAATTATAGCTTCATACTCTAACATGATTATTGTTTACCAGTAACATTAAGCATAAGTTGATATAGCTAAAACGAGTAACATATTTGAGTTTATAGCGTTTTTCTTAACTGAAGATAAAATAGTTTGAATTTTTGAGTTATGGCCAAATTTAAATTACAACAACCATAAACAATAAGAGAAATTGAGGAAATTACCGTACATAATATGCAATTTACAACTTTTAACTAAAAATTGTTTCTGTTTAAAACACCCAAGTTTTGTTTCATTTCGACTCGCAGAGATAGACGTTGTGAAAAATTAAACATGTACAATTCACGTGGTCAATTTCACCATGAATGACCCACATAGTATATAGGTCAACAATATGTCATTATGTATAAAGAAAGTTTTGGTAGCATGTAGACGCTATTGCAATGAGCGCACAAAATTCTCGTAGCAAAATGTATGAACTTTGATATACCTTTGTATATACTTGTTTAGATTTGTTTTGGGTATAGTCATCCAACTTCGATCTATAAATAATAAAAAAACAGTAAACAAATAAAGTAAAAACCGAGAAAGAGATGAAACGGTTTCAACAAATACCAAGTACAAATAATAAAAATTACATAAATTACAAACACAATATAACAACTTTAAACAACACACATGAAACACATCATAATTTTGAAAAGAAAAATATATGTTTTAAGAGTAAATAAGGGAAAACAATAAAAAAAACTGGAAATCTTTAAAATAAATAAGGTTCGGCTGGAGGAACGCCAGAACTACCAAATTGAGAAATATAATTAAATCTCCAAATTAACAAGGTTTCTAACACATGTGAAGTTTTAAGTTCGAATCTACCTCAGCATCAATCTCTTCTTCTAACATCTACGAAGAAGTTACAAGAGAGGCTTTCTCTTATAAATTTTCTCGCAACTCATAACTGGCTAATTATGATCTATTCATGTCATCTATACTTTTAGACAAAATTATGACAATTGATGGTCAATGCCCATAGCCGATGAACTACGACTATCTATGTGAGTCGTGTATAAGTCTAGTCAAAAGAATGACTCTTAGTGATCAAAAACATGACCATTGTTTAAAGTATAGCCGACGAGACATTGCTCAATAGGTTGGGTTGGCTATAATGAACACATTGACTATTAACAAATTGTTGTTAATCATTAACTCATTCCCAGCAAACACACTATATATTTCTAATGAGAAACCAACACAACACCAATATATTATTTATTATTGGAGATGACATACGTTAATATATAGTGCAGCGGCAAATTAAAAGGAATGATCAGAAATTTCATGGTAATTAAGACTTTTGGGTTATGGAGATAATGATTTTTTCCGAAGAACATCTAAATTTGATTTCCACTTATTTATTTCTATTAGATTAAACTTTTTAAACGACGGAGTGTTAATTAGCTTAATTAATATCAAATCTTCTATTTATTTTTTTTGAAGGTATATCAAATCTTCTATTAGTTTTGTAACTTCTGAAAACTTCACATATATATTGCCATTTCTATTTGATCTGTTAATTTGCCCATTACCTCGAATATTTCATTGCCGAGGTTATTAATTAATAACAATATATACTTAAAAGTTAAAACTTATTAGTTAATTAAGAGGTGCATGCATAAAGATCAAAACTTGATAAAAAAAAATACTTCATCGATGATTAAATTGTTCTTATTACAAATGACAGTAAACAGACACATAAATGGAAATTTATAATCTGGAACAGAGCACCAGTGCAACATCAATCAACTTCTAATTCTAGTCACCGGTTAATTAATAAGTAATTAGAGCCTATTTTCTTTTGAGCTTTCATGTAAATAAGATTTTAATGTAAATTTAGAATATGATTGTATATATGTGGATTTACAAATATTTATCTTTATTGTGCCACGGGAACAAAACCATATGCATCACACACACATTATGAATCAGAGATTTCAAACAATTCTATATTGTCATGACAAATTTATTTATATATATATATCAGTTTTAATTAGTGTATATACAGAATAACAAGTAGTAATTATATTAACGATATATATTTTGGAACTCTTTATTATATACAGTATAATTATATTAACGATATATATATACAGTAAGGGAACTCTTTATTATATAGAAATACACCAGACTAAATAGGAAAATTAATAATATAATAATAGTTAAAAACTCTAATCAATAGATAATAAGTCCAAACTAAAATCTTCTTCTCCCTTCCGTATTTCTTCATGGGGACCGTGGGTGTCAGACTAGGCGACAAATAAGATAATAATGCAGAGAAACCATCACGTGAAAGCAATTAGATCGCTTTGTTCACCCGTCAGAATCATAAATATATGATTGATGAGTAGGCAAAATGTCTTAATAATTATAGCAATTCAATAATCAATAAGATTATGATACGGTAGAAGTAGTACATAGATATACTATGTGTTGTTTTGATTGATATATGATAAAACTTTATATATAAAATACACCAAAACTAATAAAATGTAAAACCCTAGTTGATAAGTAGTGAGATTAAATTAAAGGAGGCAATAAGCTAGTAACCTGCTTTGCTGTAACACATGAAACTAACCTTTCTTTAACTTTTCATTACTGAAACATGTATATATTCAAGATCTAGTTCAAAAGTGTATATCATCTCCAAAACATAACCCAAAAGAACCATTTAACACATCGAGAAACCCCAATATATCCTAGAAGGTATTGGAAGGATCCAAAATTGTATATATATACATATATATTTAAACCAGATTCACAAAAACAGTGAAAGACTCAAACTGAAATGGTGTTCTCAAGTGGTAAAAAATCTATTTTCATAGTGTGTAAAATTAATAACATCATTTATATTTCTGCCAGTCTGTGTGTGTTTCAAATTAATTTTTCTGATATGAGACACTAACTACATATCAAAAGATCCAAGTTCTCAGCAAAATCATGCTCATGCACACACGCACATATTAAGAAGAAAGAATAGAAGGTTGTATACATAGATATATATAAGACCTGTTTAAATATGGCAGCTACCATATATATTCATTGGGTCATTGATCATGAATCTGCAAGAAAATCAAATAATGTAAATGATAATATATATACAATAATTGAGAGAGAGAGAGAGAGAGATGAGAGTGGGGGGTGACAGATAGAGAGTAAGCACAAAAGGCTTCAAGCATGAAGCATGCAAGAAAGCACCATCTGTGCTCACTCTCTTCTGTCACCTCCCCTTTTACCCTTTAATTAACCCTAGCTATAGCTACATATATATGCTGCTCAACCACCATTAATGAACCTCAATCACCAATAGCAACACATCCAAAAATGTTCCATTGGATAGAAAAGAGATAATAATTTATAAGGAGGATCATATATCATATCATGGAGAAAAATAGAATAGAAGAGAAGAGAAGAGAGGAGTGGAGGGTTTGATGATGAGACAAGTAATGGTTGTGGGTGGGTGTTTATATAGAGAAGAAGAAGAATGGTTGCATCACATATGGAATAAATGTGGGTCTCTCTTTTATTGGTCAATCTACTCTATTTTAATACATATCATATCCCTATTTTCAACAAGAGATAAAGTGTCATGTCTTTATCTTTTCATCTCCTTCCCCACCCACACACTCACAACAACAACAAAACCCTAATCTAACCAAACTCATTTATATCATATTTCCATTACCAATGCATCTTGTAATTCTAAATCTCTCACCCTCCAATCCTCCCTCTCCCCCCATCCCTCATATTCAATGATCCTTATCTTCCAACAATAAAATATATCATACAATTTTTAAATCTTGATAATGTACAATACTCCACTTATTAAAAGTTTATTAATTTGTAGCAATACTGGACAAATTTGCTCCACATAAAAGTTGAAGATGTGATGACAAGTCAAAGTTACAAAATATTTATCAACAAACATAAGATGATGCAAAATGGTTACAAACAATATAATCACACAAATCAATGTTAAGTCGATGCCATAAACACTATATATTTATGATGTAAAGGTAGAAATGAATTATATATTCGCAATTGTTGAAAGTTTAATTGAAAAATCAATTAGTTCCTAATTTGCATTGTAGTATGAAGTTTTCATCTGTGTGTAGAGAGAGTGAAAATCACCCATCAAATTGCAAGCTAATAACTAATGTCAATAATTAAGTGCGTATAATAAATAGTCGAGACACCGACACTTAGGTGTAGGCCTAAACTATTATGAAGGTCACGTCTAAAAAGACCAAACTTTGATATCATGCTAGAAACTTCATCAATCTAAAAGCTCAAATTGATTGGTAAACAATTCACATCTTCTAAATGTGATACCCTAACATAATTATATGTTGGAAACTGTCAATATCTTAATTAAAAATATTGCACAAGGTTTGGATAAACGTTTCAACAAATTATGAATTATAATGTAACTAAATATGAGCTAATTTCAAGTGTTTGTAGTTTGCATTACAAGAAAAATAATTCACTTGATAATCAAATAACTAATATGATTTATTTAATTAATAACTAATGTCAAATTATATAAATCCATTAACTAATTAATTCAATATTATTTGTAAAGAACAGATTAAACTTCTAAAGTGTAATAAGCAAAGATATGCTAATTGTACTGGGGTGTGACTTTGACAGGTTAATTAATTAGTAATATATATACTTTGGAGGCACTTGGCCTAGGGGAAGCAAAACCTATAACTATAATATTGGGAGATATATGAAGGAGGATTCTTGTGGCAAATCACCAGTCAGTTGTGCAAGTGTGGGTGGTAATGACACCAATCACTTTGTTAGTGCTGATTTATTTAATATTATGACAATATTGGATTGGGATGCACCCACTGCATAAAAAAGGAATCTGCATGCCAATGTACTTTAAATAGTCTATATTTTGATTAAATACATATGTCTAACATGGATGGTCCTTCACATTGGGAGAGAGCAAAGTTAATAAAGAATAAAGCATTGCGTGAAGAAAAGAGTCGGGGCCAGTAAGACGTCGACAGAGATTAATAATTAATTTTACGCAAAGATCTAATACGATCACAAAACAACATAAAGTATAGATGCTTTATAATATCCAAACAATAATAATATAAAAAATCATTTAAAAATATATATACACGTAATCTTACACGACAACGTCATATTCCATTATCTAATTTTAATTATTTTATGAGAAGTACGCATATAGTTGTACACTAGATTTGTTGATACTGTTAAAACATAAAGTAATCAAATAGTTAAGTAGCTAGTAACCTAATACAAAAATACATTGATCTAGGAGATTAAGGTCTTGATTAGGTAATTTTAAGGTTTGGTGATGGAACATTGTGAGGCCATGCATGATGAGAGCAAGAACCAAGGAAATAGTGGAAATGGGTACAAGAAAAAGGTTAGGTTATAAAATATTTCCCTTTATGGAAGTGGGAATTTGTTGTAGGCTCTATAGATTTTCCCTTTTGGGAGTGGGAATGAGGGGATGAAGTGCTTTGCTGGCTTTCATATTGTTCTTGATCGATACCCTACATATCTACATAAAAGGACAAATGAAATAAACAGTGGCAATAATATAAAGTATACGGCACTTGCCAATATGACCCATAACGATAAGCATAAGCATCAATCATCTTCTCTTCGATCCTCTCCCCATCGCCCATGACTTGAGAGATGATGAGACACTTGTTTCTCTCTTTCTTGGTAACCCTAATAAGAGATGATAAAGCATCTTCGACCGTCGTGATCATATCACGATGTTATGTGGAGTTTGTAAGTGCGTGCACAATATTTTTTTATTAAATCACATCCATAATTCAATATTAACACGGGAGGAATAAAACTCACACTCAAAAATCAAGCATCAGCCACAACGGTTTACAACGAAATGGCAGAAGACGATTTAAATACGCCATATCCCTTTAGAAACACCAAGAACTAAACCGGCCACATACCGTCTACCCTAACACTAGCCTGAAACACCAAGGACCTATATCAAACAAAGACCGACCACTAATACTAGCTACAAAACTACACTAACCAATCACCACCAACTCACATCCTTCCCATATTGCGCCAAGAAACAGCTTCCACCACCACAGAGCATCAGAAATGATTCCTACTAAGTTAGCTATCCTAGGTGATATTTGTTGCTGATAATCTCTATGAAAAAACATTAAAGGAAATAAAAGGCTTGCTTGCACGTCAAGCAAACTTGGCGTGCAAGCCATAAGTTAGATATGTTTTTGTTTCCTATTTGTTCTACTTTCCCGTGTATTTCTCTTTCCTAGTTTATTTTAGTAGTTGTAGTAGGAGCCTATAAATAGGTATGAGATAAACCAAGAAAAGTATCTGGTTCTATTGATCTTTCACTATTTTGTTCTATGAGTTGTTCTTCAATCCAAAAATTGGTATCTGAGCCTAGTACTCACAAACAATGGTGGACGAAACATCAATGAAGGGATCTGTGGGGAGTTCGACAATGGTCGAGGCTCAAGCGCCTGTGGAAGGCTCAGTTTCTGTTAGAAGCCAAGTAAGAGGAGAGTTCTCAGTCACGTACCATATTTTAACAGATAGCAACTACGTGGTATGGGCCTTTAAGATAAAGACAACGATGCGTGATCTTGGAGTTTGGAGTGCGATCGAAGGAGAAGGCGTTTTAAGTGAAGAAAGAGACCAATGGGCTCTAGTTGTGATCTCCCAAGAAATCCTGGATGATGTCATGATGTCGATAGTAGATAAACAGAAAATTAAGGAAGCGTGGAAGGCTTTGGAGGATATGAGAATTGGGGAAGATCGTGTCAAGAAAGTGATCGTTCTTGTACTCAAACGAGAATTTGATAGATTGCTTATGGAAGAGTCAGTTCTCTTTGAGGTTGACAAACGTTGTGAATGAGGTTCAAGCCCTAAGGAGTGAAATAACAAAAGAGTTGGTGGTGGAGAAGCTGTTTCGGTCTGTCCCATATCGGTTTCTACCTATTGTAGGTATTATTCAACAGTGGGGGGACCTAAGTAAGATGACTGTTGTAGAATCTGTTGGGAGGTTGATAGCGTTCGAGTCAACACTGAATGGGAGGAGTCAAGAGAGAGAAAGTGATAAGCTCCTGCTTACTCGAACTCAATGAGAGGCCCAAACAGCTAAAGAGTCAAAGAATCACGAAGGACCAAGCTCGTAGCGTGGCAGAGGACGTGGTCATGGTCGAAACAACTAGAAGAGAGTTGACAAAGCAAATGAGATGTGCTATAATTGTTTCGAGATGGGACACTTTGCTTATGAATGTCAAAATCCTACAAAAGAAGAAGCCAATTTCATGGAGCAGTACCACGAGGAAGAACCTGTTTTGTTCATGGCGATCACGAGCCAGACAAGAAGAAAGAGTTTATTGAGCTGAACAAGCAGGGAGTACATCCGGAGTTGGGTTTCGCTGAAGGAATAGAGTCAACCCCTTGGTACCTTGATACTAGCGCCAACAATTACATGTCTCAGAACGAGGGTGTTCTTGGAGATTTAGATCAGAAGGTACGAGATTATGTCAAGTTCAAAGATGACTTAATTGCTAAAATAATAGGACGAGACATAATACCGCTCAAAGGTATGAAAGATGAGCAGTTAGGGTAGCGGATACATCTCTTCAGAAGTATTTTCAAGATGTAGAATTGAAGAGGAAGCAATTCTGTGAAGTGGAGAAAGCAATCCAGGAAAGGTCTAGAGACCTTGACTTGAGAGAAGCACAATTGAGTAGTGTGCATAATCAACTTGAGAAGCATTCCAAGGAATTTGAATCGAGAGAAGATCAATTTGCTAGATTGTGCAGAGAGTGTAAATTTCAAGAAGATAAATTGGTGCAGGTGGAGAGATTGTATGAAGAGCGGTCTCAGGAAGTTGCTTCACAGACCAAGCAGTTGGGGGAACTGGCCAAGGATTTAACTTATAGGAATAGTGCTCTAGTTACAGTCTTGACACTTACAAGAGAGAAGCCGACAGAGCTTCAGTCCATTTAAAAAAATATTGATGTACTCAAAACGTCAATACGATAATACAATGAAAAGTTTGAGGCTAAACATAAAAAATACGAGAAAATTCAGAGATTGAGAGCTTTTTCAGTAGAGGAGAATATTGGGGCGAGATTGTGAGTCGCAGGTGTAAAATGGGATAAGTTTTGGAAAACATACGAGCAGGCGCATGCGCAGGCTTCTTTTGTGCTCAAGCTCACTCTTCAATGGAATGACTTGGAGGAGCACTTGGATTTGACCCACAAGGTCCTCGAGAAGGGTCTAGAGGAGATGGTCTCGCACGAGAAAGGGGTGGAAGAGGCTCGGAGAGAAGTCGAACATCACGAAGGTTGTGTCGGGTTGAAGAAGAAGGTTAGTAAGTGTGAGGAGCAATTGAACTATGTGCAAAATCATATTGTAGAGTGTTCTAAGGAATTTAAGTTAAACCTGAGCAAGGAAGAAGGAGGAGACTTTGTGAATGCTACTGAGTATAGAAGTCTCGTGGGAAATTTACGATAACAAGTGAACTCAAGACCAGATCTGGCTTACTCAATAGGCATTGTTAGCAGGTTCATGGAGAAACCTCGAGTCCAACATTTTGAAGCAGTTAAACATATTGACATATATATGAAAGGAACTATTGGTTTTGGAGTTTATTATATGAATGGTGTATCAAAGCTGACTGGTTATAGTGATAGTGATTTGGCATGCGACATCGATGATCGAAAGAGTACAACACGGGTCATATATTGTCTAGGGAACAACTTGATAACCTGGTCCTTGCATAAACAGAATGTAGTAGCGTTATCCTCGTTCGAAGCAAAGTATATTGCAGCAATTTCAGCTGCGTGTCAAGGAATGTGGCTTGCCAGACTTGTCGGAGAACTTATGGGGAGAGAACCAGAGGTGGTGCAATTGAGAGTTGATAATAAATCTGCGATATTGTTAAGAAAAAATTCAGTGTTCCATGACCGAAGCAAGCACATAGACATGAGATATCATTTTGTGCGAGAATGTGTTGAAAAATGCGAGATCGAGATTGAGCATGTCAGCTCGAGTGAACAAATGGCGGATATTCTGACAAAACCACTTGGAAGACTCAAACTTCTTGAAATGAGAATAAAATTGAAGATTGGGAACGTACATGTTCGAGATTAATGGGGAGATTGTGGATGATAATCTCTATGAAAAAGCATTAAAGGAAATAAAAGGCTTGCTTGCACGTCAAGCAAAATTGGCATGCAAGCAAGTAGCTTGTCGTGCAAGCTATAAGTTATATAGGTTTTTGTTTCCTATTTGTTCTACTTTCCCGTGTATTTCCCTTTCCTAGTTTATTTTAGTAGTTGTAGTTAGAGCCTATAAATAGGTATTGGAATTCTGTTATGTAGCAGGGACAATATGTATGTCGAACACAATGTTGTAACAATTGGTTCGACAACTTGCCTAGTCACAAATAATGGACAGTAAATTGTAAATAAAAGACACACAATATGTTTACCCAGTTCGGTGACTCCGCACCTACGTTTGGGGGCACTCTGCCAGTGGAAAGGTTTTCACTATTTGATAGTCAATAGTACAACTTCAAGCATCAACTAGCTATCATACAAGGTATTGTCCTAAGCTACTATAGATCTCACCATGAACCACCTCGACCAGGGACTCCCATGTCTTTGAGATTCCCTCAATTCCACTCTTCGAGCAAGTCTATGCTCGGTATTGTTGTCTTCGACAATTTCTTCGTGAGTTTTCAATCACGAACAAATACCCACAAATCACAAACATTCAAATCTTCTCGAGTTGATGTATGTGATCGACAGTGTCCTCTCTAAATTAATCAGTCTCTCAATCCGCTAGTCGTACACGGTTAAGAGCTCTGAGAATTTAGCACAGAGAAATGACTGAGTTGCTAAGGGGAAGCATATGCTTTTATAGCAACTCATATTGCCTAATCGGATTCCTATTAGGGAAACTCTTGCCGCCTTGCGTTCTTGACAAGTGACAGGTTTGGCGTTGCCGCCTTCTCTAAGCCTTGCTGACGTGTCTTCCTTCCAGCTGGACCTTGCCTAAATCAATCGTGATTTTGCGCGCACAACTTCTGTGAGTAAAACAGGAATTCTTCAATGTCTTGCCTAATCCTGCGAGTATTATGTCACACCAACTGTGTTGCAACATGTTGACTTTGCGCTAAAAAATATGCCAATACTAAACGTAGTAACATATATGAAATAAATCAAGAAAAATATTCGGTTTTATTGATCTTTCTCTATTTTGTTCTGTGAGTTGTTCTTAGATCCAACATTATCAGGTTGGTTACTGGTGAGACCAGGGTCAACGCAGATAATCAATGTCTTTTAACTAAACTTCGGTCCCAAGGAGTCCCGAAGTAGCACACCTAACTCTCCGGGACTCCAAAACAAATCCACCGCTCTATAGATCGAAACAAAAAAAAATCCTCGCGTGCACCTGAAGTAAGAAGACTCGAGAATCTCGACACCCAAATCCCCAAGGTAGAAAAGCCAGAAAGCCGTAGAGAGCCAGTTCTGAAAACAACATATGAGGCAAATCGCTTTGCACTAGAAGACCAGCTTAAAGCAGAATGGACCGAACCAAGTATACTAATTGTCACCGAAGAGGAGAGGGCGACGTCACCCGCCCTTGCAACCGGCGAGAGCTCTAGAGAGCTAGAAACCAGCTGACGTCGCCCTGGAAGACTCAATCGCCAAAAACCTCTGACCGCCGTTACAATCTATCGGGAAGCAGTATGCGTCGAACCGGAGCCATAAACTCCACTACCGCTGCAACCATCCGACCATAGACCTCCACCACATGCATGAAAGCCCCAGCCCACCTCGAGCAGCCTTCGTTGTTGACCCCCATTCCAAATCTGGGTTTTGCCTCTCCACGCCTGAGCTTTCTAAACTTTTACGAGTTTCTCAGCTCCATCCCCAAAACAGCAGCCCCAAATAAGGTAAGGATAGTTGTCGGCGCGCCGAAACTGGAGTCCGACGGCGCCACCAACGGCCCTAAAATTTAAAGGAGATAAAAAGGGGAGCGCTCTGAGAATAGAAAAAGAGAAAGGCTTACATACTAGTGCACAATACATTAAAATTATACATATAAATGAAAAGGGATGTGATTAATTAATTACTGAAAACATTAAGATTTCTTATCAATTGTTTGTTTCATCAACAAACTATGTATTAATATTTGACTCAAATATGTTGTAATAAAATAATACCAAACTTATGTAATTATGAGTTCTTGAGATGAATATATTTAATAACGAGTTTAAGATCAATTTTTATGCAAAAGTGAACATAATGTTAACACTTGACTCTCACTTTAAATTAAAATAAGCTCAACGATATCACTATATTATTAAATAAGTTGAGTTTTAGTATATAAAATCATCTTGACATTAGATCCAATCATATATTTTTATTTCAGTATGTTTTGTTTCGAGTCAGAATTTATCATTAACCTAAAAACATCTGGATGACATTAATCCAACCGTGCATATGTGTCAAAATCTCATATGAAAAATATGTGGAATTATTTACTAGTTAAAAGCATCTTAATATTTCTCTCTCTATTTGACTTTTTAACAAATGGATCAAGCTTTATTAATGTGTTTAAATAAAGATCCAATGTTCTTTCTTTCACTTTCGGCGGCCAATGAAAGTGGAAAAGGAGGGACCATGTTGAGCAAATGGTTGGCTCAACGTGGCGTTCTAGGGTTAGCCATTTTGTTGCCTCAAACCCAACCAGAAGTTTCAATGTTACTACGTACCAAATATAATAATAATAATAATAAGGATCTATTTTATTTTCTCTTCTCTTGTTTGCTTTATTTTCTTTTATTTTCTCGTGGGCCAAACGAGAATCCACGTGGTTTATCTGCAAATCCACATGGACCCATTTGTGACCATATATTCTTTTTCTAGATAGCACTAGTCTTCTAGAGATTAGCTTGATATATTCAAATAATCATAGAGGAATTTTTCTTGATTAGACTCTACCCATAAATGGAGTGGTCTTCAAAAGAATAGTTTCATGCAGAAGGTATTTTTATTGGTATCAAATATGCAAATATTGATCAGCATATATCGAAAGCATATAGCACAAGTCAATAATGTCCCTTTCCCTCTGAATTTTCAAGATCTTTTAGAAGATGAATTTGATTGTTTTTAACGTTGCAAGAACAAATCTATACATGCCATAGATGATATGTTTCAAGTACAGGAATTGTCGACTAAATTTAATTCGACATACTCAAAACTGGTAGCATATAGAGAATGTATATTATCTTGTAACTAAAAATTATTTTAGTATAAGGTGGGAAATCAAAAGCAAAATTATTAGTAGGAAAATGATTATATCGTTTTGTAATTAAGGAGAATGGGTATTATTGGAGGGGAATAGAAAATGTGCTTGGTAGTGTGTAATTTCTTTTCCTAATATGTTTTTATGTATGCATTGATTAAGAATTAAGATGCGGCGAGAAGAAATAACACATATTTAATACCTAAAAAATATATGGTATTGATAAAGTAATTCGATTGGTGGATGGACGGATGGATTGGAGCTCGATGGTTGTCTCGAGTTGGGACAATTGACCCAATGTTGGTTGGGACTTCGGTCCGCTTTATTAAGCTGGGCAATATCTAATAGTTGGAATCAGATAGAGGTGGTGGATGAGACGGATTGTTGAGTATGGTTAATGCTTTTATTTAATGGAAGAACCCCAATTTTTTTCTTGTGTAAAATCGATCATATCATAAAATCCTGTATATTGGCCACTCACCAAGTAGAGCACACTATAGACCACTGCGTCACACAACCTCCTATCAAAGATAAAGTAACTAATTGTCCTTTATTTATAAGTTTTATCTGTTTTAAAAAACTTTATCTATTAAGTTAAAAGTTAAAATATAATTAGATTTTGATATAGGGTATGATCCATAAAGATTTGAATCGTTATTCTTATTACATGATAATTTTATTTTATAAATATTGTTAAAATATTATTCATCAACTCATATTTTTATATATGAGTCTGAGTTTACAGTGTGAAGATTAAAATTGCATGTGAGATCCACCGCCCAAGATGGAGGAATTAGGAGGGCCACAAAATCTAAGGAATAAATTAAGAAGAAAATGAGAGGGCCATAGAAATGTGAAGAGAAGGTTATGATTAATGAAAGAGAATCACAATCAGCAATGCATGTGCTTCCCCATACACAATTCTGCACTTGATAATGAAAGAGAATCACATATTTTAAGTATCACATCAATACACAATCACATACACAATTAATTCTGCATGGACTTGATGATCATTTATCTCTGCAAAATATGAGGATATTTTACCCAAAACAATATCAACTACTTAAAAATATTGGATACTGCAATCTACAATTAAGTTAGAGTTGTTCCATTCTATTGGTTTCAGCCTTACATTCTCAATATGATGAGATTGTAGATTCAAAATCCGTTGGAAGGAATAGAGGATTTTATAAATCTAAATAATTTTGCTAATGTATATTTTAATTTTGGTTTATTTATATATAATTAAATTTTATATATTTATATTTTCTAGAACCAAAATGAATAAATTATATTTTAAAAATTGCATGTTTTTTTGAAAGTGAAAAATATTATTGCCTATGACCGACATCAAGTCTAACCGCCTCCGCAAAGCATGACAGGACAAACCCCTCACAATAGTTCCAATCCATCTGTTCTAAAACAAATTTAGCTAGCTCATGAGCTGTCGTGTTACAAACACTAGAAACAAAATTAATCAAAACATTAAAAGCTAATCTACTAATAGTATTGTTGCAGTTCTCCAAGATGTCCCCAATTGATTTCGCATACTCTTATCGCTTGAGATACCCTCTGCTACCTGAAGACCGCCGGTCTCCACCACTATCTGGCTTCATTGGTTGCGCTTAATCCAACAAAGAGCTTCCCTGACTATTCAATATTACAAATCTGGATTCACCCACGGCCTCCACCTCTACTGGCTGGAGAATCCCCACGAAACGTCTACAAAATGCTGCCACATCCCTGCCTCCATCATCTCTACACACCGTCCCCACACTCTACACTTTCATGTTTGAATCCACTCCCACGTCAACATTTATTCTTAAAGTTCTCCGAACAGGCGTCGTCCACTTAGTGTTAGATTGTTTGCCCTGCACACTACATTCAGTGTAGGGTAGGTTCTCTTCCATCCACAATCTTTTACACGACTTTGTTATGACTGCCACTCTAGATGGGTGATATTGTACCCCTTTCCATAAGTTTCTGTTTCTTCCTCCCCAAATAGCGCATATGAACATTGTGAAGATCTCTGCCTCATTCTCTACTATGCACCACGAGTCACAGGCCATCACGTTTGGATCTGATTCCATTCTGGTTTTAATGTCTATACTACCCGACCGTCCCAGATGGTTGCCACCTTAAAGAATATTTGAAAAAATGGCATGTTACTTGGAATCGGAAATATATATAATAAAAGGTACATATAATATAGAAATTATAAAATTTAAAATCAACCTAACAAAAACACATTAAAGAAATAACATGAATTTTATGAAAACAATATAAAGCAAGACAATAACTAATAATTCAGAAAGATATCAGCTACTCCAAAACCAATAGTCGCAATATTGACTAAAAAATTTCAAGTTGTCATAAACTAGTGGCCACCACCTTGACACACTTCTCTATGGACTGCTATATGTGTCAATCTTGATTTACACGTGTCATGGTAGCATGGAAAAATGCATATCATTTTTGGCCTATAAATAAGCTACTATAAATGAAGAAAGTGATAATGCGGGAAATAATTCTCTTGCTCCCTCTCCCATCATTCTTCCATACTTGTCTTGTTTTATTTTATTAAAAGTTTGGTTTGGTTCCTTTAATTGCACTTTAACTCATTATTAACATATAATTTTCACAACACGTTATCAGCACGAATTGCGTAATTATCCTGACGTTTTTTAATTCTCAACTAAATTTAATTTAGTTCTTGAATTTACGTTTATTTATTTATTTACTTATGTTATTTATTTTCATAAGTATGCTCTGCGATCGCCAATCTTGAATTGGATCTTTCGCATCAGAAAATTATATGCTGTTATTTTACATGTTCTATATTTATGTATTATATTAGCAACCCGAAGTTTGCTAAATTATGACATCTTGAACCCGAAGTTTGAAGACTGTCCAAAAAGAAAAAGAAAACTATTGAACTCGATGTTCATGTAAACCCGAAGTTTACAGTCGTTGGAATTTATAGAACCTGGAGTTCTAAAATTGTCGAGAAAAATATTGGACTTGACATATTTGTAAACCGGAAGTTTACAGTTGGAATTTGCAGAACCCGAAGTTCTGATCATGGATTAATATTGAAATTAAAACTTGCAGTTTTAATAATTAGAACCCGAAGTTCTAAAAATTCATGCTGGATAGATTAAGGATATTGTATTGCTCTCAAAGCAGCAATATCGGAAGAAAATTTTGAGAAATATTAAAGTGCATGTATTGCTAAAATAAAATGAATCATCGAATTTGTCATGTCGACAGTTAACCATTCCCATAAGTGAATGTGAAAATTTATGATGGTCATTATAAAGTTCATGGAAAACTAATACCCCATAAGCGATTGGATTTTAAAGTAAGGCAATACAATTGATAAGATGAGCCACGATATGAGTCCCAGAAGTGATTCATATATTTGTGGAGATGAGAATGATATGTGTATGTTGATTGTGCTACTACACATACTATCCTAATGGATAAAAAATATTTCTCATGCCTAACCTTGGTGGAGGCAAAGGTGAACTCCATTATGAGTTCAGCAAAATTAGTCGAAGGCTCCGGAAGAGCTACTATAATATTGAGAAATGAAACAAAATTATGCATTGAGAATGCTCTGTTTGCTAGTAAATCCAGAAGAAATCTATTTAGCTTTAAAGATATCCACATAAATGGATATAATGTTGAGACCACAAATGAAAATGGAACTGAATTTCTATGTATCACTTTTAGTGATTGTGGTGAAAAGCGGGTACTAGAAAAATTATCTGTTCTATCATCTGGGTTGTATTTTACAATAATAAGAACAGTTGAGGCCTACGCGATTTTGAACCAAAAGTTCAATAATCTGAATACATTTATGTTTTGGCATAATCGTCTTGGTCATCCAGGATCAATGATGATGCGTAGGATTGTTGAAAATTCATGTGGAGTCCAATGAAATAATTTGTACCGCTTGTTCACAAGGAAAATTAGTGGCCCGGCCATCAAAAACCAAGGTTAGTGCAGAATCTCCATCGCTCTTGTAGAGAATTCAGGGAGATATATGTGGCCCTATTAATCCATCAAGTGGATCATTTCATTATTTTATGGTTTTGATTGACGCATCCAGCATATGGTCACATGCGTGCTTATTGCAAACTCGTAATGTTATATTTGCTAAATTGTTAGCACAAATTATTAAATTAAGGTCACATTTTCCTGATTATCCGATAAAATCTATTCGTCTTGATAATGCCGGTGAATTCACGTCTAAAATGTTTGATGATTATTGCATGTCATTGGGTATTGATATTGAGCATCATGTTCCACATGTGCATACCCAAAATGGTTTAGCAGAATTTTTTATTAAACGTATACAGATAATTGCACGTACATTATTGTTGCAATCACAATTATCAGTTTCAACTTGGGGACATGATGTATTACATGTTGCTTCTTTAATTCGTTTAAAGCCTAGTGCGTATCACCAATATTCTCTTGTACAACTTGCATGTGGACATAAACCTGATATTTCTCATTTACGAACTTTTTGGTTGTGTTGTACAAGTGCATGTAGCACCCCCTTTATGCACAAAAATGGGACACCAACGACGATTGGATATTTATGTTGGTTTTGACTCACCATCTATTATCAGGTATTTAGAGCCTTTGACAGGTGACTTATTTACTGCAAGATTGCAGATTGTCATTTTGATGAGACAACATTCCCACATTTTGGTGGAAAGAAACCGCCTCCTGAAGTTAGGCGTGAAATTGAATGGAAAGTAAATTTCATGTCTCATATGGATCATTGTACATCACAATGTGATAAAGAAGTACAAAGAATAATACATTTGCAAAATGTTTCAAATCAAATGCCCGAAGCATTTGCTGATACATCAAAAATGACAAGATCATATATACATGCTGCGAACACACCTGCGAGAATTAAAGTTAATGGTGATAATGCGAAAGCCGCAGTTGATTCCTCTTGTACACGCAAAAAGCGTGGGAGGCCATTGGGAGCAAAAGATAGCGTCCCTCGAAAACGAAAGAAGCATGCAGTTCTTGAAGAACTATCGGCTCCAGAAGAACCACTGAATAGGTGCGTAGTTCCAGAAGAACTACCGGTTCCAGAAAAAACATCGGATAGACATATAGTTCCAGCAGAACTATCGGTTCTAGAAGAACCATCGATTTCCAAAGAATATGAAATTCCCGACGAATTTCGAGAAAAAAGAAGTGAGGAAATACATATGAATTATTCCTACACAAAAGAATCTCGGGATCGAAAATCAATCATCATTGATGATATTTTTGCATTTGCAGTGGCAAATGAAGTAATGAATGATTTTGATTTTGAGCCACGAAGTATTGATGAATGTCGTGAAAGACACGATTGGCCAAAATGGGAAGAATCAATTCAGGCAGAATTGACTTAATTGGCAAAACGCCAAGTCTTTGGACCTATATCTCGAACACCAGAAGTTGTTCAACCAATTGGATATAAATGGGTATTCACAAAGAAAAAAAATGAGAAAAACGAAATTGTTCGATATAAAGCCAGGCTTGTAGCCCAAGGTTTTTCTCAACGACTTGGGGTAAATTTTGAGGAAACATATTCACCTATGATGGATATGATTACATTCAGATACTTGATCGGTTTAACAGTCTCTGAAGAACTTGATATGTATCTGATGGACGTTGTCACTGCCTATTTATATGATACGTTGGACACGAATATTTACATGAGACTCGCTGAAGGAGTTAAATTGCCTGAAGCGATTAAAAATAGTCCAAGAAATCTGTATTCGATCAGATTACAAAAGGCATTGTATGGACTAAAACAATCTGGTAGGATGTGGTATAATCGTCTTAACGAATACCCTACGAGAGAAGGGTACACGAATAATGTTATATGCCCTTGTGTATTCATCAAGAAAACAAATATGAGATTTGTTATTGTAGCAGTGTATGTTGATGATATGAATTTAATTGGGACTTCTAAAGAGATCATAAACACTACATAATATCTCAAGAAAGAGTTTGAGATGAAAGATTTGGGGAAAACGAAATATTGTCTCGGCCTGCAGATCGAGCATATTTCGGATGGAATTTTAATCCACCAGTCTACATATATTGAGAAACTTCTTAAACGTTTCAATATGCAAAATGCACATCCATTGAGTACTCCAATGGTTGTTCGATCGATTGATCCTAAAAAAGACCAATTTCGCCCAAAAGAGATAGATGAAAAGATACTTGGTCCTGGAGTACCATATCTAAATGCGATCGGGGTTTTATTATATTTGGCGCAATGTACAAGGCCTGATATATCATTTTCGGTAAATGTGCTAGCAAGATTCAGCTCAGAATCAACTAGACGACATTGGAACGGAATCAAACACATATTACGCTACTTGAGCGGGACAAAAGATTTGGGTTTATTGTATTCAAAATCCTCAAGTAATACTAACTTGATGGGATATACAGATGCATGATACCTTTCTGCTCCCCATAAAGCACGCTCCCAAACTGGGTACGTATTTACTTGCAATGACATGGCAATATCCTAGCGCTCCACGAAGTAGACTTTGGTTGCAAGATCCTCAAACCATTCAGAAATTCTAGCTCTACACGAAACTAGCCGTGAATGTGTGTTCTTGCGATCAGGCATTCAACATATACGTGAATCATGTGGAATCACGTCAATTACGAGCTCTCCTTCCATAATACATGAAGACAATACAGCGTGTATAGCTCAAATCCTTGGCGGGTACATTAAAGGAGATCGTATCAAGTACATATCGCCAAAATTCTTCTACGCTCATGAGTTCCAGAAGAGTAATGAGATTGATGTCATGCAGATTCACTCCAGTGAAAATCATGCAGATTTGTTCACTAAAAGTTTACTGACATCCACATTCGAGAAGTTAGTATGGCGAATTGGAATACGCAGACTTAGCAAACAACCAAAATAACTTTGTCGGTCATCAGGGGGAGCAATGATTAAGGGGAGCAATGATCAGGGGGAGCAAGTATACGAAGATACTCTGGACTTATGTGTGCTCCACTCTTTTTCCCTTATTCAGGTTTTGTCCCACTGGGTTTTCCTGAAAAGGTTTTTAACGAGGCCGCATTAAGCACGTCCAACACCGCTTACATAATTACTCGTAAGTGGTGGTGTCTAAGGGGGAGTGTCATAAACTCACTTCTCTATGGACTACTATATGTGTCAATCTTGATTTACATGTGTCATGGTTGCATGGAAAAATGCATATCATTTTTGGCCTATAAATAGGCTACTATGAATGAAGAAAGTGATAATCCAGGAAATAATTCTCGTGCTCCTTCTCCCATCATTCTTCCATACTTTTCTTGTTTTATTTTATTAAAAGTTTGGTTTGGTTCCTTTAATTGCACTTTAACTCATCATTAACATAAAATTTTCACAACACAAGTCATTTTGTGTGATATATCCCTAGATGTTCATATTATTGACCTAGTTTTTTATTGATTTATTTCCGGCAAAAATATATTCGAACTACTTATATTTGGTTATTATTTTTAATGTATATCTAGCTAATAATATTTTGTACACAATTCATTAGATGTTATAATCATAACGATAATAAAATAATTATTCAATTTATTATTAAAGAGTTAACTTAATGTAACCTTTCAGTGTAACAAATTTTTAGTCAATGGATTTAATTAGGGGTATTCATGAGTAAGGTCACCCTTATTGTACCACCTCGAAGCAAGTCATGTCTGGAAATCTATGACTCGTGGCTCGTCTGTCTAGCATCTATCATGCTATAGGTTAATTCAAAATTCTGTAAACCTTATAAAAAAACTTATTTTTATAAGTTGAAATCCAAATTTAATAGCCCAAATTTTTTCAGTTGAAGCTCAATTTTCCATATATTAAAGCCCAAAACAGATTTACAACATTCAAGATATAAAGACTTACAATTCAACATCTCAAAAGCTTATGCATGTACAAAATAATCAAAACAGTAACATTATATGAACTAAGTTGATGATTAAACATCTCCAACATATAGACATCGCTCGAACAATTAAGTTGAGCATGAAAATTGAGGCAAGATGTACTAGCAAAACGACACATAAGATATTAGACATTGTCTAGTAGTACTAATTTAAAACTAAAATTGGAACTCCCAATTTTATAAACTCTTATTGGAACCCTAAATCAACTCTCAATATAGAATAAACTCTAAATTCAAATACCCGAAATTCCACGTTCAATATAACGTGGAAACCGCCAATTTCAAGCATAATTGGTTCTCTACATCAAAAATCTCAATTTGAAAAACCCATAAACCATGAATCAAAAACCCCAAACCATAGACTCTGACTTATAACCTATAAATTATGAATCAAAAACATAATAAGTCACATACATGAATTCATAAACCCAATATGAATAGATTGAACTTAAAATAAGAAAATTTTCACCAAAAACCATAAATTTGAAAATCTGCCGTGGATGAATCGATTCGTTGAATAGTCTTCGATTCGCCATGACTTGATTTATAGTGGCCAGAGAATAATCCTCCAATAAATCGACTCTCAGTGGGAACACTTCATCCTCGACCTCTTTAGCCAAATTTGGCACTTAAGCCTTTTTCGCCTCTTCATAAGACTCATCCACCTCCATGTTTATTTCCATAAATTCATGATATTCGAACCTTTGTGGCTCATTAATTATATGTCATTCGTTACCATATCACCATCCCCTTCTTGTTCAATCTCTTGAAGATAATCAAAGTTCAGGAACAATTTAGGCACCGTGCCCTCATTTTCGACTTTCACAACTCTAACTGTCTCAAGCCCAACCGTGTCTTCTTAAATTAAGGGGGGTGTATTCAATTAGGATTTTAAAAGACTTCTAAAGTCTTGAGGTATTCAATCAAGACTTTAAAAAAGACTTTTAAAGTCTTGTGGTATCCAATCAAGACTTTAAAAAAGACTTTTAAAGTCTTGTGGTATCAAATCTAGACTTTAAAAATACTTTTCAAATTTTGTGGTATTGTAAAAGTCATGGATTTTAAGAGATTGATAACTTTTGATGATTTTGAGAGTCTTGGTATAAATATCAATGTCTTTTTGAAATATCATCTACACCCCATCAGATTTGCACTTCATGAAAGGAGATGAAAAGACACATTGGATAGCAGCTTGAAGAGTCTTGCAATTCCTAGAACATCCACACCCCTTCATCGGTAATTACATTTTACTTGTTATGGTTTTGTTTATTTGTTTGTATGTATTGATTTCTGGTGTGTATTTTGTGAGTTTGCTTTTGCATTTCTTAGGTTTGATTTTTTATTTTTTAGGGTTTATGGCAACCTCAAGAACACAGAACATTTCAATCCTCTACACCCCCTAAAAACAAAATTATCAGAAAAAATTCCTCAATCCCTCTTGCCTCACAGAAAGCCACAGAATCAAACATGTATAGATATATATATAGATAAATATATTTTTATAATAAAACATAAATAATCCGTCGTGCCCGGAGCAGCGGGAGCAGAGATCGGCGTTTGCTTTCCTCAACCATTTCTCTGGTTGTTGTCCGGCGGCGGAGACTGGCGGCGGAGACCAACGATTCGACCCCACAGCTCGCCGTGCCCACAGCTCGTCGGCGATTCGACCCCACAGCTCGCCGTGCCCACGGCGATTCGACAGTGGAGGGGCCTCAGTGGTCGTTTTGTCTCCTGCCCGTCGCCGGCGATCTCGTTTTGTCTCCTGCCACAACTCGCCGTGCCCACAGCTCGCTGCCACCCGTCGCTGTCGCCGCCCACTACTCCGCCGCCCGTCGCTGTCGCCGGCCCAATCTCGGTTTGTCTCTGTCCGTCGCGCCGCCGCCACCTACTGGCGTTTCTACCCGTCGTGCCCGATCTCTGCTCCCGCTGCTCCGCCGCCCACTGCTCCGCCGCCCGTCGCGCCGCCGCCACCTACTGGCGTCTCTACCCGTAGGGTTTTGTGGTTGAGGAAAGTGAAGGTAGCTAGGGTTTATTATCATCTGCCCGTAGTCATTCAAATTCCATTATTTATTTATAGTGGTTGAGGAAAGTGAAGGTAGCTAGGGTTTTGTGGATGTAAATTTATGAAAATACCCCTATTCAAGTGTAGTATTTCCATTTTAATAATCTATTCATATTTTTTTATAACATTTCATAATTTATTAGTTTAATAATCTATTCATATTTTATATAAACCATTTCTTTTAATTCTAGATTTCTTCAAATTTGAACTTTAATAAACATATTTGTTTTAAACGTTGATAATTTGTTTTTCCATTTGACTTCTTTGCATTATCTTTTTGTTTATATATTTGGTTGTATGTATATTTGTTAATAAAGTGTATGATTTAGATGGAAGATTTACAACAAAATATCAAAAGAAAGACATCATATACACATTGGACATCAGAAGAGAGTGATTTATTATTAGAGCTTATGGTTGATGCTGCGAATCAAGGATGGCGTGACAATAGTGGTGTATTCTCTAAACAAACAATTGAAGAAAGGATACTTCCCGTTCTTAACTCAAGACTCCGATGCAATAAAACTCATGCCCAATACCTAAGTCGATTGAAGTGGTTTAAAAATAAATTAGCATCCTACTCCACCTTATCGAGGTTTAGTTCAGGTTTTGGGTTCGACTCAACTACAAAAAAGTTCACTGCTTCTGATGAAGTATGGGAGGATTATATAAAGGTGAGCATATTAAATTTATATTTTTATTATATTATAATAACTGAAACATATTTTTAAAATTTATCACAAAAATATTTTTCAACTCTTATTTATTCTTTATTTTATTTTTTTAGGCTCACCCTAATGATGCTCACTTGCGTTATGGAACATTTTCTGATTATGAGGCTTTGGAAATAGCTATTGGGAATAGTATTGCCGTTGGGAAGAATTCCATTGGATTAGGAAATGGTACGGATGCAAAAACATTAGGTGCTGAAGAAGGAAGAGATATTCGTATTGAAGATATTGATTGTGATGGTGATGGTGATGTGTTTATCATACCTACTCCAAATGTTGCACAATCCACCATCCCTCTAGGGTCTACGAAATGTATGGAGCCTCCAAAGCAAGTAAAAGGCCGAAGCAAAAGGAGTAGGGCCGAATATGAAGGAACTTCTAACACAAATCGAAGCACATATCAAAGTGGTATTATGGAACAACTTAATAAGCTTACGACCACTTTTGAGGGTGTGTATAGTCTATTGGAGAAAAGAGATAGCTTTATTGAAAAAAGAGAAAGAGAGAGATCATTTACAACTTGGGATGCTATCAAGGAGATTCCAAATTTGGATGAAGATGTAAGATGTAAGGCCTTTGACTTGCTTGATACAAAAACAAAGAAGGATGGTTTCTTAAAGATGGATGTTAAAGAAAGAGCAAATTGGATAATTCGTAGAATGCAAGGAAACTAGTTATGTTATTTATTTTGTGAGGAGATTGAAGCACACTTGATCTTTAAATTATGTTTGTTTGTTTCTTTATTTAAGTTTGAACCATTTTGTTGCTAAACTTGAAACTATTATTGAGTGAGTTTGTGCTACTTCAATGTATATTGTGTCGTTTATTATATTATTGAGTTAATTTAAAATAGTTTATATGCTAGAAGTTTATTCGCAGGACTAATGGAAATCAATCTTGAAGAAGAAGAAACAAGGATACATGAAATTGAAGAAGAATTAAGAATGGAAGAAATAGATGATGAAGAAATGGAAGAAGAGGAAGAAGAACATAAGGAAGAAGAATTTTATGAAATAGTTAAGTATTTGCTTATGGCAATTGAAGTAGTGATCAAAGTGCTAAGAGAGACTATGATAATAATGCCTCAACAAATCGAACGTAGTCTCAATCGACGACCGGTTACTAGAAATGGGTTTCATTATATACAAGATGTGTTAAAAGAAGATCCCGAAGATTTTCGACAATTGCACAGAATGTATCCACAAGTATTCCTAAAGTTGTGTACCATCATTAGAGAGCAAACTTTTTTGGAAGACACAAGATTTATCTGTATTGAAGAAATGCTAGCAACATTCTTAATCATCGTGGGCCACAACGATCGGTATTGTAATGTTCGACAAAGGTTTAGTCGTTCACATTTCGCTACTAGTCAAAATTTCAACAAAGTTCTGAAGGCTTTGAATGCTATAGCACCTAACATGATGGTCAAACCTAAAGGTGTGCCCTCTAAGATTAGAGAAAGTATACGATTTTATCCGTACTTTAAGGTATGTTTTTTTGTTCTTAAAATTAAAGTGTAATTGATAGTTATGCTTTTACTTGTATTATATGATATTTATTGATTATCCTTCTTAGGATTGCATTGGTGCCATTAATGGAACTCATATTCCAGCCACAGTATTAGGACGAGAAGTAAGCAGTTACCGTAATAGTCATGGCATTCAATCTCAAAATGTCTTGGCAGCTTGTAACTTTGATTTGGAGTTTATTTATGTGCTTAGTGGGTGGGAAGGATCAGCACATGATTTAAAATTGTTAAATGATGCCTTAACAAGAAGAAATGGCCTTCAAGTGCCTCAAGGTAACATGCATGTCTTAAATATTTATTTTTTATTATGTTAATCATAAACGGTTTTTTATTTCATTACATATAATATGCTAATCTTTACTCTTTTCTAATTTGCAGGAAAATATTTTCTCGTGGATTGTGGATTTGCTAATCGACGTCAATTTTTAGCACCTTTACGTGGTGTTCGGTATCATTTAAAAGATTTTGGAGGTCAAGGACGTCACCCTAGAAATGCAAGTGAGTTATTCAATCTTCGCCATGCAAAATTAAGAAATGTCATTGAAATGATATTTGGTATCTTCAAATCACGATTCACAATTTTCAAAGTGGCACCTCTTTTTTCATTTAAAATACAAGCGGAGTTGGTGTTAGCATGTGCCGGACTACATAACTTTCTTAGGAAAGAATGTCGATCTGATGAGTTTCCTTTTGAACTAGAAGATGATGGATTTTCACCATCTTTAGAAATGGAAGATGAAAATATTGAATTAATTTCTCAAAGTCAACAACAACAGAGAGAGGGAGCTAATGCTTTGAGATCTAGCATTGCTAATGCTATGTGGAGTGGTAGACCAATGGGCGATAATGCAAATGAAGATGATGAAAATGAGGAACAAGATAATGTCCATGTTGATGAATATATGGTTGATGTGAATGAAGAGGGTGATGATTTCCACGAGGTTGCAATTGATTAATATGTTGTCTCCTTAGTTGGTTTTGAACTTTTATTTTGTTATTGATATTTTCTTATGAACTTTGAAGTTGGATGTTTTTATTAATGAATTTATGTGATTTTGAAGTTGGACGTTTTTAATATGTTTTAATTATTTTTGTTTAATTTTGATTTGTAAAATTAAAGAGTATGAGTAATTGCACAAAAATGAAAAAATGAAAATGTACAAGACTACAAAGAATTGAAAAAGTCATGCAAAATCAATTGACAAAAAGTCTGAAAAAGTCATGCAAAAGTCATCCACAAGACTCTTTATAGACTTCAAAAAGTCCATGGACTTTTAAAATCATTCCATTAAAATCCATATGACTCTTTATAGACTTGAAAAAGTCCATGACTTTTAAGAATTTATGACATTTAAAAGTCATTCAAAATCTAAATTGAATACACCCCATAAGTTACTAATCTAAACGACCACGTGGGTAGGTTCCGGAAGTAAATAATGGGAATGGAGAGGGGCAAAAGAGGAAACCTAAATAGTGAGGCCCTCAACATTTCGTTTCTCTTTCTCTCTCTTTGACTCCTCGAAGCCTACAGAGATCCGAGGAGTTTAGGAAACCCTAACCCTAAATTCACTCTAAGAAACCGTTTTTCTCCTTCCTCCAACTCTCAACACTGGTAAGATCTTCTCTCTCTCTCTCTCCTGTGCTAACTTTCTGATGTTTCGAATCTTATATTGCGCCGTGTTTTCGTTACCCCTTCTGGGTGTTGTTATGATTCAGGATCAAATCTCTGTGAATTTTGCCTTTTTTTTTGGTGATTTCTGGATAAATGATTGCTGGGTTGCTTTTAGTTTATGTGGAAAAGTAGGGGAGAAAATAGCTTAAGATGGTTCAACTTCACTCCAAATTTGTAGGCTAGTGAAGCTGTGACTTTGCATTTAATGTTAAGAAAACAGGGGCAAGCTAGTGAACCCACATATGGCATATCCCATTTCTCTTTGTCATTTCTTGCATTCCTTGTATATATTTTCTAGAAATTTAATCTTATTTTCTTGTCTGATTTATGGAATTTTACTTTCACCTGTTTATTATATATCTAACAAATGCCTAAATTTTGTATGTTATGGGTAGATTGGTTGGATTTAATGCCTTTTTTGAAAGGACCCTTTGGTCGGCACTCGAAAGAGGCATGCTTCTTTGTTGACGCAGGCTATTTAGTGATCTTTTTTTATTAAGTTGCCACCATTTTGTTCAGGTGAAGATTTTCGTCTTCATCGCTGTTATGTATCTGAACGAAATTAATTTTGATCTCTAAAATTATTGCTACTAAGATGAAAATTCTTCGTGTTAATAGTCTTTAAATCAAGAAAAAACTACAGATTCTTCAAATATATGTGCTGTATAGTTAATTGATAACACAAGGAAACTCTAAAAAAAATCTCGTTCTTATAAAATTAATGTTTTTATTAATTTGTTTTGATAAGAATGGTTATGCTCTTTTATTTAAAATTATATTTTATATTATTTGTTTGAAGATAAATGTACACAGATGACTCTTAACACCTTGAATGTCCTATTGTTCTGTGGTGATTAAATTATTTATCATAAGGATAAATAACTGTTCCTTGTATAAGATGTGTGATGCTGGACAATACCAATTAGGACCCTTACTTATGCTAGGATTTGGATAGTCTTGGGTTTGCCTATTAAGTTAGGTTTCCTGATTGTAGTTAGTTTGGATTGATTAGTTCTATTGATTTAGGTTTCCTAGTTCTAGGTGGTTTTGGGGAATTAGTTTGAGTTAAGTCGTAGTTTGTGTAGAGAATAACATCGTTATCATCATTATTATTAATTTGAGTTATTTGAATTAATATGTTGGTTTTCATTAGATGGTAGAATTTGAATATAAATATATTTATGCTTTTCCCAGTCATGGCTGGCTTGGCACCTGAAGGATCTCAATTTGATGCTCGTCAGTATGATGCTAAAATGAATGAGCTGTAAGTTCTCCATATCCTTTCATGCATGAGTTGTTGTTTTGGTTATTCATCTTTTGTGTTTACGATATGCTATTCTAGTCTTACCAATTAATAAGTACTAATGCTTCTTCTGGTGCTTTGATTGGAGCAGGCTTGGAGTCGAGGAACAAGAGTTTTTCACTGCATATGATGAAGTTTGTGACAGTTTTGATGCTATGGGATTGCAAGAAAACCTTTTGAGAGGAATTTATGCATATGGTACATACATGAGATTGTATTCTATATTTTGGCATATTATATGTCGTCAACAAATTGAATTATAGCAGCATGTCTTTTTAATTGCACATCAGATAGTTCATATTTTCTAAAAACGTTGAACGAACAGATTTTCATACAGTTCATTTGCTTTGTTTTATTGATCAAAACCGACTAAAGTATCATTCTGAATTTCAACCATATCTTTGTATTCACTAAGTGTTTGTTGGCTCAACTATGTGTATTTTCGTACAATATTGTTGAACATCAAGTTTCATTACTGGACTTGTAGAAAAGTAGGTAATTGATTTATGGATCATAATCTCCTTTAAGGTTTTGAGAAGCCTTCTGCAATTCAGCAAAGAGGTATTGTTCCCTTCTGCAAGGGTCTTGATGTGATTCAACAAGCTCAGTCAGGAACAGGGAAGACGGCAACTTTCTGTTCGGGGGTTCTGCATCAGCTTGACTATGCTGTGGTTGAATGCCAAGCTCTGGTTCTTGCACCCACTCGTGAACTTGCTCAACAAATCGAGAAGGTTATGCGGGCACTAGGTGACTATCTTGGTGTCAAAGTTCATGCTTGTGTAGGTGGAACTAGTGTTCGAGAAGATCAACGAATCCTTGCAAGTGGTGTTCATGTCGTTGTTGGAACTCCGGGTCGCGTGTTTGACATGTTGCGTAGACAGTCACTTCGCGCTGATTATATCAAGATGTTTGTGTTGGACGAAGCTGATGAGATGCTTTCTCGTGGTTTCAAGGATCAGGTGCTTACTTTCCCTTAGATATGATTTTCTTTGGCTGCTCTTCGGACACGGTGTAAGGATCTTATTCTATTTATAATGTTGTGTACATACTGCTCAACACTATATGTTTCATTGATGCATTGGGTTTATTTGAAATTGATTTGTGTTTGCTATTATTGTTTATATTTTCTTATTTCCTGATTATAAGAGGTTATATTTTGCAGATCTATGATATCTTCCAGTTATTGCCGTCAAAGATTCAGGTTGGGGTTTTCTCTGCCACAATGCCACCCGAGGCTCTTGAGATCACCAGGAAGTTTATGAATAAACCCGTGAGGATTCTGGTGAAACGTGATGAGCTCACCCTTGAAGGTATTAAGCAGTTTCATGTGAATGTTGACAAGGAGGACTGGAAGCTTGAGACCCTGTGTGACCTGTACGAGACTTTGGCCATCACCCAAAGTGTTATCTTCGTGAACACCAGGAGGAAGGTGGATTGGCTTACAGACAAGATGCGCAGTCGTGACCATACAGTGTCTGCTACCCATGGTGACATGGACCAGAACACTAGAGATATCATTATGCGTGAATTCAGGTCTGGCTCCTCTCGTGTGCTCATCACCACCGACCTCTTGGCTCGTGGCATAGATGTCCAGCAAGTCTCTCTTGTTATAAACTACGATTTACCCACACAACCAGAAAACTACCTCCATCGTATTGGTCGTAGTGGGCGGTTCGGGAGGAAGGGTGTTGCTATAAATTTCGTGACCAGAGATGATGAGAAGATGCTTTTTGACATCCAGAAGTTTTACAATGTCGTAATCGAGGAGCTCCCAGCAAATGTTGCCGATCTCCTCTGATTTGCTTTCGCTTCGTTGAGGTAAATGAATCCATATCAGGAAGTCGTGGACATCATTATATTATTATCATTATTTCCTTCTATAGTGTTAGGGCATGAGAGTGAAGTGCTATTTAGTCCACTCATTTTTTCCATATTCAGTCAAAATCTTGTTATAGTTTGCAGAACTGCTTGTAGGTTGAGTTTAACCGATCAAAATTATTATATTACATTTTTAATTATTTTGGCATGGGATTAACCATTTGGAGCATGCATTATGTTCAAACAAATATTTGAGTTATTATGTGAATGCTGCTGTACTTACATTACATCTCATAAATGTGCCACTGCCATGTGAGGTGGTCAATGCTAGTGTTGGAAACACACACGGTCTTGTTTTTTCTGTGACCACTGACCAACCAAGTCAAGAACTGGTCATAGCCATGAATTGATTGAGCTTCTACCAAATGAGAAGCTGGCAGTGTATATATTTTGTTGTTTTGGTGCCTCTGGCTGTGTACTGTACTTGTGTGCTCCATTCTGGCCCTGTAATCTTGTGGTTTTTAGCTGTCAATGATTGTTGGTGTCTGGTGTGTTTAATCCTTATTCCTCACTATTTTTTAGTTAAATTTTACATTTTGGGTCTTCTCACCAGATCAGGTACACAATTATAAACTGTTTTATTTGGCAAAGTAAGTTTGGGTCTTAATTACCACTTTTTCCCTCCACCAACTTGTACAATTATACATATATATATATATATTGAGTGTTTGATTAGTCAAACCAGAATTTAGTTTTGAAAATGAATATTGGTTGTGGTTTCGTGTACCCTACAATTAATTTATAGAGCATCCCCAACCCCAAACATGAGCCGTGTGTAAAAGAAAAGAATAAAGAATAGCCAGCCATTGCATTCCCTTTTGTCCTCCATTATTGACCCATCAAGATCAACCACAAGAATTTTCAAGCTTTTGTCTCAGTCGACCATGGAAAGATCGAGATCTTGTGCCAACGGAGACATGATGCAGATAGAGAGCTATTCCGGTGGTGGTGCAAGACCGCAGGTGGCTCCTGGCTCCTCCTACGGCGACCTCAGGTGTTACAGTGCTTCCTATGCTCAGACCCAGATAGGTAACAGAGACTTTTATGTTCCTAATCAGAGCCAGTTGAAGAAAGCCAAGAGCGCTTCCACTAAGTCGTGGAACTTGGGGGACCCGGAGTTCCAGAGGAGGAAGAGGGTCGCTAGCTACAAGATGTACGGGGTGGAGGGCAAGGTCAAAGGGTCCTTCAGGAGGAGCGTAAGGTGGCTCAAGAACAGGTACACTCATGTCGTCTATGGCTGGTGGTGACTCTTTGTTTTGAGTCCTTCATCTGCAAGAACCTCAGCTTGTCTACCACTTCTGTGTATTGGTTTGGATTTTATTTTCTTGCTTTTGTTTTATGGAATCTGCTCTTGCAGTTATTGGTTTTATCTGTAAATTTTGTTGCTTCATAGTATTTTAGCTCTTTTGTTGAACTGAAAGTATCTCAGCTGTGGCTTGAATTTGCCTGCACACATTTAATCCAATTTCTAATTCTGTATGAATTGTAGGAATGTACATAATCGAGTTTTGGTTTTGTTTATGAATCAATAGCATGCTTTCTAAATTGAGCACATTGGATGCACAATTCAGAAAGAAAGATGGATGGATGAAAGTTAATACTAAAATTCCCCAAGTTCCGTTTTTTGTTTGTAAATGATTAAAGAACATAAAATTATTCAAAATGCCCTGGAAATATTGATTTATCCTCCACCTATCAAGACAAAGCATGATATACTGATTGATCCATCTTTGACAAGTCGTCTTTATCAAACAATTGTATGCACTCTACTTGTTTTGTTTTGTTTAGTAAACTCTTTGAGCTTTTGAATCAACTCCGAGAGCATATTTTAAGAAATTATATAGAAAAAAACACATATAATTATTTTCAATTATACATAGCTAAAATTTGGATTATTTTGCTACGCTAAAATTTTCTTAAATTGTCATATATTTTTTTGGATGAAAAATGTTAATTTTGAATGTGAAAAGACGATAGTGTCTTTGGGTAAAAATCTAATTTAAAATTTAAAATATAAAAACCAAAAAATTAATTTTAAATCTAAGTTTAGATTTTTAAGTCTGAAAATTAAATTTGTAATTAAAAAACATTTTAAACTTTTCACTTTAAAACTTAACACTTTCCATAAAAAAAACTTTAGATGTAGGAATTTATTAAACTTGAACGTAGTTAAATAACCCAAAATGTATAGCTAAGTAAAAATGACATGCAATTGGGAATGATTATCTATATTGTTTCCTTATATATATAAGGAAACAATATAGATAATCATTCCCAATTGCATGTCACTTTTACTTAGCTATATATAATTGTATGTATATTTTATTTAATACTCCTATTTTTGAATTGTATTTTTTCAAGTTTTTATACTATTATTATTTTGTTATAAATCCTTTTGACGGTATATAAAATTAGGGGAAAATTTCACTTAACACTCTTTAATTATAGTGCAGTTTCACTTAACTCCCCTTAAGTTCCAAAAAGATTTGTGGAGTCACCTAAGTTTTCAAAAGTTTGCATTTACCTTTTTTCGCTAACCGTTGAAAATTCTGCTAGTTTTTTGCGAAATGACGAACATACCCTTGTATTTAAAAAATTAAAATAAATAAGCAAAAATATTTTGAATTTTTTTCTACTTTTATGGTTGTAAGAAATAAAGAATAAATTTCGGTTAGTAATGAAAATAATTTTAAAATGTTTTTTCTATAAAAAGTAAAAATGATTTTTAAACATTGTTTTTTTATTTTTTTAAAAATTGTTTTAGTTTTTAAAAAAAATAATACTAAAATATTGTTTTTATTATTTTTTAAAACCAATTAGAAAAAAGTTCAAAATTAATTAATTTATTTTAACTTTTTATTACGATGATATTTTCGTCGTTTCGCAAACAGTTAACAAAATTTTCTAAAATTTAACGAAATAAAGGAAGGTGAAACTTTTTCAAACTTAAGATATTTCACAAATTATTTCTAAATTTAGGGGGTTAAGTGAAATTCAGCTATAAATAAGGGGTGTTAATCGAAATTTTTCTTACAATTAAACTCAATATCTTCAGAAAAAAAATTAATAACCCTCGATAAGTACCAAGTTTTTGAAACCTGCTACTTGGTATAATGGTAAAATGTGCTATTCCATGTCCTGAGACCAAATTTTGATGTCAATGTCGCGTTCAAATTACGGAAGAAAAAATTGGGAAGTCATTTTAACATCATTATTTTAATTTCCCATTTATTTCCTCACTCATTCCCATACTTATACACGCTAAGAATTTGCTCAAGTGAGACTTTTGTAATAGTATTTGTTACAAACGATGAGAGAACTCATTATATACAGGTCTCGCCTTAAATTTAGAGTGAGATCAGTCTAATTTAATGGCTACAAAAAAGCATATAAAATTATGTTTAAATCATAATTTCGAGATGCCTTATACATTGAACCTAGACAGTGTACTGTAGTTCAATCATACATATACTTTTTGTATAGATGGTGTCTACATAACAATTATGTCCTAACAGCCCATTCGTCCAAAGACAATGTGCAAAAAGTACGGTACTTGACACACTCTCCTGCCAAACATCGTTAGGACACTCCCGTTCTTGATCGTATTTCTGCAAATCTCCTCCTGCCCACCAAATGCATTTCTCCGATTCCCAATTTTCGTTACTCACCGTCAAGTCCTTTTACGTGACAAAATACCCTAGGGGTGGGCATGGGTCAAGAACCGAACCTTACTCCTTGTTTCTTAATTTATGAGACCCAGAACCATTACATAATGCGACGGTTCGGTTCTGGAATCATTTTATCCAGTTCGGTTCTCTAGTTTTACACTTTTACTTGTTAGAACTGGTAAATTCTTTATTTTGTTAATTATTTGATTTACGATGCAATTTAAGGTCCAGATTAAAAAAAATTTAATCTGATTTTTAGCAAAAACATGAAATTTATAATTATTAAAAATTCTAACTAACAAAAATATTAAGACTTAATTATTAAATTCAGTCGAATTATAAAATTCGCAAATAAATTATTAACAAAAGATAAGTAATATATTTTTCTCGATTCATTTTTCGGTTCACGTACTCTATCTCTTACTTCATATATATTGATTGTCGTTCGATGAATGTTTAACATACCAGTTCGGTTTCCAGTACCCACCGGTTCTGTGTTTGAAGAACCGAAAGTGAACCAGAAATCTATGATTCTATTATTTTTAGAACTAGAACTGGAACTATTACCCGCGGTTGCCGGTTCTTTTTCCAGTTTGGTCTCCGATTCCGGGTCCAAATTGCCCACCCCTAAAATACTCGCGTTGATGATGACCTCTTACTCTTCTATCCACAAATACCTTCTCGATTACTTTATCATTACAATCATAATGATAGTAATAATTTTGTTGGGTCGTAATCAAGTGAGAATTCACAGGTTACATGAAAAAATGAGAATCAATTGTGATCATTAGATGAATATTTTAACGGTTTTGATTTTTGCTGACTCATTAATGTAACCTTTGTTGTAATTATTCACAATTTTCTATTTAATTTTGTCTTTAAAGACAAGTATAAAGGTATATTCGTATTTTGATATCATTAAATTATTTTCTTTTATTTACCAAATCTATTTTAGTTAATTGTGGTTAAGTTTATTTCCTAATTTACTTTTTTACTTCAAATAAAATTATTTCATAATTTACTCTTTTGAATGATTTAATGAGTTTAATTTACAAATACAAGATTTACACATTTTTTTACTCTTTCATGATTTAATATTTTTTACAATTTCAATATTTTATTTTTTATGATTATATGATTTATACATATTTTATACTATTTAAATTTTCTTCATTTCGTTTTAATAAATACAAGATTCGCACAAATTTTGACCGTTTTCATTATTTCCAATCACATTTGTTTCATTTTCATAATACTGATTCATATTTCATTTCATCGAAATAATATATATGTTTCAACGGTTCATGTTTCATAAATTATATGAAAATCTTGTAGTTTCATCGGAATAATATATGTTTCATTAATTATATGAAAATGAAACACAATATTAAAAAATGATTATTCCTATTAACAATTAATATTTATTTATGTATCAGTTATTTTTTGTGTATTGTATAAAATAAGAAACGACGGAGACAATTAATATTTTATTTTTGGTATTAGTTAAATTTACCTACATATCTTTTCATCTATTATTATATTTATTTCAATGATAAATCAATTAATTAATGATAACTATTGATTATTAATATCCTATGATTGGTAATGATGCTTATATTCTTTTTGTAAGAATTAGTTTTTACCTGAGTTCATCTCTAATTTTGTTTGTACTAATTAATGATAGTAATAAACAAAAAGGGATAATGACAGTTTGTTACACCTAACTATGGTGAAATGACACTTTCATACCCTAACTATAAACTTCTTTTTTTTAGTACCCTGATAATGTTTTTGTGACAACCTAGCTCTAAAATGTTTAAAATGCCCTTGGTTTAAGAAATCAAAATCAAATTGGTTCAATTTGGTTTAAAACCTAGAATTAAACCGGTTCAACCTCAATTGAACCTATTCAAACTTAATTTCTTCCGCCTCCTCCTCCTCCTCCTCCGCCCCCGCTGCTGCTCGGGTTCGACACGTCCTCGTCGGCCTCCCCTCCCCCCGCCGGCAGCGCTAGGGGCCGGTGGTGCCCCTGCGGCGTCAGGTGCAGGTACCCCGCCGGCGGCCGGTACACCAACTGGTGGTGCTGAGGGTACATGGAGGCCTCTCCTTCTCCTCCCAAGCCGTTGTTTTTTTCCTTGCGGTGGCAGTTGCAGGCGGCGCACTTGAGGGCGTCGAGCGTGCCCTCCTCCCCCGCCGCCAAGAACTCGCCGCACCCGTCCACCGAGTGCCCTCCGATCCCCACCGCGTGGTTCTTCAGGCACTCCCTGTACCGAACCCCCTTCTTCCTCCCCGCCGCCTCCGACGCGCCCTCCCCGCCGCCGTGGATCGACTCGTACCCCGGCGGTGCTGCCGGGATGTTCCCCATTTCCTCGTCGTTCTCGTGCTCCTGATCGTCAAAATCCATTTTTGAGCACGACCCAATTCACCTCTCCCCCTCTATTTCTTAACTACCCTCTCTCCTCGTCAAGATCTACACGGCCGACCCTCGCCGGAAGCTGAAACTTACCTGCTCCTTCATAATAAAGTGTTAATTAATAATTAAACAATGATGATAATAATAGGAAGAAATTAAGTTTGAACCGGTTTAATTCTAGGTTTTAAACCAAATTGAACCAATTTGATTTTGGTTTCTTAAACCAAGGGTATTTTGGGCATTTTAGACATTTTAGAGCTAGGTTGTCACAAAAACATTGTCAGGGTACTAAAAAAAAGTAGTTTATAGTTAGGGTATGAAAGTGTCATTTCACCATAGTTAGGTGTAACAAACTGTCACTTGACTGTGCTACGTTTCAAACACAAAGTTAACGGATGTACAAGGAAAATTCTTCACTCACATCATCATGTAACCAACACATGATATACAATTGTCTGATTTATGGCGATTTGATAGTTCCCAAAATTTTCTATTTGCGAAAATATCAAAATGTATTTTTGTTATTTGTCAAATTTGTTCCTCTTATTTGTGAGGAATAATATTTGCCCAATTCAATCTACAGATTTGCATTAAACCGATTGTATGGGCAGGATTTTCAAGCTCCATGAAGGTACCCTCTTTAATTTTGTTGTTCATTTGGTTATAAGAATTTTGGAATCACATATCTGTATAGTATGAATTTGTGGTTATGATTTATGCAAGAACTCAAAAGTTTTTTTAATTTGTAATAAAATCTTGCAATTTGGTTCTATGGACACTTAGTAAGTTCAGTTGAAACAAAAATTAGTTATTATTTTTAATTTAATAAGATGGGTTTTTGAGGTATAAATTTCTGGGTTATAATCAGGGTTATGGATATCGGGAGTCGCGGAGAAATTACGAAAATTTTCATATATCCGCGACGATACGGCAAAAATCGCCCCAAACACCGATCAACTAATGGTCAAATAACTGAATAATTTCAAATTAATTCCGGTTTAAATCAATTAATTCAAGTCTAATTTGATTTAAATCCATCAACTCCGGTCTAATTTGATTTAAATCAATTAATTTTGATTTAAACCAATTAATTCCTGTCTAATTTAATTAATTTTGGTCTAATTCGATCGGTTTCGTTCCAACACACTTAATTTGGTTTGACATTTATGTTATAAATAATAAATATCATTCATTTTCTATATAAGTTATAAACAAAATATTATTTATTTATGGTATGCCTCCAGTCCAATGCATTTAAAAATGATTAAATGTCATTCATTTTGTTTTTAATAAATAATAAATATGAATATTTATTTATTTGTTACAATACGCATTCTGCCGCGATCTCACTGAGTTCGTTAAATCTCCATTTTTTTCATTTGGCCGATATATCTTTATGATTCGATATCCATAACACTGATTATAATAATGAAAATTAGAATATTAACAATGATAGATTTTTGAAATTTTGGTTGCTTGTTGAGGGTAAAATTCTCATTGTACATACAAAAATAACATAACATGGATGGAAAGTGTTGCCAAATTTATAAGGGAAAATGTCGCTTACCTTCCTCGTAGTATACGCAATTTTCACTTACCTCCCTTGGCAGATTAATGCATCTTGACAGGTCCATGACTTTTAAAATTTCTCATATAAGTTTAACGTCGTTAGTTTTTGGTTAAAGTCAATTATTTTTTGTAAAAATGACAAAAATGCCCCTTTGTATTTAAAAAATTAAAAATTATTTTTTAAAACTTTTTAAAAAATATATATTATTCTATAAAATCAATAATAAAACTGATCTTAATATTAAAAAATATTTTTTTAAAAAGTAAAAAAAATTATAAAACATAAAAAACGATGTTTAAAAACCGTTTCTCATTTCTAATATTTTTTTCTCTAAAAAGTTATTTTCTAACAAATAATATTAGAATCAGTTTTTATTATTTATTTTATAAAAAAATATATTTTAAGAAAATGTTTTCAATTTTTTTAATACATGGACATTTTCGTTACTTTGATAAAAACTAATATTCTTAGACCTCCGTGAAAAATTGTGAAACTTTAGGAAAATGTCAAGACGTATTAGTCGGTTGAAAAAAAAAATGTAAATCGCGCATACTACGAGCCAGTTAAATGACATTTTCCCAATTTATAACGTAGCCATCTGACAATTGTATTTCACTTTGGGCCTCCTTTTCACAACCTTACTTTAAAAAGCTACCTGAATCCTTACTTGACTCTCTCTCCCCAGTGGATCGTCGTCGTCGTCGAGATCGGCATTTCTTCTGTGAGTTTCTTGTTAATTTTTGTGTTGATTTTTTTCGCAAATATAGAGATGGAGGGAAATCTGGGTTGTTGTGTTTGAAGCTTGAATTTCAATCTGCTGTTTTTTTCCTGGTGTTTTATTCGTTTGAAAGATGAGGAGTTGAATTACTATTTTTCTTACTTACTCCATGTTGATAAGGAATTGGGTTCTCATCAAGCCTTGTGCTTTAGATGATTGAATCTAATGTGTCTTGATGAAATGGATTTTGGGTTCTGCTTGGTTGGTGAGAAAATGTAGGATGGGAAGAATGTTTTTTTGGGCAGATTGTTTGTGTCTGTTACTGCACCCTTGGGCTGGCTCGTGAGTTGTCTATACACGTTTCCCAGTTGGAGAATGAGAAAAAAGAGAGGAAAAGGTAGATGATATAATTTTAATACTTGAAATTGATGTTAGTGTCTTAATCCTGAAAGAAGAGGTAATACAATAAGGATTATCAATGGATTAATTTCATTCTTTTAAATGTTTGGGCGTTTTTTATTTACTTGTATTGTCATGTATGGATTGCTGGGTTCATGTCATTGTTTTTGCATTGGTGCGTTCTGCGTTGTAAAATTCGCTAGATGCTAGTCGGGCGGACAGGGCTCTTTGGGGACTAATCGGGGATTAATTGGAAAATAAATTGTATCAAAGGATTGATAGGGGATTCATCAGGTATTAATCGGACGAGTCGGAGATTTCTATAACTGTGGTGCGTTGATTTTTGAGTGTTTATTGGTATTAGAGTGGTCTGGTGCTGAAGAATGTGGTGTTTGGTAGCAGATAATTGGATGGAAGGATTGGCCAAATTAAAAATTGTTCCAGTTCGTGCTCGTTGTGGACGACATCAAGCCATTCTAAATCCTGCATTTTCCATACAGTTGAATAGAAGTTTGTATGGACACCAAGTAGGAGTGTTGAAGCATCGTAAATCATTCAATTCAATTGTTGCTTCTGTTCAGCCATTAGAGTCCTCAATGTTGGGCCGTTTTAACAACACATCACCTTCCAAAGGTCATATCCTATGACTCAAGAAAATCTTCTACATGTACATATATGTTTGGACAATATACTAATGGGTTATAATGCCAACTTGTGGTTCATTCGGATTTCATGCTATGGGAATGCTGCATTGAAAGTTTATACAACCTTGTTGCATATAGTATTTTGCGATTACTTGCCTTTGAGTTACAAACTTTCGGAAACTTAATTTTGGTATTAAAGATCGGACGAAATTAGTTTCCTTGCCTGGACTTATAGCAATGGAGCTTTATTAATCGAATTTGAGTGCTTGCATATGCTCCTCATACTACATTTTATTCTAACTATAATTATATTTCTTCTTTTGTTCTTAATTGGATTTTTAGAGATTCTCGATCTCTGGAGAAAAGCAGATGCAGTTTGCTTTGATGTGGATAGCACAGTGTGTGTGGATGAGGGCATTGATGAACTTGCAGAATTTTGTGGAGCTGGAAAGGCTGTAGCAGAATGGACTGCCAGGTTTAATACTGTCACTCGTTTTTTTCTCTTTTTTTCCATTGACGATTCTGCTAATCCACTGTTGAATCAGAGCAATGGGTGGTTCTGTACCCTTCGAAGAGGCTTTGGCTGCCAGACTTGCATTATTCAATCCATCCTTATCCCGAGTCCAGGAATATCTTCAGAAGAACCCTCCTAGGTATGAAATCTCTTATGTTGAGAATATTTCAACACAAACAGAATGAGTTTATTGTGCAGAACATACTATTTGAGGAAAAAATCAAAATGGCAGTTTAAAAGAAAATAATTTCAGAGGGACAGAAAAAGAGGTGCATTAATATGATACTTCTCAGTTCATCTTTCTACATACTAACTTTGCAAGTCCGATGAAAAGGAGTTATATGGGGTTTCTGTGATGGCAGACCAAAAATAGTTTTCCACATAATATATGTAATGGATCTGACAGTTGAGAATGAAGGTACAATTTTTTGGTTTACATGTGAATTGGTATAACTACAAGGTCACGCTGCAAACTTTTTCTTGTGCATTTTTTAGTACAGACTCTTCGTTTTTGAGAAACAGTTTTTACCTGTTGTTTTGATGATTGACATTGTTTTTGTAATAGTGTTGGTAGGACCAACTAAACAAATCTCTAACTATTCCATTATTTGGTGCGTCTATTATTTAGTTTTTGTTTTTGTCATTTTTATTATTTTGTATCATGACATATTTGCAATTTTACGCACTGTGACTACCATGTTTTAAACAGCAAACAAATAATATTTCCAAGTGCCAGGGCTCGAGTTTTTAGAAGTATGGGTTTATGAATAGCCAATAATAGAATGACCATGGAATAGGCTTCTGCACTTATGATGAGTCACCAGTGATCTAGAATTTTGGTTATAATATCAGGTATCTCAGCTGATACTTCGATGACAGCAAAATATTTCCAGGTAATCTATTTTAATTCTTAAACAGTTTCACAACCTTTGTTGTTCAATGTGTAGAATTTCACCTGGCATGGATGAGTTAGTCAAGAAGCTGAAGGCAAATAATACGGATGTTTATTTGGTCTCTGGAGGTTTCCGTCAAATGATCAACGTATGCTACTACACCCACTTATATTACTGTTAATTTTGTCATTTCAGGAAATGAACTTTACATAATAATCTGGCATTAACTTTGGGTAAGTTGTTGATAATGGATCACATGGGCTGCAGAGTATGATAATGAGGTAAATACTAAATAGCTTTAGTTTTCCAATCGTGTAAAATTATTTAGTTGCAAGATAAAATTACTGAATGTAAAATTCACCTTCCTCTAAGAAGTTATTTTTTTCACCCAAGTGAATATTATCTGATGTAATAGATCATTCTTTTGTGAAAGTTCAGGCTAAAGATGTTTCTCTTGAGATAATGAACCACTATATACTCTAGTTTTCAGACCCTTGCATGAAACAAAGCACAATATAGTCACACAGTTAAACCTAGCTTTAATTGTACTATATTGTATGCTGCATAATCATAATAGTTAGATTACCAGTGTATCAAGTTGACTAAAACTCCACTCACTTTCAATGTGGTTACTTCAACACATGCAAAGTGTCGATTCTATGAAGATGTCTTTTTACTTGATTCTCTCTGGGCTTGGCTCCTACATTTTCTTATGAATAAATTCTCAATTTGGTCTTGAAATATAATGAAAATTGGTAGTCATGATTTTCAACATCTAAGATTAATTCTATTTCGCCTTTGATAAAGCATTTAATGGGATTAGTATTCCTATATCTGAGTGGAATCTTCTTCTACTGTCACCAAATTCTGTTGTTAGCCTTATCATCCATGTAGATTTCTGGTTCGGAGTCTCATTCGCTCAAAACAAGGATCAGTTTTTGAGTAGAGTTACAGAGAGAAAGCTTTTCAATCAAGTTCCAAAACTTACATGATGAAAATAATATTGGATGAAGAGAACCTAATGATATTTTCAGTTTTATAAAAATGTGCTTACTTTATACCTCACAAGGCAGTTTAGTAAGTTGATCTTGAGCATGATGGTTCCGAGTTACTTTTCTAAGGCCCATCCTTTCCATACCAGCTACATCTGTTTGGTTTTCTATAGTTGTTTTTATCAGGAATATATTGGCTTAACTAAGCTTCATCGAGAGATTAATAAGTTGTAACACGCGGTGCATATCTAAGATCTGTCGAAGAACTCATCTCACAATTTAACACTATTAGAAGGCACATACTGTGGGGGGGGGGGGGGGGGGGGGGGGGGAACTCTAATATATTGTAATATATGCTCTTGAAACGACCTAGAAATTAGATTAGCACAAAGGCAGTATTGTCTTTGTAGTGAATAACTTTGAAACTTCCTTTCTTCTGAAGCCTGTTGCATCTATCCTCGGAATTCCACCTGCAAATATATTTGCAAACCAACTGCTGTTTGAAAGCAATGGAGAGTTTAAGGGGTTTGATGAAAATGAGCCAACTTCAAGAAGCGGAGGAAAAGCTGTCGCTGTGCAAGAAATAAGGAAGGTTGTTTTCGTAGTTCCATGTTCTATGTTAGGTTTTTAAAAATGCGCTATTTAATGCTGACTAAATTGTTTTCTCAGACTCATAAATACAAGACACTGGTCATGATAGGGGATGGAGCAACTGATCTTGAGGTAAGGAAATTCCTGTAATGTTCGGTTGGACTAATTTTTGGGGGAGAAAACCGGTAAAATATTTTCTATTTTTTAAAATTAGTAGAGATACAATGTTTTTAAATCCCTATGCCCATTCTCATTCCCCCTCATCACCCATTTCCATTCCCATTTTGCAACATGGGAATCAGAATAGGGTCATGCGAAGGGACGAGAATGAGCATGAATAACTTCTAAGTTACATAAATAAAAGGTGATTCTCATATAAAAATAGTCTAAATGCTGCCTAAATTTCTATCCTCATTAATAGATTTGTAATCTTGTTTCTAAAAAAATATATAGATTTGCAATCCTGATGTTTTAGTCTTGTGCTTGCAATGCCACATTTTAGCAAGCATATAATCTGGAATAGTTTGGTGCCCATCCTGTCATATCAACTATACATTTTGTATTTATGACATGCTATATTGACATAGAATGCTAGTACATGAAACTAGATAGATTTGTTTTGTTATCGAGTCAAGTCAACCACATGGAAATGGATGTAGATGTACCAGCTTCCAATCCTGTAGGGTTGCCTGACAAAACGGATTGAACTCTGTTTTATACTTTTAAGCATAAATTCCCAACTAACTGCTACTTTCTCATTGTCAGGCCCGCCAACCAGGAGGTGCCGACTTGTTTATTTGCTACGCAGGTGTCCAACTTAGGGAGCCTGTTGCAACGAAGGCTGATTGGCTGGTCTTTGGTTTTACAGATCTTATAAAGTCCGTAGAATAGCTTGCACGGTCATTCTATGTAATTGTTTTAGGATGCCTCGGCAAGTGCTTTCTTCCGAGTTTCCTGTTTATCATAGGCTACGGGGATGGTAATTCCAGGCTTTGACCTACATGATTGTTTCATTTAAAACTGTTGGCAATTTGGGGGATCTCTGGTTTCATGATGAAACTATTGGCAATCCTAGTGTTAGGGATTCAAAACCCCTAAAGAGAATTCTTGAACTTATATAGATATTCAAGGAACATGTATGTTACATTTGAGAATAAAGAAAATATGCACCAGTATTAAATATTAATACTACTTTTTTGTAATATGTTTTAACCTAAACGTGGAATTATGGAGTATGAGATTATTCATATCTTGAGCATGAATAATAGTTGACAGTCTCGTATCAATCATCTTTCATTGCTTTGTTCATAAAGCGGGAAAATTGCAAAAACTCTCTATATATTGTACAATTTTGCAGATACTTCATACACTATATTTTTGTAAAAACTCTCTGTTAACTTATAATATTTTGCAGTTTAAATTTTCGAAATTACCACTTACACTATACTATTGTGATTTTCCAAAAAGTCTGCATATAATATATTGTTTTTGCAAAACCTCTTCCTATACGAATGGACTTTTACATATATCTCCTCATATGTTGTTTTTATAAAGCTTATCGTCAACTCTTTTTTTTTTATTATAGATTTTTGCACAATTGATCAAGTTATACCCACCAAATGTGATATAACTTGTTGAGGTCGTTGTGACTAGTAATGATGTGAACCACTAACAAAGTTTTAAAAGTGTTTGAAAACGATGAAGTTCTCGCAGAGTTATCCTCAAGATATCAATTTAAATTAACTACCCAAAATGATAATTGAAAACTCGGTCAACTCAGTCGTACCTGATCAAAGTTGATTTATTATTACTTTCATTTTTATGTTTTTAAGACTATTTGATTGTCACAAAATAACTTTCGCCTCCTCCATATGGATCGGTCAAATGTTGACTTGCTTTTTAACTTGTTATGTGTTTATCAATTTTGAACTTTTCTCATGTCATTTTTTACTTAGGAATACAAAATTTGTTTGAACTTTTAAGCTAATTTAATCTATCTTATTTTATTAAAATATTATTTTTATTAATAAATAATGCATTATGTATAATATAAAATGTAGTTTTGCCGATTTCACCACAATTTCTCAACATCTTTATTTTTGACTCATCGAATTTTTCATTGATCGGGAGTTTTAGAACCTTGAGTTTTTGTAAAAAAATTAATGTTGTACACAATTTATGCAAAAGGGCAATAATATAAGGAGAGTTTCTACAAAAAAATGCATACGAAACAAAAGTGCGATAATACATATAAAGATTTTGCAAAATGAAAAAGGTTAATTTCATAATTTTAAATATATTTTGAAATTTTCATCTCTTTTAACAAATTTATACCAACGGTGCAAAATAATATAAGTTTACAGAGGTTTTGTAAAAAAAAACTATTTGCAAAATATTAACAGTATAAGGAGAGTTTTTGCAATTTTCTTATTTCCTATTGCAGTATATCTAAACCTCCTTAATATCATAATTAATTACTTATTCCACTCGATAATATAACAAGCATGACGTCTCTAGTTCTAATTTCTACCCCATGCTTATTATCGTTGATAAAGAAAAGTACAAAACGCGACAAGAAAATATTAGGGAACTCTCTATGAAGTAGATCATATTTCAACCTCCAAAACGAAATATCATGCTATAATGGAAAAGGATAAATTGAAAAGTCAACATGAGTATGTAAATGATAATGAACAATATGTGCCTCCATCTTAATAGAATCTCATAAACAATACATGTAAAAAATGATGAATCAATGTAAGATAGCCTACCACCAAAAACATTTTATTTGGCATGTTGTTGGTTTGGGCAATCACCAAGTTGCTCCATTTGCCAGCTTTCGTGAGGTGCTACATGTTCATCGAAAGGAGTGTATTGCTGCAAAATCATGATAAATGTTAGTTTAAACGATCCAAGTTCCTTTTCATGCACTTAATATGCCAAGTAACAAAAGAGAGGAACAAAAAGCCTACCAAATGGAAACATGATTAGCGTGACCTTACAAAACAAATAAGACGACTAAAAGGGAAGGGATTTTAGCTCAATGTGCACTGATATGGTTTTTTTGAACTCTTTTGATGTGTAAGGGAACCATGTAATCCAAGTTAGAGTGTTTAAATTTACAGCCTCTATTGGACAGGCCGAGTTTAGACTACCCGCAGAAAATTTTGCCAATTTTCGTTGATGACTAAATTTGAACTTCTTACCCAAGATAATCCAAATAGCTGTTCAAGGTTTAGGGGAAATGAAGAAAATGCATACTAAAAATGGCTCAACTCAGTAGATACAGGATGAAACGCTTGGTTATAGTCATACCTCCATCTTCATCAAAAGTTCTTTAGCTGTCGGAGCAGAGATGATTATCTCCCGAGCACCTGGCTTGATGAAGCCTTCTTTTACACCATTATCAAATAATGCCAGCAAAGGATCATAGTACCCATCTACGTTTAGCAGACCAACCTGTGCAGAGTTAAGTTCTGTTATGACATTTTGTAGTGGTTGGCCGATTTTATGAATATTCAGAATGAAGATCGATAGGATACCGGCTTTTTATGAATTCCAAGTTGGGCCCATGTTATCATCTCCAACAGCTCTTCCATGGTACCGTATCCTCCTAAACAAACAAAAATAGTCACATACATGTCAACCAAAATGCTCAGACAAAATCAATTAGATGCAAACAAAAGAATAGAGTTATAAACTGTGTCAAGTGCATCAATAGTATTAGTGAGGATAGTGTAGCGTTAGAAAAACGATGAAGAGATTGAGAAAGACGAGGAGGGTACTTAGACAGTATTAATTAGATCAGAAACAATAATCCCCGGCTTTATTTCCAAACTATTGATAACGATTTTCTGCATAGTTACCAGGAAGAGCAATAAAGGCCTCAGATTCTCTTGCCATTTCAGCTTTCCGCACGTGCATGTCGGAGACAGATCTTACTTCTCCAACAGGTTCACCAGATATCTGAGAAAAGTACACAACAATTAAGTAACAATGGTCCCTTGCCGTGATTTAGAGTGGGTGCCTCCAAAATCAGCAATTGTATGAATCAAGATTCCACAAACTGAGAATATTTCTTCAGTTTGCAGCACACGGTATTCAGGGATGTAATTGAAATGTTCGTCGGAAATAACACAAACACTTAAATTAAGGTAGTTAAAAAGAAAACAGAATCTTATCAGTCTCATATCTATTGAAATTCCCTCAAGCAAGGTCTTGGTATGTACACATAAGAAAAATTTCCTGCATTAAAATCTATTTCTAAGGTTTTATTAAGTGACATGTTTCAAAGAAGACTAATAATTCATGATGTTTTGAACAAGGAGTAAACATTGGAACCAGAATAACGAACATGATACCTCTAAAGGCATCAAAGCTTTTGGAATGATCCTGCATGTGAAGAACAGTTAAGTGTGAGGTACAATACGATCAATAAACACCTAGGATGCTTAACTAGTTCTCAACAATTTTGCAATTCAAGTATGTTTCTCAGTTACCCTAAAACATGGCAACCTCCTTCATGAACTTTCTGAGAAACTAGTCCCATCAATCCAACACTCCCCCCTCCATATACCAGGTCTATCTTCCTCTTCACCTGCAATCAACACCAGCAAAACACAAAACACATCTCACAAAAACAATCCTTCAAATGCAAGCAAATAAGAACTAAACATAACCCATCATCCATTTGATGGGATAAAAATACACCCCAACCCAAAAATACCCACCTCCCCTATTCATGTATAATCAATACAAGTTGACATTTTTATGATATTGAAAACCACAACCCACTATGGTCTCATTACCAAACAGTTCAATGCAACAAAGTTGTACACATGAACCATCAAAAAGTTGAGCCTCTGATTTTTGACTGAAAACAAATTAAAGGCCTGGGAATCAAAAGCCCAAACCTTGCTTTGGATCAAAAAGGGTACTGATCAAAAGCAAAATGACAAACCAGTTCATTGGCCAAATCAATAGAAGCATCGCTGAAGACTTGTCTGAGGCCAGATTTGCTTCCGCAGAAGACACAGATCCTCTTGAACTTGCTTCCAGTGTTGCTCTCTGCCATTTTCAAAATCTGGAACAGGTCCAATCCAGGTCCCAAGTCTATTGGGGACGATGACCCTAAAAGGGGATTGAATTGTATATTAAGGAAAAAAGTCAATGAGATAAAAAAAAAATATGGAATGTAATAATAATTGGCGAATAAAATATAGAAGAAACCCAACTCCCGAAGAACTCAATCACGTAGCATTCAACAAATAAAAAAGAAAAAGAAATCAAATTTTCATAGATATCTTAGAATATAAAATGTTTAAAATACTTTTATTTATAAAATGTTAGAATAATATTCATATTTTCATTGAACCAAAACTATATTATTAATAAGCTATTTTAAATTACACAAATGATAGCAACGTCAGAGGTAGATACCTTGAACCCTGAGCAAATTAGGGATGACAATATTCTCGTTCCCGATGAGAATCACTAAACTTAAACAGGAACATAGGAGAAATTCTCAAATCCGAACAGAAACGAGATAGGGACGAGGTAAGGTATTCCCATCTCGCTTTCCCCACTCCACCTCAAAATATTAAATATATGTTTTTAATTAAAAATTATAATTTAAAATACATATTTAATGAAAAATAATATCTTTAAATATATATTTTATTAAAATAATATCTTTAAATATATATTTTATCAAAATAATATTTTTATAATGCATATTTAATGAAATAATATTTTTTAAGCATATTTTTATGAAAATAATATTTTTTAATACAAAATTTATTAAAAAAATAAATATGTTTTAACATTATTTTGTGTTGGAAACGAAAAACGGGGAATCCTCGCCCCTGATAGAAACCGAAAATTTTTGCCCCATTTTTAACGGTGACGAGATTTCCAAATCCGCTCAGAACCCACCCCATTTCCTTCCATAGAATTAATCTTGAATCATGAATCAAATTAGATCCGGAATAAGAAAATTGGAACTATGGTTAATGATTTGATTTCGGTTCTGAATTTTGTAGAATCGTTCAATTTTGGTTTGGTTATAATTCTAAAAATTTAGAGCCGCCAGTTAATTGATAAGAACTGAACTATTCGCATCGCCGTACAGTCCATGTCCACTATTTATCCTTTTATTTTTATTTTGTTTGAGAATTTTATATTTCAGTTGATGTTTTTGGCTTTAAATCAGGCTCAAATTCGTATTATTTGGCCTATAAATCAAGTCTAAATTAAAAATTAGTAAATAAACAAATAGTTCAAATATGGTCCTAATAATAAGAGAACGAGAGGATTAAGTCTGGTCAAATTTTGGCCGGTCCAATCTAAAACCACGTCCACCTCTTCCAATAGACTAATAGCAATCAGTGAGTGATGCAAAAACCTCATGTTGAATTAATTTATTTCAATTTCAATTACACTTAGCTTCCAAAAAGATTTGTTGAGAAAATTATTTAATATCCCAAGAAAGAATTCTTGAAAAAATATTGAACTTTTGAGACAAGGTTCGAACCTGTAAATGAGCAAAATAATGACACAAGACATTTATCTTTAGTTAGATAAGATGCATAAGTAACTAAATATTAGGTTATAGCTCCGCGCGATGTTATTTGTAAAATATTATTGAATAACTTAAATTGTTTAATATGCTCAAATTTATTTTTTAAAAGTGAATTATTATAAATTAAATAAAAAATAGCAAATAACGATAAATTAAAATAAATAAATATCAATAATACTCCAATAACAACATAAATCACAATTCAAATAAGTTATTAAATAAAACTCACAGATTCCAAGATATCGAGAATTAGTAGATGATAAACATATATTTGTATAAAAGTAATTGATATACATGCCAATATCGTATCGTCTTTTATGAAATCTATGATAGTTTTTTGGTTACTTCAACTCAATTAACTGTCTAATAACTGTTATTTCAAATCACGTCATGATTCAAAAAAATTATTATATTATATTGAATATTACTAAATCATTCACTTTCTTGTCATCATTGTCGATCTTCGTTTTGTTGCTGAATCTGTCTGAAGTAGTAAACTCCAACGATATTTCTTCTTCAATCCTTCATTTGTCCCCTAAAAATCAACACACCGGATCAGAATATTGCATAACCAAACGTATAAAAAAAATCATTGAAACCTAATGAATGAGCCAGAGATTGTTTGATTTGATTAATGAATCGTATATTAAATAGAGACACGTGATTGACATGTATTCAAATTAGTTTAGAAAAAGAATTGTAATCCAACATGATTCTAATTAATATTAAATGTGTTTTATATTAGTGTTTTAATTCTTAATTGAGTTTGAATGTATTAGTATAATACAATAAATTACTGAATTGAAGATTGAATTTTAATTGTATTATTATACTACAATGAACTATTTAAATAAAGAAAAAATTAATAATATTAGATGTGTTTTATATTAGTATTTTAATTTTTAATTGAGCTTTAAATATATTAGTATACTACAATAAATTATTAAGTTTTAATTATATTAGTATACTACGATAAACTATTTAAATAAAGAAAAAATTAGGATTTAAAAAAAAGTAGATATGATAGAATTCATTTCAAAAGGATTGCCACGTGACATCTTTAAGATTTTCCTTTTATGTAGATATATAGATTTATTATTAGTAATGACATAAGACATTTATTTTGAAAATAAAAACTAAAACCATCAAATATAGTAGAATATTGAAAAAAGTGAATTTTGGTTAAACGATAGAAACGAACGACGGTGAATGAGAGTAGCATTGCATTACTAAAAAAAACACCCTAAAAAATTTCAATGATTCAAACCCCTCAAAAAATCAACATTGCTCTGATCCAAATCCCCAAATTTTTTACTGATCAATTGTTTTCTTCTTCATGGGGAGGGTAATTCCCCCCGACGACCACCTCTCTGGCCACCCTATTATCTCCGCCTCCCTTCTCGCAGCCATCGGTATGGCCGCCACGATCGCCTTCATGATCGCCCTCTGCGGCGACAAGCCACCGCCGGAAGAAGAGTCCAAAGAACCCTCCGCCGAAAAGAAAGCGGAGGAGGAGTCAGAGAATTCGCCGCCCGCCGCCGCGGCGCCGGCGGAGAAGAAAGAGGAGGCGGAGTCGAATCTGCCTCCGCCGCCGGGGGGGTTGGTGCACAGGACGTACTCACATAACGAGGCGAAGAAGCACAAGACGGGGGTGAAGGGGAAGTTGTCGGCGGCGGCGAACGTGAGCCTGAAGCTTCCGCGAAGCGTCTCGGTGTCGAAGCTCAAGGACATAAAGAAGGACGTGAAGGAGGATTTGAAAGATCTTAAGCACATAAAAGTGAAGCATAAACATAAGCATAAGCATAAGCATAAACATAAGCATAAGCATAAGCATAAGCATGAAGATAAAGATACGTTGTGGAAGAAACCGTTGATCATGGGAGAGAAGAATCGAAACGCCAATAATAGCTACGACGATGATGACCCAGATTCCATTTATGGTCCCAGTTCAGCATCGGCTTCGCCCACCAATTCATCCACTGGATCTGGATCAGAATCAGAATCAGAAGAAGAGGATGAAAATGAGAATGAGAATGAGAATGAGAATGAGAATGAGAAGAAATAGGACAATGATGATCATATATAGGTCGGTAAGATCAATAAGATTGAAATGATTAGTTCTTTATCTTGTAAATGTTGTGAAATAATTATTGGCAGGGCAGAAATAATGATCTAAGGGTCGAAACTAGTTAAAAATACTATTTTCTATTTCCAAGATGGCAAGTATATGCAATTTAATAATGAGTATGGATTGTTAAATTTGACAGGAAGGGCATTTTGGACTTTTTACCTACCAATTATGTTATCTATAACATAAGTTATATTCAGTGTACGAGTAATAGAATTTGAAAAAAAAATAGTTGGGGCACTGAATTTAAAAACATGTATAGTAGAGTACATTGATATGTTATTATAATTTTCTGTAATATAATCCCCTTATTCATGAATTATGGTTCAAATCCCCTTATTCATAATTATAATTTATGAATGTGGATAGGGATGGGCACGGTTTTGGAACCGGACCGAATCGGCCATAATCGGACCAAATTGAATCAATCGGTTTTTCATTTTGGAAAGTCAAATTCGGACCCGATAAGTGGGTATCGGTCCGATTTCCGGTTCTACCCAATTAGACCTAATTGAATGATCATTTGTGAGATTAAGGGTTCGGTTCTCTAATATAGGTGTATAGTTTTGTCCAATTAGACCCAATTAATGTGATATTCATATATTATTCAATTTATGGTGAAAATTATACACAATTAAACTCTTTTTTAAGCAAAAACATAAAATTAAAATACAAAAAAGACTAATTCAAACCCCCAAAACCGGTTCGGTTCTGAACCGGTTAATTAACGGTTTTATACTCTTAGAACCGAAACCGAGCCGAATTGATTCAATTCTCAATTTTCAAACTCAAATCCGATCCGATACCCATGGTTTTCAGTTCTTTGGTTCGGTTTCGGTTTAGATCCCGGTTTGATTTCGGTTTTCGGTAAAATGTGTCGACCCCTAAATGTGGAGTTGAAGAATAGGATTTGGTAGGTTTTATTGTGTATTGTATTCAAGTTTTTTGGGTTTGTTTGCTAAATTTGTGTTTAGTTTATTTTGTATAGTTTTCAAGTTTACTAGGGAAATCTATTGGTAGTGGGTTTTTAATGTTCAAACAAACGAGGAGGTTGTCACTAAACTAGTAGACTGGGTGATGTTACTCTAATTGAAAAACATAACATGTGAAATAATCTTATGATTTTTTGTTTTGCAAAGAAGCATAGGTTTCACTGGGGTTGGAGTAGTTTTTCAAATGTCTTTTTTTTCAAGCAAAACTAATGTTAGGTTAATAGTTTATGCGTGATTTTAATTGCGAACAAACAATATACGATGAATGGATGTCAGGACGAGTTCATCGATTGCTGAAGCTGGATATGAACAATTAATTTCATCTCGTACGTATTTTAAATGTTTTACTTATCTAGAATAGTCTTATACAAATAAGATACTTTAGGACAATTTCACACCGACAAAAATGAGCTTTCTAACTGAGAAGCGAATCGACACAAGAGAAGAAGAAACAAAGAGAAGTAGGGAGGAAAAAGAAAGGAAAAAAAGAGTCAAGTGTCATCATTTTGAAAATTTGAAAAGCAAATAGAGGTATTTGACCATTTTACACAAAAAAATTAATTGTGTTAACTTGAAAGAAAACGAACATGAGTAAATTGAGTCTAAAACAAACTCAATGAACTCGTGTGTATGTTAAGACATCTTTCTTGCATGGAGATTTAGATGAAGAAATATATAAGGAGTATGCACAATTTAATAATGAGTCTAAATTATGAAATGTTTTCTTCAAAAGACAACAACAAATTTTCAAAATTGAGTTTTTTTATGTCTTATAAACAAGAGAAGAGCTTTATTATGTGGCATCAACCGTTGTACTAGCTTTTAACCTATGAGAAACAAATTAACTAACACAATCAACACCAGGGTGTTGTTAGTGGCAAAGTAGCCTTGCTGCCACGATTCACTGAAATTCAGTCATGTGTCGCTCCGATTCGGCCTTAAAAATAACACAATCAACATTAAATGAAGCCTCTCTAACCAATCAATGAGTTGTTTTATTCAAATAAACGTTTTATAAAAACCAATGATATATCATTGTACTTGTATAATAAAAAGGTACAATCTTTAACAAACAAACACAGAAGAGTAAAGATTAGCTCAGACTTCGATATCGCTTGAATCATTGTTTGACAATTTGACTTTACCTATACTACAACCTTTGTTTTTAATCCAAGCCAGAGTCAAAACTCCACAAGGTCATCAAGTTTCGAAAAATACCTCCTCTTGGTTGGCCAACAAATCCAACTCACTCAATTAAATCAATCAACCAAATGAAAATAAGGGTAAGATCAACCAAAAATAATCAAGCATAATCATAGACAAATACCATAAATTATGCAATCCAACTAATTGCTGATGAAATAAGTCTTAATAACCAATTATACCTCTCCATATTAATCTCAAATCCGGACAACATTAAATCTAGGGCAATAATAACTTGAGTGTTGAACAACAAACCCTAATACTCTAAATTGTCAGTTGTTTACTATGAATCCTCTGTGTAAAGATGAACACACAATTGAAAGTATTATCGATAATAATTAAGCAATGATAAAAAGAAAATATCAAAAAATTTAACAATATAAATACATTCATGTAAATGATCTTATTAATTGACAAAATTAGAGTTTACAAACTAGCACCTAAGATTATGTAGAGGTTTAACCCATTACCACGACTCACCAATATCAATAACATACGCAAATTCATGAAAATGCAAAATAAATTAAAACAAATACAAAATTCAAGACCAATAATGATCAAATCTCTTAAAGCTTGATTTCAATGTCTTTACTAATTTGTGCCTTAATTTTCTTGATAGTGAAATAGAGATTAAGGATCTCCTAACCCTTATTTTTCCATAACCATAATTCATTATATTTTACACCTTAATTACCTCTATTGCTTTTCTCTTGGATTCTGATGCAACATTATGCCCTAGTGTTTGTCTCTTGAATTCTGCTAGTTTTTGTCCCTTGGTACCCACCAACACAACACCATCAATTCATAATGCAAATTCACTATACAACAGTGGAAGGTTATTGACATTCAATGGAAATATGGATGGATAACAATTGAACTAATTGACACTCCATGAAATTTGACAAAAAACAATGGACAATCAAATACACTATATAACAATGAAAAGTTATTCACGCTCCATAAAAATACATTAAATAACAATAAAAAGTTATTGAAACTCAATGAAACAAACATTAAATAATAGTGGAACTCAGTCTCAGCTTGACGAACTCAGTCTCCAAAATGAGAAGTTTACAAAAATCAAAGACCACAATGAAATAAAGATGAACACACCTGAAACTAGTAAGACTTACAAGACAAATTGAATGTTTGAGCGACAATCGAGTTCAAACACAAAACTAGCTCGCCACAATGACCCAATTGCCCCTACTAATGACGAAAATGAAGGAAAGTTCACAATTCTCTCTCTCTCATGAAGTAGCGCGCTCTGCCACGTTATCACCCTATCATGCATTTAATGCTCATCGATTCGTCCGTATGTTCACATCTGAGCGCCCAGTTCGCACATGATTTGTCCTCTACATATTAGTGATTATTCTTTTTTTAAAAAAATAAATTTTATCAGCGTAATCATCAAACTAATATTATGTTTGTTTATGAGTGATAGAAATAATGAGGGATACATTATTGATGTGTATGTTCTGAATTACAAGAGACCTCTATTTATAGAGGTAATAAAAGTAGAATAGGAAACTCTAATACATGTGAGAAAATGAAATATAAATATAAGAAACTAAATATAGAAAAGGGGTAATGACAGTTGACTACACCGAACTATGTCACGTTTCAAATTTAATACCCCAACTTCCAGATTTTCATTTGGGATACCCAAAGATTAAATAAGCGACACTTAGCCCAACGTCTGTTAAATCTAACTGATTTGGTTTGTCAAAAAGTCTAAAATGTCCTCAATAGTTTTGGTCTGTTAAACCAGTATGATTGGTTCAATTGATATGATTATGAAATGATTATTTCTCTCCTGATTGAATACTCAATTTAACTCATTAATGGAGGGCAAAATTGACTTTTCAATTACAAATATAATATATATATATATATGTATGTATTATTATTAATTAAAGGATTATTAATTATATATTATTATCATTAACTAATAATTATATTAATTAAACCCTAACTAATCTAAATCTTCTTCAATCTCCCGCCTCCAGCAACCCCCACGTCTCCGGCCGCCTCCTCGTCTCCGGCCGCCTGCTCCGACCAGCCCCGTCTCCGGCCGCAACTCCGACCTGCCCCGTCCCGTCTCCGGCCGCAAGCCTCATCTTCGGCGACGCGACGGGGGTGAGAAGCGAAGCTTCTGGTTCGCGACGGAGGGATCGAGAGAGTGAGGAGCCGCCGCTCTCACTATCTCCGCCGTCGATCTCGGCGACAACTTCCTCTCCGGGACCCTCCCGTCGTCGATCTGGAACCTCTGCGGCGGTGGGCTCGTGTCCGTCAATCTCCACGGGAACTCCATTTCTGGGTCCCTCCCCGAGCCCGCCCTCCCCAACTCGACCTGCGAGGGTCTTAAAACCCTAGATTTTGGGGGAAACAAGTCCCATTTCAGGCGGCGGAGAGGGTCCCATTTCAGGCCCTTCCACTCGCAGAGAGGGGTCGAGGCGTTCCATGAGTCTAGCACCAGGTTCTCGGAGCTTCCTCGAGCGAGGGCTTGATTTTACCCATAATCAGCTCCACGTTCGGTGACGGAGGTTAGGGCTGCCGGAGGCGGCGGTCGGAGGGCCGCGGTAGTCGGAATTGGTCGGAGGCGGCGGTCGGAGACGGGAGTGGCGGCCGGGAGTGGTGGTGGAGATTAATTAGGGTTTATTAATATAAATACTAATTAATTAATAATATAATTAATGATTAATAATAATATAATTAATGATAATATATTATTTAATTATTAAAGAATTATGATTATTATATTTGTAATTGAAAAGTCAATTTTGCCCTCCATTAATGAGTTAAATTGAGTATTCAATCAGGGGCAAAATAGTCATTTCATAATCATATCAATTGAATCAATCATACTGGTTTAACAGACCAAAACCATTGAGGGCATTTTAGACTTTTTGACAAACCAAATCAGTTAGATTTAACAGACGTTGGGTTAAGTGTCGCTTATTTAATTTTTGGGTATTCCAAATGAAAATCTGGAAGTTGGGGTATTAAATTTGAAACGTGACATAGTTCGGTGTAGTCAACTGTCATTACCCCTATAGAAAACTATAATATAATCTAACAGCCCCCCTCAAACTCAATGCAGTGAAACGCGAATTGAGTTTAAAACTTGATAATATTGAGTTGTGGCGAGGGTTGCGGCTGCTGAAGATGATGTCGAGGTGATGCGGCGAGGATTGAGAATGGAGGATGCGCGCCGCTCACGGCCGATGACGGATGCCTGATGCCCGTATGTGGTGAATGATGCATGATGCCTGCTGATACCCGATGATGCATGATGGCAGATGGCGAGATAGCAGCTGCCCGATGATGCCAGATGCCGATGGATGATGGTGAGATAGCATATTCCCAATGATTGCCAGATGCCTGATGATTGATGGCGAGATAGCAGATGCCTAATGATTCCCAGATGCCTGATGGCTCATAGCGAGATAGCAGCTGCCCAAAGATTGTCATATGCATGATGGCTGATGGCGAGATTCCTGATGCTTGATGCCCGATAATGCCTCTCACGTGCGGTGTCCGGATTACGGGATTCCGAATTACGGGATGTCCGAATTACGAGATGTCCGACTTACGGGATGTCCGAATTACGGGATGTCCGAATTACGGGATGTCTGAATTACGGGATGTCCGACTTACGGGATGTCCAGCTTACGGGATTCCACGGAGAGGATATAGCGAGACGAATGCGCGTGCAAAATAAATCTACAAAACAATTGAAAGTGAAGAATTTTTTTTCTTCGAATGAATGGTGCCCGATGAACAGTACCATGCGGTACTGTTCATTCATGCATGAACAGTTCCGCCAGGCTCACAGACATAAAAAAGGTTGAAAGACAAAAGCAAAAGCAAAGACCACCACATGCTATTTCCGCGAAACCTAAAAAAAATCAGGATTTTCGTCTTGGTGGTGGGGCCATGGGTGGGTAAAAAAATAATTGAAGAAAGCTTAAGATTTTGGAAGCAAGATCAATCGATGATGAAGAGTGAGATTGCTCGAGAATTGTTTGCGGAAGCGAGAGGTTAGATATTGAGATTGAATTGCCTCGCCCACCCGTCAGAATCACAAATCATCGTCGAGTGGGCAAAGCGAGAAATTCTTAAAGATCTAACCAAGGATCATTGATGCCTCTGATACCATGATAGAAATAATGAGGGATATATTATTGATGTGTATGTTGTGAATTACAAGAGACCTCTACTTATAGAGGTAATAAGAATAGAATAGGAAACTCTAATACATGTGAGAAAAGAAAATATAAATATAAGAAACTAAATATAGAAAACTATAATATAATCTAACAATGAGAATATCATATCATAAGAGAACAGTAATAGAGAGCTTATTTTATAGGGATAATTTCAGCCAACACCCCATAAAATACGCTAAATCTCACATGATACCCTTTAATTTTTTTTCTCATCGCGACTCCCTTAAAGTTGCAATTTTTTTACTTAACTAATTTCAATTAAAGTATGTTAACTTATGTTAAATATTAATGTTAAAATGTCTATAATACTCTTAAAGGTATTTATCTATCTCTCTCTCTCTCTCTCATCTCCCTTTTTATCTCTTTTATCTGTCTCAGCTAAACACACCAAATTTCTCAACGCAATACTAATTCCTCCAAAAGAGTACCCAATAATAACCTCAATTTCTCCAAAATACAAAACAATTAAACAATCTCATTGTTCAACAAAATACCAAGAATTGTGTTTCAGAAATCACCGATTGAGTCCTTCTTCTTCCGCTCTGTCACCGCCTACCTTCCCACCGCCGATTTCAATTCCACCAACTACGGTTGTTTCCAAATCGTTGCCAATCCGGAGGTTGAGAACGATTTGGAAGAGCGTCTAGACATAGAAGACGATCCCACGACGATTTGGAGGAGGCAGAGGCCATATCAGCAACGAGTTGTGACCGTCCTCCTCACAATTGCTGCAGGAAATTGTATGAAAATCATTGAGAGCAAATCCGGATTGAAAATCTGGGTTTGATTTAGTGTTGATAACATGTATTTGATTTTAGTTCTCTAGAGAATATAAGGGTTTTGGTGAAGAATGAGTGAGCTTTCACTTAATCAAACAAAAATTGATTGATTACTAATGGCAAAACTGACACTCTATATCACACAAACATGCGAAATGGACGGAACCAAACGAAACAAGCACTAGTGAGATAAATGTACAAATTAGGGGGTAGAAGTGAGAAGATTGATTCTAAGAAATATTACGTGAGATTTAGCCTATTCTAGTGGTGCTGCATGAAATTATCCCTATTTTGTATTTATATTAAAAAAAGATAATTCCATATGGATACCTCTGGATATGTCATATTATCACATGACTACATTTAGAATTTTTCATATTAGGGTGAATACCTAAGAATTTCATTTTTCTCACCGTTACTCATTCCGTCCATCTTTGTTAGTTTTTAACATTTTTAACGTGTGAAATGAATAAAAACAATTAAGAGATAAATGAATTTTATAAAAAAAATGAATGAAATGACATAAATACCCTTAACTATTCATTTAATTTTCAAATATTGTCACTCCCTTTCCAAAAAATACCCCACCTCCCTCCTTTTTCTCCTCCCTCCTCTCTCCTTTGCCTCTGCGTCGGCCCAACCCGTAGCCACCATCAACGTCCTCAGCTCCACCGACCCAACTCATATGTCAATTTGGCGCGGAATCACCGCCGGCCGAAGTGGACGCCAATGGCCGAAGTTTTGGGCGTCGGAGTTATTTTTTCCCGATTCATAGCTGGAGTGTGTGGTTCTGGTACCGGCGAGGTTGAGGATGAGCCTCGCAGTGGCTGGCGGCGGAGAGACACTTATGGTCGGCGGAGATGGGCGGTGACGTGGCGGCGGCGTTGCCGGGGACGCCGGTGAGGGTGTCACTGATGATGCTGCTGGAGGAGACGACGGACCTCTCCACCGAGCTTCCCATCTTCGTTCATATGTGCTCTCTAATTTGGGCGATTTCCTGCGTCACCTCTGGCCGACTTCCGGCGAGGCTTCGACGAGACAGTTTTGCGCCGTTTCAACTCCAAATGAGGATGAGAGGACGATGGAGGAACCACAGTGACCATCAGTTGGTTGAGCATAACCGTTTCGACCCTCTACGCGATCAGATCAAAGCCTCGCCGAAAGTCGGCCGCGACCTCGGCCGGAGGTGTAGCTCTTCTCTCTCCTCCCTCTCCTACTTCTCCAAGCGCCTCAAGTCCCCCTCCGGCGACTACCTCCTATCCCCTGTCTTGACCGAGCCCCAGACCTGCCGTCTCGACCTCTCCGCCGAGCTCTTCTGCGCCGCTGCTACCCTGTCCTCCTCGTTCCTTGGCCGTCAGGTCCAGCCACGCACTTTCCTCCAGCACCGGAGGGGATTTTCCGGCGAGTATGGCCGGAATGATGGAGTTGTAAAGACAAAAGAGAGGAGAGAGAGGGAGTGACATAAGTTTGAAAATTAGAAGAATAGATGAGGGCATTTTAGTTTTTTCAATCTAATTATAATAACTCATTCAACCTTTTAAGGTATTTTAGTCATTTCACATGTCAAAAATGTTAAAAACTATCGAAAATAGACTTGAATGACTAACTGCAATAAAAATAAAATTCTTAAATATTCATCTTGATACAAAAAATTCTAATTGTATTGACGTGATAGTATTAGTATCCATATAGAATTATCCTTCTTCAAAATTTCCGAACCCCATAGCTGGCATTGGGCGGAAAGTCAGTTTGGCCTCTTACTCACGTTTTCTTGGGAAAAAAGCAAACCACTTAGTTCGTTCACTCCGAGCCTTCCACGTGCAGTAGCAGCAGGACAATGTTCACATGTCGAGTAAACCGAAAAATCAACGGTGATTGTTACACCAAAAAGACTTTATGACACGTCGAGTAAACCGAAAGTCCGTGCACCCGCGTAGCACCGTGTCACGCGTCCTCCACAAAGCTCGGGTTTTTCAAAATCTGATACACTGGTTGCTACAGAACCAAGCGCCTTCCCAGGGAGAGAGAGCGATAGAGAGAGAGAGAGAGAGAGAGAGAGAGAGAGAGTCCAAAGATAGAGGACATGTGTTTGCGTCTCTACTGCTGAAGAATAAGGTCCGTACATGCCTCTTCTTCTCTAATTCTCTGGTTTCCTTGGCACAATCGATCTCTCTCGTTTTCGATTATTAGGACTCGATCTCAACTGGGTCATCCCGATCCTCTCCTAGATTTTGTGGGTTTTTCGAAATTCAGCCGATTGTTATTTGCTCGACCCAAATCTGTGAAAAGGGTTTAGTGATTTTGCTGTGAATCGATAAGTTTCTGTTAGATTGTTGTGGGTATATTGAGGCATGGGGATTGTTGATACCTGAAGCCTGGGTGTGTTTGGTTCTTTGATCCGTGAGGTCGGGTCATCTGTATCTGTTGATGTATATTGCTGTTAGTGAAGATAAGGATAGGCTTGTGAACCAGCCCGATTCAGCTCTGGGTGTTCTCAGGCCACTATTGTATCTGCCCTTCGAGAAAGAGGTGTTCTCGTTTTGCATCCCCAGAGATAGATGGGATAAGGAGTTCTTTCAGCCGCAGGGTGGGTAGCTGAAAAAATTGTTCTTTTTGTTAAAAGCTTTTGGTAGTTGAATTGACAACAGGGTGATTTGGTAATAATGGCTTCTCCACAAACATCCACATTGTCCAACGATGTGGCCGGGTTTGTTGATGGATCATCGTCTACCTGCAGAAACGTCTCATACATTGACGGGGTGCCTGTATATGTTAGAGAGCTAATTGCTGGTGGCGCTGCCGGAGCATTTGCTAAGACTGCTGTTGCACCCCTTGAACGTGTGAAAATTCTATTGCAGGTGAGGCGTCTGCATACTTGCATTTTGATTTCTAAGTTACGTTGTGTTGAGATGATTCCAAACTCATATATGTTAAGATGTTTTCTAGGTGCTAATGTGCATGCTGCTATTCTAGTCACTTAATCAATAGTTTTAGATTTCATGTTTCTTTCAACTTGATTTTTTTCATTCAACCAACTTGTTTCTTTTGTTTACCATTTAATCGATCATATTTTACCTGTTGCTGCTCATGCTTTTGTTCCATTCTTTTTTATGGGTATTCATTTTCTAAAAGCTGTTTTTATATAGTTTTTACTGTTTTCTAAATGTCTAATTCAGTCTCTTGTTCAACTTATAGACACGAACTGCAAGCTTCCAATCTCTTGGTGTGGGTCAATCCTTACAGAAGTTGCTAAAGCAGGAAGGTTTTCTTGGTTTCTATAAGTAAGCTTTGCATATTTGGCCTTTGTATATTTTTTTTCCCAGTCAAGTTGCGTTCTTATTTCATTTAACACATTATTTTATTTTTTCCTTCAGAGGGAATGGAGCCAGTGTCATTCGGATCATTCCTTATGCAGCACTACATTTTATGTCTTATGAGCTATATCGGTCTTGGATATTAGATAACTATTATGCTTTGGGATCAGGACCTATTGTGGATCTATTAGCTGGTTCAGCTTCTGGAGGAACAGCAGTATTATGTACATACCCTTTAGATCTAGCTCGTACTAAACTTGCTTATCAGGTAAGCAGCTTGCATATAATATTGTTTAGGCATGGGTCTTTATCAAAGGGGTGTGCAGCTTTTAATAACTGTGGGTTTGTTTAGAGGCAGCTAGTGCTTATAGTATGTAGAAGTGCTGAGGATTAAATTCATGGTTTGGTGGTTGCCTTTAGTGTGTCTGGTATCTATATGTCTTGAGTGGGACCTAAGATCATAAATACTTTCAAACTAGACCGAGCTGTCAAATATAAAAGATGGTTTTCAAACAATAAAACTATGAGAATCCTCAGCTATGTTTGGGAAATGACTTGGCTGTTGTAAAACGATTGAGAACTTATGTATATTTCTGCTATAACACTAGCCTGTTGTGACCTCTATTCATCTAGTGTAATGTTATGGAATTGGAGGAGTTCATTCAATTCTATAACGTGTATAAGTTGAATCTTCATGCTTATTGTAGATATAAAATTGCTTCTTAAGGTTAACATTATCATTTTGTTCAGTTTATGTCAACTTCACTATACTTTGAGAACATGTCTCTACAATTTATGTTGATATACTTTTAGTTAGGGAACTCAAACATATAGTTGAATGAATAATATGGAGGTCAATCATCTCCAGCTCATTTATCCTAAACAACTTTGTTTTCAAAGTAGCGGAGTGCCCAAAAATGTGTAATGCTTATTGGTCAAAAAGCAACTAATTTTATACCATGGAAAGTCACCCTCCTCTTTGTAACTTTGCCTCTCTTCCCACAAACTTTTTTCCTTCTTCGCCTTCCTTTTCGTTCCTGAATGGCAAGCCCTTTGACTCAAGTTCATCTCCCTTTTGGTTTCCCTCTCTTCCATGTCCTACACTTCTCATTGATCTTATATCACCCTCCTATCTGCCCTTCATTCCCTCCACACCCTATCATAATAATGAATTGACTCCTACGTTTTCAACGAAAAGCTCCAACTGCAGAGCAATTCTACCCCCTTTCCTTCTCTCTGCCATCAATTTGCTCCTTTGATATAGCATTTTTCACTCATCCACCACCGTCACCCTTTCCTAGCTTCGGCATTGACAACTTTGGGCACCCCGCTACACACTCAGAACCACCCAAACTGACTTAAGCTTCATTGAGTTGAATGATTTCTATTTGACTCTTTCTGAGTTAAGTTTATTATTAGGAAGTCAATGTCCCAGAATTCAATATTGATGCTTTAATGTGTCTTGTTTTTTTAATGTTCAATTTATCATTCTGTAGGTTTCAGACACGAGGTCAAGTTTGCAACGTGGCATTCATAATACATACACTCAACCTGCATATAATGGCATAAAAGATGTTCTTACAAGTGTTTGCAAGGAAGGTGGAGTTCGTGGACTGTATCGAGGTGTAGGTATTTATATTCTTTCCTGTTATACTTTTCTTGCAATTATAACTAGTGCATAACCAATGTTCATGGGTGACTTTGTGAACTTCTGTTGGGGATTGACTCTATAGAAACTAGTTTTGGTTTTTGAAGCTGATGAGATATTTTTCTTGGAGTTCCAGTTTCTGTACTGGATTCATGTTTATAGTAATCATTCTTGCAATCCTTTGAGGTTATGACCTTACGACATGCAAATGCTTGGGCAGGTCCAACACTCATTGGTATACTTCCATATGCTGGGCTGAAGTTCTATGTATATGAGGAGCTTAAGAGACATGTTCCTGAAGAACACCAAAAGTCCATTGTGATGCGTCTTTCTTGTGGCGCTGTAGCTGGATTACTTGGACAAACCTTTACTTACCCGTTAGATGTTGTTCGGAGACAGATGCAGGTACAATCTTGTACACTTCTCGTCAAGTGTTATTGTGTTTTTAGTGGCTCTTTAGCAATTGTTAAGATCTTTTATTTCCTTATACGTGTACTCTTCATGCTTGATATGGACAGTTAACTTATTTGATACTATATGAGCAATAAAAAAGCCACTTCAATTTTGATTTTGGAACTTAGTGGCAATCAGGGACTAAGGTTGACTTTCTTTATCTATTTTCCCCTCTTGTTGGATTTATAAAGTTGATTCCTATTTGATACCCATATCATGAAACAGATAGCCAACAACTCCATTTAAAATTGCAAATTCACGGTATATTCCAAATCAACCTGATAGGCGTACAATTTGTTCAAGCTTAGCATAGTAAGTCGGTGAGTGTGCTTTTACTTGGTGGTTGGGCTTTTCTGAATCACCAAGTAACCGAAAAAGGGACGAGATTTACAATTGATGGATTATCTTTATCTCATTGAGGGGTCATTCTGTTATCAATAAATTAAAGTCTAGTTTGTGAATGATCGCATCCTATGAGCTCGGTTAATAAGTAAACCAACAATTTTCAAAGGGTGCTGAACTGAGGTTGGAAAAGTTCTTTTGTAAAGATAATTCTTAGCTTGTGAATTTAATATGGAACTTGAGGGGATGTCTATTGGTTTGCAGAATTATCTCATGTTATAATATGTGGTTGCTGATTGTCTTGTCAAGCTGCTAATAAGTTTTTAACTTGCAGACTTGTTTGGAGTATGGACAAGGATTTTTCAATTAACCAGGGAATGTTATTTTTACAGGTCGAGAATATGCAGATTTCAACTCAAGGTGATGGTGCCAGATATAGAAACACAGTGCACGGGCTTAAGATGATTGTCCATAATCAAGGTTGGAGACAGCTGTTTGCTGGCCTAAGCATTAATTATATCAAGGTAAAATGCTCGGAACTATTTTGCTGAACTTTTCTACAGCCAACCGCTTGAAGGGTGTTGTGACCCAGATAGCTGACATGCATTGGGGTTTGACTTTGTATTGGTAATGGCCTTTATTAATTTAAGTTTTCAACTTGTTGACAGATTGTTCCTTCCGTGGCCATTGGTTTCACTGCGTACGACACGATGAAGTTTTGGCTTCGCGTACCTCCTCGCCAGAAGACCCAATCAATTCCTGCTGCTGCATAAATCAATGACAATACTACAGAGACCAAGACTTAATATATTTTATCTTCAAGCATTTAAATTCCATGTAATGATACTGTTGTCAGTTACAATGATAATTTGAATTGCAGCAATTTATAAATAAATCTGAATTCCATTATCATCTGAAGATTTTATTGTGGAATGAATACAATTTTTCAACATTTTATTTAATAATAAAATGTTATTGATATTTTATTCTATTCATTCGTTATAATAATCAAAAGAATTAAATTATTTCTATAATGTTGAATAAATTACATTATTTATTTGAATATATTTTATATTTCTAAAAATATTCAATTAAATTATTTTACTACCTTATGTTAGAATCTTGCTTTTCGTTACTTCACTAGTTAACAAATTTTTTTGGTTAATACATATCAGTCACCCAAGTTTGGAACATTTTTTGTCGGTACCTCAAGTTTAAAAAATTAACACTTCACTCTATTTTCAGATGGAAACTGTTAAAAAATATTTTAATACTGAAAATGCCCCTGAAGTATAATTATTTTCAATCTTATACAATTATTGAGATAATTGTGAAATTGTTGTAAATGAAATGTGTGGACCCCACCTCTTTTTTGGTTGGGAAGCAACTCTTGGGTTGCTCGGTGATGTGGCCACATATGCAACACATGGCACACATGCAAAGGCCATCTCATTTGGCTTGGTAGAGAAGTCATTTGTTTTGCCGGTTGAAGAACATTATAAATAGGAGAGCATTTCTTGTAATAAGGTGTTAAGCTAACAGAAAAAGGAATGAATGAAGAGACCAGTGACTTTCTCTACTTCTCTCGTGTCTGTTTCCTTATAAATTGTGTACCTCATCTCTTTATTATCAATTACTTTCACAACACGTTATCAGCACGAGACTCTACCGAATTGAGTTTTGTTTATATACTACGAGATTTGTTATTTAATACATATTTATTTTGTACCAAAATTTTGTTTCTCTTATTATGATGATCTGATGATATTGCTACGAGATAGCAAAAGAGGTGAAGAAGCAAATAACAAAAGTATCATTATTTTAATCGAATCTTTGTATTATAGTATATATTCGTGAACTTGAAGTTCGTATACAATTCAATAAACGAGATATCTGTACAGTTGATTGTGTTGCACACTAAGTTAACGTGTCTTTAGGCCAGAAGCCAAAAGACGAGATTGATGCATCTCGGGACCAGGAGTTCCCGAATAAAGATAAAGGCCCGAAGCCTGAAGTTTATATTTATTTATATATGTCGTTTATATTATATGTTATTATTATTTATTCTTGTTATTTAAACCCCGTGAGTTAACCTACGGTAGGTTTACCTCCATCGGTGCTCAAAGTGTGGTACTGTATTTATTTACGCATGTCATTTATATTATGTTATCTATATACAATATATATCTTATTGAATTATCGTGACATGTATTACACAGAACCCAAAGTTCTAATTGAATATATAAATATTCAAAAATACATGACCAGAAGTCATATGAATACAGAACACGAATTTCTGATTTAATTATTGAAATATGTATGACCAGAAGTTCATACAGACTCGAAACACACAGAACTCGAAGTTCTGACTCAATGCACATTTATTGAAATATATGACTCGAAATTCATATAGTATACATAATCTACAGTTCTGATTCAGTATACATTCATGAAAATTTTCATAACCCGAAGTTCATGAAATATGCAGAATTTAAGGTTCTGATATTCTGACTAAAAATATATATCGATGTATTATATCACGTGATACAAATATTCAAAAATTTATTAGAACCGGAAGTTCTAAACATAATCAGATTGGTTGTCAAAAGTGGAATATCGAGCTTGACGAAAATTTATTTTGAACCCGAAGTTCTAAACATTTCCTGCAGGATAGATAAAAATACCGGTTTTGAATGTAGATCCTAGAAGTGATAATTTTCATGTCTAACCTTGGTAAATCCGCCGAAATGGATATCATATTGAGACCTCAAATGATATGGTGAAAAGCGTGCGATGAATAGTTCTATAATTCAACGAACCTGAAGTTCTTTATCTCAAATATCTGTGATTTTGATAATCGTCTTTGATCAACGGTGATGCGTAGGATTATTCAAATTCATGTGGGCATTCATTGAAAATTTAGAAGATTTTGTTGTCCAGTGAAATTATTTGTACCGCTTGTTCACAAGAAAATTCTATGGTCCAACCCTCTCAAATCAAGGTTAGTATTGAATTTCTATAATTTTTTCACAATAACTCAGAGAAATATATGTGACTTTATTTGTTTACGGTAATATTGACGCATCCCGAAGATGGTCACATATTTGTTTAATTCCAACTCATAATATTGCATTTTGCTAAACTGTTGACATACATTACCCAGTTAAGAGCACATTTCTCTAATCACAATCTATTAGCCTTGATAATATTTTGCATATCATCAATATTCTCATATACAATTTGATATATCTCATTTACTTATTAGTTGTGCCATATATGTGCCAGTAGCACTCTCTCGATGCACAAAAATGAGATCTCAACATAAATTGAGCATGGTTTTTGTTTCATCATCTATTGTCATGCATTTTGAACACTTGAAGTGTGTATAATTTACTGCACAATTTATATATTGTTATAAAACAACATTTCTACCTTTATGTGAAGAGAAAGAGCCTCCTGAAGTTAGGCGTGAACTTTCATGGAAAGTAAATACGTCTCATCTAGATTCACACACATTACAATATAAGAAGAAAGTGCAGTAGATAAGTTTGCAAAATGTCGCAAACCAAATGCTTGAAGCATTTGTAGAAAACGCGTGATAATCAATAAAGAATTGCTCATTTCATATATTTGATCATTTTAGCAGTCTCTAAAGGACTGGATATGAATGTGACGGACGTTGTCACTGCTTATTTATATGGGATTCCCTGAAAAAGTTAAATTGCCTGAAGCATTGGTGAAACAGACATGTGAGGATTTAATGATGATAATGCAAAGAAATCATTTAATTTCTTTAGTATGCGCTAAAAGTGTAGAAGGCAGATAAGGCAGATAGAAAATAGTTCTAGAAGAACTACTGATTCAAAGAAAAATTATTGATTCCTAAAGAACAATTGGATTACAAAGAACCATCAATTCCTAAAAGGTCATCGGTTCCAGTAGAACATTTGGTTCTTGTCGAACAACCGGTTCTTGTAGAATAATTGGTTCCCGTAGAACACCAAATATTTGACCGCATAAATCAAACACCATAAAATGTTCAACAGTCAAATACAAAATGGTTATTCACGAGTAAACAATATGAAATATCGATCGATATAATGTAAGGTTTGCAGCCTAAGATATTTCTCAACGGCATGAAGTCGATTTGATAAAACACTTTTATCTGTAATTATTATGAGCATTTCAGATACTTATTAGTTTAAAAGTTCCCGAAGAACTAGATATGTATCTGATGAACGTATTCGATATTTACTTATACGGTACACTTATATGAGACTCTCGGAAGGAGTTATATTATCGAAAGGGTTAGTTTAAAAGGTAATAATATATTGTATGTTGATATGAACTCAACTGAGACTCCTGAAGAGATCCTGAATAATGCAGAATATTGAAAATGAAAATTTCGATGTAAAAGTCTCGGGAAAATAACCTTGTTCCTAGAAAAAGTTCGTAATTGCTGTAATGAGACAGCATGATCCTGACGCTCTACAGAACAGAATTTAGTTGCGACCTCCTCCAATTATTTGAAATCATGGACTACATGAGCCAGCTACGATGCAACTTGTATAAGGGTACATTAAAAGAAATAGATTCGAGAACGGATCGCTAAAAGTGATTTATACTAGAAACTCCAGAAGAGTTACGATATCGATATCAAGAAAGTACTTTATAAATGAAAATCATGCAGATTTATTTACTAAAATTCGACATCTACTGAGAACATCATGCAAGACATTAGCTCGACCATACAAGCAAATCAAAGTAACCTTTGTCAGCTATCAGGAGGAGCATCGATCAAGAGGAGCAACGATCAGGGGGAGCATCGATCAGGAGTACAAATCATAAAGTTGAACACACTTTGGACATTTGTGCGCTGCACTCTTTTTTCCTTATTCAGGTTTTGTCCCACTGGGTTTTCCTGAAAAGGTTTTTAACGAGGCAGCATTATGCACGTCCAGCATCACCTAATTTATTTCTTTACTTGGTTTTTATCCCATCGGGGTTTTCCTTGTAAAGTTAAATGTAATTATTTTAAATAGGTGGTGTCCAAGGGGGAGTGTTGTAAATGAAATGTGTGGACCCCACCTCTTTTTTGGTTGGGAAGCAACTCTTGGGTTGCTCGGTGATGTGGCCACATATGCAACACATGACACACATGCAAAGGCCATCTCATTTGGCTTGGTAGAGAAGTCATTTGTTTTGCCGGTTGAAGAACATTATAAATAGGAGAGCATTTCTTGTAATAAGGTGTTAAGCTAACAGAAAAAGGAATGAATGAAGAGACCAGTGACTTTCTCTACTTCTCTCGTGTCTGTTTCCTTATAAATTGTGTACCTCATCTCTTTATTATCAATTACTTTCACAACAGAAATGACATTTTTATGCTCACTTGAATAACACACTTAACTTAGGGTGCAATGATAAAATTGTCATTTCATAAAAAAATCAAGAATTAAATATTTTTTTTAAAAAACTAATTAATTTACAATACTGTCCTTCTCAATCTCTCCCTCATAGTTCCTAATCCAGTAACTAGGTCAGCCCATCACCAGCACCTTTACTCTGTCAATCACGATTGAGACGAACCACCAGTTGAAGAAGAAGCTCTTGGTGGCTTCTTTTCCGCCGTGTCCTCCTCGAACTGGTCTGCCGCGAACGTCTGTACACACAGCAGGTGGCCTCCTTCCCCCGCCTCCACTATGTTCAGCCCCGTGAAGAATACCGCCTACTTCAGCCCGTCGTAACCGTTGCGATCAACACCAGCAACACCACCATCCCCTGCAACACAAATACACACAATCAATCTCAATCACAACCTTAATATCGTTCACGATCTAAATTTCGAAATTCTGAAAATTGGGGGAATCGACCCTAATTTCTTGCTCACCTCAAAACCTAAACCACTCTTTTGGGTTTCTTGGAGCGGACATCCCCAAATTCAATATCACTGCTTCCTCATCGGCGTCGTCCTCGAAGTCCTCGTCGCAGTCGAAACCCAAATCGGCGAAGACATCGTGGGATAGAGTGTTGGGCTTGGAGTGGAGGTGGACGTCGCCGAATACCTCCTTGTACCCGATAAAGTTGTCCAAGTGGTTGTCACCGTCGGGCCAGTTGAAGAGTTCGTGGGAGAGGCAGATCTTCTGCTTGACGCCGAGGTACTGGTGGCGCTCTGAACCTTGATGGGCACGTCGTGCCAAGACTACTTGAATGAGAAAGGTCACAAGAGTCTTAATTTTTTTGTTGTTTCTGGAAATTCTTGATAAGCTTGACATATGTGAGAGATGTAGAAAAAAGAATGAGTCTCATGGCACATTTTGAAAATTAGATTGATATCTAAGGGCATTTTTGTCTTTACAAATGTAATTTTAAAAATTATTTAATAAAAAAATAGGTTAGTTTTTATTTCTTTATATGAAAAAACAAAATGCCCTTAATCCGTGATTTAATATTGTTATTTATTTGAGGGTAAAATGGTCATTTCATATATAAAATAATTACACTATTTAAAAATTATATATTGAGGGTATTTTAGATATTTTACAAACACTTTCGTTAGATTTAACAGAAAATGGAGTGAAGTATTAACTTTTAAAATTTCAGGTACCGACAAAAGAAATTCCAAACTTGAGTGTCTGATTCTGAAATGAGGCTTCAGCGGGTGCACTGATATGTAATTACTTTATTTTTATTTTTTATGTATATCACATTTACCTTGGGGTCATAACGTGCACATTATTTAAATTCATTTTGTTTTTGCAAAATAAAAGAAATTTAGAAATGAAATGAGAATTGAATATATTAATTTATGAAGATAGAATTTTGGGGTTTTCTCAAAAGAATATATTTCATAACTCAAAAATGTGGTAATAAGCTCCATTTACAGTCTCCAAACACATTCTTTATTGTTGATTTATTGGGAAGTGCAGGTGCTGACATTACAACCTGGTTGCTTGATGCATTCATTATTAACATAAACAAACCTTACTTTGACCTTAATTGATATGACTGTAGCCAATCACAGTTAAGTGGGCCCCAAGAGAGTGGACTTGTTAAACATGAGCTGGGCCTTGGGCTCTGGGCCCTTACCTTTCTGTGCACGGCACTCACTGACTCTTCATTTCATGTCGGCTCACTTTTGTAGGAACTGAAAATGCCATTTTGGTAATATTGGAGAAGGTATAGGGGTAGTCTGGGAACAGGCATTGAATCGAGCGGGATCGTGATTCGTGAGTGTCTCTTTTTGTCCGTTGTTTTGAATTTCAAAACTGCCCATTACCATATCCTCTTCTCTCCATTTCATTTCTTCACTCTCTGCTCTGTTTTCGTTTGCAAAACTGATTTTTTTCTCTAATATTTCGTTTCGTCTCTGTTGTTGCTGTAATGGGTAATTCTGGAAAATGGATGAGATCTCTTATGGGTCTCAAGAAGGAAGACCCTGTAAGACCCATTTCTTCGCTCTACTCACACTCTCTCTGTGTTCTTGTTTCTAAAGCTTTGTTTTTTGCAGGATAAGGTTGGTGGGAAAGGGAAAAAATGGAAGCTTTGGAGGTCATCTTCAGCGGATTCATGGAGCGGCTTCAAAGGTAGTCCCAGAAGTGTGTCAGATGGGTCCGATGCTTTCTCTGCAGCAGTGGCCACCGTGGTTCGAGCCAAGGACTTCAAGATGGTTCGACAAGAATGGGCTGCTATTCGGATCCAAACCGCCTTTCGTGCCTTCCTGGTAAATTTCTGCCTTAAAGTTCTAAACTTTACAACCCAATGTACTGATATGAGTTCTGATCTACACTGAGTGGATTTTCCCTATAAAAATGAAGTTTAGATGTGAATTTATGTTATTGGTCTGTTTGTGGTCTAGGGAGTTAGGCAATAGTTGAATAGAACTTGATTGTTGATTCTTTCACTTGTGTGATGATTTCAGGCGAGAAGGGCTTTGAGAGCATTGAAGGCAGTGGTTAGGATTCAAGCACTGGTTCGAGGTCGGCAGGTGAGGAAGCAAGCTGCTATGACCCTCAGGTGTATGCAGGCTCTTGTGAGAGTCCAAGCGCGAGTCAGGGCTCGTCGAGTGAGGATGTCCATGGAGGGTCAGGCTGTGCAGAAGATGCTGGAGGAGCATCGCACCAAGGATGATTTACTTAAAGAAGCTGAGGTAACCAGAATATGTAAAGCTATCATCAACCATATTGTTTTGTTTCTTTCTGGTATCAAAGTTTGTTGTAGGTTTTGAATTTGTGTTTCTAAGATTGTGTCCTTCAAATTGGCAGCAAGGTTGGTGTGATAGGAAGGGAACATTACAAGATGTGAAGTCTAAGCTGCAAATGAGGCAAGAGGGTGCTCTCAAAAGAGAGAGAGCTCTTGCATATGCTCTTGCTCAAAAGGTATATATATCACTGTGGAACATTTATTTATGAGGTTTTGCATTGTTGGAATATGCCTTAATCAAACATAGAGTGGGGTTTTGTTGAAAATGTATCCTTACAATGCAAACTATGAACTAATATGGAATTTTATATTTAATTTTTAAGCGACTGATTAAATCTTACATGTTTACATCATATAAATACTTAGTTTATAATAGTTGAGATTCACACATTCATGTTTACATTTTCCATCAGATATTAGTTTGCATTCTAATAATGGTTTTCACCAACGCACAACCTCCCTCCTTGGTAAGGTTTGAGGGTGTGAAGTATCATAAATACACAGAGTGGCCCTTGGAATTGTATGCTATGTTTGGGTTTTGGTATTTTAGTTTGGGCTGTAAGTTAGAATACCATGTTTCCCTTTTCCCATTAGGGTTTGATTATAGTATAAATACTACGTATTTAACATTTTGTGATTCTGTATTTCGGTTCTCAATAATAATTTCTTTCCTCTAAGTAGTCAACATATTCTTGGCTTCTTATATTGATTGTTTTCACTCGTTAATCTGCCATGACATTGCTGTTTTCCAGCAATGGAGATCAAACCCCAACTCGGATAGCCAAACAAATGTGTCATTGACATCGTCATTCAAGAATCAAGACAAGAATAGCTCAGGATGGAGTTGGTTGGAACGTTGGATGGCAGCTAAGCCATGGGAAACAAGGCTGATGGAGCAAACCCAAGCTGCCCCTTCAGAAAAGACACCATCTTCAAAGTGCTATGCATCATCTCCAGCAGCAGCCACACACTCAAAATCCTTTGAGCCATCCTATGTTAGAAAGAACAATGTCTCCAAAAGAGTTTCTGCAAGACCTCCTCATATTTTGCAGGTTTCCACTCGCTCGTCTTCCAGCCCAAGTTCTGAGTATAGGTACGGTGAGAGTCCTTCCTCGTCTTCAATGTGCACATCAGCTACACCATTTTCGGGATATACTGCATTGCCTTCAGAGAGAACAGAAGGGAGCAGCAGCGGTAAACCAAACTATATGAGCCTAACCGAGTCCATAAAAGCAAAGCGAAGGGGAAGCAGTTCTATGCAAACTAGAGTTCAAAGGCAATCCATGGATGAATTTCAGTTTCTACAAAGATCAGGAGCGTTCTCTAATGGGGACTCTAAAAACAGTACTGGCTCTAATCCTTTTTTGAACTTCTCAAGGCCACTTTGATTGGTGCAAAGGAGAATTGCAGTAATTTTTTAGATGCATTTGTTTTTGTAGGTGTTGAAAGTTGAGCAGCTTGTTGTTGTGAGTGTGTATTCAGTTAGAAGCAGTTTTTTCTGAAATTAAGCTGTACAATGACAAGGGTTTGTAAAGTAGGTGAATTTTTTGTTTTTTGAGCATTGGCTTGCTAGTAAGCAGATGAAATTAACACAAACTCAGGTTTCTAGGCAAAAAAAAAAGCATACTAAAGATTTATATGGAGATTTCATGAGAATTATTGAGGTAAAGACCATACAAGGAAGATGCTCATTACAAACCCATCAACAATTCACTGAAGATGATGATGATGATGATAAAGTGACCTCTTTTATTGAGTGCATATGGAATCTCTAAGCCTTCATGTTCTCTTTGTGACTCTGAGCTTTACACCATGCTTGAAATTAAGAACTATGCCATATTCGAGCTCCAAAGGCTTTTCCATATTGGGAGACTGGCGAAACACATACTTCTGGTATAAATGAACCAGTGAAAGCCTCAGTTCTTGCAAGGAAAATTTCTGGCCAATGCATGCTCGAGGCCCGATTCCAAAAGGGATGAATGCATAAGGATGCCGCCGCTTCTCTTCTTCACACTTGGGATCGAACCTCTCTGGCTTAAACTTGTCTGGCTCTGGGAAGTTCTTTGGATCTTTTGCAAGAACTCCAAGTGCCAACCAAACCCAAGTTCCCTATTTACATCATAAACCAATTTAACTAAGTAGACAAAGCAACATTTTGTAGTCTACAATCAAATATGTAAATATATAACATACATACCTTGGGAAGAAGGTAGCCTCCAACTTCTACCTGTCTTGATGTTACTCTTGCAACTAGTGGAGACACAAAATAAAACCTCATTGCCTCTTTGATCACCTTCACTTGTCATAACCATAGCAACATTGGTTGGCGAAAATGAAATTCACATATTTATCTTTTCTCAAACATTACTGACTTACAGTATGTGATAAGAGAAAGCTGAAAGACTTACTTGATCAAGATAAGGGAACTTTTGTTGAAGATCTTGTGCGGTTGGGACCTTATCATGTGGGCCAAACGCGTCAATCTCAGCAAGAACCTTCTCCTCAACCTCGGGATGTCCAGATACTAGATACAAGATACAAGACAATGTAAACGATGTTGTTGCAGACCCGGCAAGCAGGTGCTCATAAGTAACTGCACTGACATAATCGTCCGTGAACACATTCTTTGCTGCCGTTTCTGACTCCCTTGCGTTCAAAATGAGTGACAAGAAGTTCTTTGCGCTCCTGCCTTTGTCTTTCATCCTCTTGACCACAATCTCATCAAGCCTGCCAGTGAGGTTCTTATTGGTACGCTCAACCTTCCAGTCCATAGTGCCAGGTATTCTCTTAAGTATCTGCCTGAACGGCTCTTGCAGTATTGGCACAAGTAGGCCAAGAATGATTGAAAATGATCCTGACAAGTCCATTTTCAGCTGTGTTGTGGAGTAAATGTGCTGATTGATGAACTCTGAGGCTTCCTCGTTCTTATTAACCCGAACATCACCAGCTGCAGCATCGTTACAAGATTCTGGCTTGGAGAGGCCAAAGTCATAGCCAAAGGCAGCTTGTCCTATAACATCAGTGGCCAGCTTGAGGGAGAGGTTAGAGAAAACAACGTCTTGCTCTTTGGAGGCGTCGAGGTTCTGAGTAGCTGTGTCAATGAATTGCTGCATGGTTGGGATTAAACTGGCGAGGTACGATGGCTGGTAGACTGACAAGATCGTGTTCCTCATGGTGGACCATCTTGCGTCCCTGCAGAAGATTGACTTGTTGAGATGTGTAAGACTAAGAGATGCAATGAGATTGGGATCGAGAGAAGCCACTTACTTGGTGAAGAAGAGACCCTTTTGATGAAGAGGGGAAGCAGAGATGGGAGAGGGGATGCTTCTGTTGGGTATGTCTTTGAACTTCTTGATTCCAACTTCTTTGCAAAGCTCTGCATCAGCTATTATTATCAGTGGCTGCCTTCCCATATGAAACCTATTACATTGCCACCAAAATCAAACACTTAGTTATCTTTTGCTAGTTATCACGTTAAAACCCGACTAATCTAAGGACTTAAGCTCATAAGCGGAACTATATTAATATTAAGTTGTCACATCTTTGCCTTTCGCAAGCAGACCAGATTGGGAGGATCCACTTTAGTGTGTGAATTAAACAGCAAATACATATTTGTCACTTCACCACAATTTAGCTGATCTACAAAAATGATACAAATGTTCTATCTATAAAAACTACTTGTATACAATATATTTATTTCACAATCAATCTAATTAGTAAATAAACATGATTTGAGAGATTTTCTTTGATGGAAGATTCAATCTCTTGCATTTCTAAGACAATCATATCAGTTCTTTTGATTTCTTGAAAAAACCCAAACAATCACATGTTAACAATGAAAACTACTTTCAAACAATCCTGTAAAGCTCACTTTTTCCAAGACATTCATAAGAAGAGTAAATGCATCTCCATCATATGCAAATTATGATCTCTATATTGTAAAGTTAGGCGAATCCAATCAATTCAATTTCCAAAGTCAACCATCTACAAAAACAAAAAACATAACCCATATAGCAGTAAACAGAATCTAAACCCCATTACCTTAAATCCTACAAACTTGAAATGCAGAACTGAAACAAAAGAAGCTGTTAAAAAAAAGAAGATAAAACCTAACCTGAAAATGGGTCCATAGCGTTGGGCAAGAACAGAAAATACATCAGGGCCATGCTTGGCAAGCAGAGGAAGGTGACCCAGAAGAGGAACAGTAGGTGGGCCCGGAACTTTCCTGACCCCCCAGTAGGGTCCATACAGGTAGCTCAACACCCCAACAAGTATAGCCAGACCAGTGCAAATACAGCTTGTTGTTGACACACTACAAAATGAAAAACTCATCATCAATCCTTCAATGGCCTCACCAAAATAACCCCAAAAGCCCATAGCTTTATGAGTCTCAGATAAGAAAAAAGAGAGGATGAGATTCAACTCAAGTCTCTTGCTGCTGCTATGGGGTTGCTGAAGAGTGATGAGCTCAACCTTATTATTTATATGTATCATCAGCCCACTAGGGGCATCTTGGGCATTTTATTTTTTGTCGTTTACATACACACATATATGATGAAATGATTATATTGGTGAAATGGGTTTCATTTTCATTTTCATTTCCATAAAGTTCATATTTTTTTCATCAAATTGGATGGTGGAGAAGAAATGATGATGTTTGTGAGATGATGACATATTCTCTTCATATCAGTGATTGGTGACATCAATGGAGTTGAGTTCAGTTCATCAATCCTTGCCCAAAACTTTCCACAATAACCCAGTTGGACAAATTGTTCTCTTTTCCTTATATTCACCAACCAATACATGCACTGATTGAACTTTGGCAGATTCTAATAGTTTATTGAGAAGGTGAGGTGGCAGACAGCATTGATGTAATTAACTACAGCATAGTTTGCTTAGATCTTCTATAGGATATAATTTAGTATTAGACATCTGAACATGTTTCTTATGTTCTTGTTGGTACATCCAAGGGAATATTGTTTTCTGGATTGAAAGAAACTATGGTTTCAGATTCCTTATTCAACCCTTTTGTCCTGACAGGAAGCATATATTGATTGTAGATGCTTTTTCATGAGCTAAGTGATGACATTGACAATGGTAGTGGTTACTGGAATTTTTTTTTCTTCATATCAAATCAAAATGGAGAGATATTGATTTTTTTTTGTCTATTTCTCTTGATTTTTGTGGGTCTTGGCAGTCTTAGGAATATTGATTGATGAAGGAGATCATTTAAGAGCTGCATTGCAATCCTCAGAAGTCACAACCTGAATAGCAGTATAGGAAAGGCAAGGGTTATAAGGGTATCAAGTACAAAAATGAAGATAACTATGAGTCCTGAATAATTGTTGGCATCACCCATCTGACATCAAATGATTTGTGATATGAGTATTTTGACAAGTATGAATATGAATGTTTCTATGAACTTATGCATGATAATGAGTACCTAATTCTAAGATTGAGGATGGAATAATGGGAATTGCTAAGATCTAAATGGAATTCATGATCTAGGTTGAGTGAGGGTGATAGATTAAAGGGTGACCCCCTTAATTATACGCGTGTCTCACATGCCCCTCATTAACTACAAAATCAATCTGTGAGGTGCTTTAACTATTCAAAAATCCCACATTACCTTTTTTTGTTGACTTTTTTCGAAATTCTGGTAAGTTTTTGTGAAATGACGAAAATACCCTTGTATCTAAAAAATAAAAATAAATAAAAAATAATAATTTTGAACTTTTTTTTTTAATTTTCTCTTTGTACAAAATAAAGAATAAAATTTTATTAATAGTAAAAATATTTTTTTATAAAAAAAATTTAAACATAAAAATTTACTTTTAAACATCATTTTTTATTTTTATTAATATATTTTTTTAAATAAAAAATTAATACTAAAATATTATTTTTATTCTTTATTTTGTACAACGAGAAAATTAAAAAAAAAATTTCAAAATTATTTTTATTTATTTATTTTAATTTTTCAGATACAAGGGTATTTTCGTCATTTCACAAAAAACTTAATAGAATTTTGAAAAAAATCAACAAAAAAGGTAAAGTGGGATTTTTGGATAGTTAAGGCACCTCACAGATTGATTTTGTAGTTAAGGGGGGCATGTGAGACACACGTATAGTTAAGGGGGGTCATGTGAAATTTACCCTAGATTAAATGCATTAATCTTGCTTATAAAATTAATCAAGAGATAAATGGGATAAGGGTTGGATTTACATTAGGAAGACCTAATGGGTACAATTTATAGTTACTGGGTTCCAACTTGAAAGTTAGAGGCTTTATACGGTTTTTAAGAAGGGAATGTTAGCGATTATGCTTGATTGTGACGATATTAGGTTTAGTTCGACTTTCTCACATGTCATGGATTCTGGAGAATAATTGTTAGGGAAGACTTGAATCACTCGATACTTACATCTTAAATTTAATATCTTCCTCGTCTAGTGATTGATTTACAACTCAATCACATGCATTTCCCGAATTTTCTACATTTCCCAATCACTTAAGATTTGATGCATTTTAAGAGGTTTACTACTTGTTTTCAGTGCATATATTTGAGGTTTTTGATTTATTTTTATTTAAACATTTCTCAACTTGATTTTTTGTCTTAACATGAAACATCAACTTAATATTCTTAGCGTCCGCATAAACCTAAACCGCGCACTCCTCGAGGGATCGATATATCGGACCATAAGAAAACTCGTTATTACTTGACGACTGGTGCACTTGTTGTACATATAGAAGTGAGTAAGATCTCTTCGTTGAGATTTACTCTCGTCCCTTACACAAACACAACTAAATTAGTATAGCAGAACGTGATTTTAGTGTTTCTGCCTCTTTCTTAAAATTTGAATATAGTTGGAGTTCATATCTAACCTTTTTATTGTATTCAAAATTTAGTGTTTTATTTTGAAACTATAGTATAAATAAATGATTCCTTACACTATTCAAATTTGAGAACAAATAATTGTATTCCACATTCTTGAACAAATATAACACTTTTATCATAATGTGAAAAAGGAAACTAGTAACAATATGAAACATGATTAAACTAGAATAAGAAAGCTCGTATATAGTTCAACTCATGTTAACATGTCTCATCAAACTCAAAATAGTGCCAGAAAATCAAGATCGATTCTATGAACTAAAGAACCAAATTATTTAGAAAGTGTTGGCTTGGTGAAAATATCATTGGTCTAATCAAAAGAGAAGACAGAGTAGAGAGTGATTGTGCTTTGAGTGACATGATGGTGCACGAAAAAGAAAACCATCATCTATATGAATGGTATGCTCATAAAAGATATCGACGTGAAAATTCTAAATTACACTTCAATTAACAAAATGAAAAGGAATAGAATAATCGTGAACCAGTACGTATATTATGTAGCAGCCATCATAACCATATGAACTCTGATGTATTATCACCAAGAGCTCAATATTTAGCATTTATACTAGAGCGAGTTACAATTGTCTGTTTCTTACTTCTCTAAGAAATTTTAAAATCAGCAAAAAAGAACGAATAATTTCTAGGGTAATGTCGGTCAATAGGGTCACTAGCCCAATCAACATTTGAGTATGCTTACAAGACCAAAGGCGAGACATCAAATACGGGAAGTGAAGATCACGAGACAATGTGCCTTGAACATACCAAAGAATTAGAAGAACGACCTCATAGTGATCAATGCAATGAGGGTTATAATGTAGAGTGCGTAAGCAATGTTCGGACGAGTAGAAATGAGATGAACTTGAATGTCAATGAGTTATCGGTAGAGAGTGGCATCCAAAATCAATTTCCATCTAATGTAGTTAGCTGGACATTAGACTAATTAGGGTAGATGCAATATTATAATCTATAAACCTTTTCAGGAGATAAGATCAACTACGTATTGAGTCTAAAACATACGATAATAAGACAATATGACAATATTGAGAAGATTTCCAAACTATGAAAATAAAATAAGCGAGATACATAAATCATTCATTTCAAATTGTTGGTTGATTTGACGCGCGAAATCTTAAATAACATAAGTATTATTTTCAGTGATCATCATATCATCCATATATATCAAGAGAGAGATGCGTATATATAAAGTCTTCTTAATAAAAAATAATATCATAGGAACTAGAGACTAACCCGAAACAGGTCATATTTTCATTGAATTCAGAAAATCATGCCATGCCAACGGAGCTTGTTTGAGACCATAAAATATTTTTGTTAAAACAACATACATACAGTGTTTAGGGGACAATTATAACTAAGATGAGACCATATACATTTCCCCGGTAAAATCTCAATTGAGAAAGACATTGTTGACACCTATTCATAAGAGATCCTATTTTCTTCCATATGCAATTACCAGTATAGTAAACAAGTAAGTATAGTAACAAGATCAAAAAATTTCTTGATCTTTACCTTATAAATACACTTGCAACTGGTTACTTATTTATCTTCAGGTAAAAGAACAAATCTTCAAGTGTAAGTTTTCTTAAGAGATTGAAATTCCTTAATCATTTCTTGTTACAACAAATAAGAAGAATTGTGGACGTGACTTGGGAGGCATTTTGTTAGGTCAACTAATAATTCTTAAGGTGAGATGAGAATTAAGCTTGATGTTGAGGGCGAGAAGGAGGCACATGATCTTCTAGTGGGACATGTTCTTGGAATGGAGCCGGGGCCAGAGAAGAATATGCAATTAGAAGACGAGCCGGGACACTTGTAAGGGTTAGTTTAGCGATATGGACGAGAACGTCTTGTATCCCTAGAAGGCGGCATAATGATAGACATAAAATATGTGTGAAAGTATGTTCCCAACATCTCATCTCCACCCTTTCCGTTCAATCTCATACCCAATGTATCAATAAGGACGAGAACGAAGCTCAAGTTTTGTATATGTTCGTGAAGTTATAAATGAACAAAACAAACACTCCCAAAAACACGAAGGAGATCTTAGTGAAGAGAACGACAACAAACACATTCATAGGAAGCCTTGATACTAATAACCAGAGGAGAATATGATAGATTTTATGAACTATTTTGTTTAGAAGTACTTGAATTTGTACCACTATCTCAAGGTTAATATCTCATCTCTCAAAGATTGGGATATATTTTTTTCAATAAACATCAATGTGTATGAGTTGGGTTTGAAACCTCCCCTTATACTTTTCAGATTTATTTACCCACAGAGACAAGATTAGAATACAAACTCACAAGTGAACAAAATCAAAAGCAACGCACAAAATCACTCAATTCAAAGATAATCCATCCAGCAACTATATATCATCTTCAACATAACACTAGAAACATCAAAATCACAAACCCAGACACAGAAACAGCTAATCACTCAATTAAGAGAAGAGTCAAGCAATCTGGACCTGAATGGTCTTGGGCTTCTTGGGCTCCGGCGGCGGAAGCTTTTCGACGGTCACCGTCAGGACACCATCCTGGCACACCGCCGAAACCTTGTCGGTGTTGGCATTTTCCGGCAGCACAAACTTCCTCATGAACTTGCCGACCCTGCGCTCCATTCGGACATACTTGGCTCCGTCCTTGTCCTTGTCCTCTTCTCTCTTGCGCTCGCCGCTGATGACGAGGACATTGTCCTCCTCGACCTGGACGTTGATGTCGCCGCTCTTGAGACCAGGCATGTCCACGATGAACACGTACGAGTTCGGGTACTCCTTGATGTCGGCGGGTGTGGCGGCCATGGCCTTGGCGTCGCGCACGTAGGTGCGTGTGGGTGCGTTGGCGCCGGACTTGTCGCCGTCGTCGGCGAGGTCCATCATGTGCTGGATTGTGGAGAAGAGCGGCGAATCGAGACCCATCAGCCTGAAGTCCATCCTTTCTTTGAAATGATTGCGAAATTGCAGAGAAGATTAATTTGTGGGTATGTTGTTGTTTCTACGATTTTGCGATGAATCTTGGTGAGGAATTTATAGGGTGATTTGGGGAAGGAAATGGGTCGTGGAAGTTTCTGGAGGAATACGGAACGAGTTTCTACTTTCTAGGAGCTTTCTCTTACGTTCTCTCTCGAATTTGATAGAACTTTCTCGAAAACTCGACGATCCAATTTTACTGAAGAATTTATTGATTAATTAATTAATAAACAATTTAACTAAGAGGTTTTACAAATGTTTTTCTGTAAGCTTTATTTGTATGTTATATATGTTCTTTTCTGTAATTTAAATAATTATTAAATGTATATAATGAAAATTAATTCCAACTTTATTTTCTTTTGTTGAATTCTAATTTAACATTCATGTATATAAGCGAATCGGTTCTTTACCTTACAAACTCAAATATGTTGGACTCGACATTGACTCGTTTATCAAACAACTCAATACGAGTTAAGTTGTTTATAATGAGCTCTTCTAAAATCCTTGGTGTTTTTGATTAAATATTTAATCTATTAACCTACACTATTTTCAATATAGCAAAATAATTTATCAAAGCAATGAGCAATATTTAAAACTAAATTATCCCCAGAAAATCAAACTACACATAGAGTTACAATAAATAAAATTTAATTAATAAATAATAATAAGCAAAACGAAAAATTGAGTATGAGATGAACAATGAATATAATTAAATCAAAACAAATATTTACGTAAAAAATGTAAAAGACTTTATTGATTGATTGATGAATTACAATATGAGGTTTCTTTATATTGAGAACAATAGAATACAATAAGGAAATATAATAGTAACCTTAATATAACAATAGGAAGATATAATATAGAGATAATTTCATGTCAGTACCCCAAGTTTGACTCATTTCGAATTCAATACCCTAAGTTTGAAATTTCTTTTGTCGATACCCAAATTTAATAACGTTCCAAATAAGATAACGGATGTTAAATCTAATAGAATTTGTATGTGAAAAGTCCAAAATGCCCATAATGTTTAATTTTTAGAAATTAAAAAAAATCATGTGCCCATTTCCATATCTCTCTCTTTCTCTATGTGTTATTGGTTGACTTGTGTTGTTTCGTCTTCCTCTTACCTCTACTAGACCGACGACGACACCGCCAAATCCTCCCTCTCGTCGTGTTCATGGCGGAGCCGCCGGCCTCCAACGGGTGAGCGGCGTGGGCCATCAACCCCACAGACACCGGCATGGTCGGGGCTCAGACGCTCGCAGCCTTCGTCGATCGATTTGGGTTTGAGTAAGCGAAATTGGGGATATGGGGGTGGAGCGGCGATGACTGATCGGAGTAACCGTGGTCGTGGTGGTGGAGCGAATCGTCGTCATAGCCGTGACCGTGGTCGCTCTCTGCCTTGCCTTGGCCATCGCTTCCTTCCCTTCCCTCTCTTTCGCCGCCGACACCGTCACCGTCGTCGCTTCCTTTCCCACTAACACCGTCACTGCTGATGGGTCACTCATGGAGAACCTGACGCTCGTCTTGTAGCCTTCAAAACAGAGACGACCCTCTCCCCGATTCGAACATTCTAGCCCTTAAAATCGGCTCCTCTGGCAACATTTAAATCCTAACAAATTGGGTTCCCTGACTTGGTCCTCGACACAAAACGAATCTGTTGAAAACCTAGTATTGCAGTTTATGGGTTATGGGAATTTGATCATGTGAGAACGAGAAGGAGAATGCTTTCTCCTTGTATGAGCTCGTCGAATCTCCCTTCCTCTACGACGGCAAGGTCAGCTCCGATGACGCCTTGAACTCCTGCACAAGGAAGCTCCCTTAGGTCTGTGTGGGTGTTTCAGAGGAGGGTGAGAGTTAGTGAGGTTGAAGATGAGGGCAAAATTGTATTTTCACAAATTATTCTTAGTTTTCTAATATAATTTATTTTGTTGCTTGGAAAGACAAATGTACACTGTAAGTGCAAGATCAATTCATTATTTTATCAAGGGTAAAATAGTCATTTTATGTTTATCACTATAATTTAAAATCTAAATATTAAGGATATTTTGGCTTTTCAATATACAAATTCTGTTAGGTTTAATATATGTTACCTTATCTGCAACGTAATTAAATTTGGGGTATCAGCAAAAAAGTTTCAAACTTAGCGTACTGAATTCGAAATGAGTCAAACTTTGGGTACTAACATGGAATTACCCCTATATAATATAATAATAATATATCTAACAAAATGAACTAATGAAAAATAAATTAAATGATATAAACCAAAGTTAAATAATATAAATATATATGAGTAAATAGAGTAGATATCAAATACAAACTTCTCAAAAATGTCCAAACGTCCAAACTAATGTATAACCGTCGGATGGATGCGGGAGAGAGGAGATGGTGACATCTGGCGTAGATGGAGAGTCTCCCCACTTAACAGAGACATACGTTTAAATGGGGGTATTGTGGTGTTTTCTCTTAGCAGACCTAATACCCCATTTCGACAGTTTGGCTTCTTATAACAACGCGCGCGACGTTTGATATGCTGCAAAGCGATTTTGGCTTCGATTCAGAGATAGTGAAACGTGTGATTTGTTATCGTCGATTCGGCTGAGAATGATCGGTAAGTAGCGCGATTTTCTGTTTCATCTTATATTTATTTTGTTGTTTTGTAGTTTCGATTTGTTATTTTTTTCATTGAAGCCGATTTTGATCTAATCTAAGTAACGTTATTTCATGTTAGATATGTTGTTATTAATATCTAATTTCTAATTTGTTATTTTTTTTTATTTTAGCCGGTTTCTATCTGATCTAAATTTTTTTCTTTCATGTACAACAAATATGAGGTTCAGAAGATGATGACGACGAGAATGACAACGACTCACCACCTTAGCTGCATGTTTTTACTCATTTTATGTGTTTTTAATTTTTTGTAGGCGCTTGACCTTCGGGCATGCTTTAGATTAATCAAATTTGCAACTGTCTTTCTGTTTATGTATAACATGTCGATTTATACTGTATCACTTATGTTAAAGCTAATTCATACTACTGAGATCATAATCGTCTATTAGGTTGGTTGACTTGTAATTAATGTTCCACTTAAATATCTGCAGTAAATGCTTATTTAATTTGGAAATAAGCTTCAATTAATCATCAATAATTTTGGTAACAATGTGATTGATGATGGTGTACCATGTATAACATGATGTTATATATTGTATAACCAGTGTAGTTATATGATGTTCAGCAGGACATAAAACGATTACCCACTTTCAGAAGTTTGTGTATGACTGTCTTACTATCGATGTACCATGTATAACATGCTGTTATATACTATATCGATGAACAATCGCTCTCTGAATCTAAGCCTATTTTTAGCGTGAATCGCTAAATGATCGCAATTTAAATGCGTTATCCCGCTTTAATGCGTGATCCCGCTTTAAATGCGCCTATTTTTAGTGTGAATCGCTACTAATCCTCTACTAATAATTCTAGAATTCTCCAGCCAAGGCCCCCTCCCTAGATCCGCCCCTGCCCATATTACACTAACGTGTTTCTACACTTTCCTCCAGTTATACAAAATGTTTAAATTAAGATACACTAGAATAATTACTTTTACAAAATTAACAATTCTGTTTATTTTGAGGTTAAATATGCGGTCACGTGACATCACGTGACAAATAAATTTTTGATAATGACGAGATTACCCTTCATGAGCTTGTCACGTGACAACCAACTTTTCAATTGATATTAGATTTCACCTGTTAGACTTGAGAAATGTTAATCGAGGAGTGTCGAACCATCTTGGAGAGCCGAAGGCGAAGGCAAACGTTGGAAGAAGAAGACTGCAGCACGGTGGAAGATGAAGACTGCGGCGTGGTCGAATGTGAAGTCGAAACTCTCTGACAAACCTGAAATGAAGACTGGAAGTGTGGAGTCTCAGTATTGAGTTGCAGCTCCTATCGGAACCTCGTCAACATATGCTAATCATGGTAGACGGTCCATCGGTTGCGAAAGGTATACAGTGAGTTTTCTGGTACGGGTAGATTAAATCTCTTTAATGTCATGCTTGATGCCTTGCCTTGACATGATAAAATTTCATAAACAAGCTGAAGGAAGCTAAGAATTAATAAGCAACATAGCCGTCAATTATGCACTTTGGAAATGTGATCGATCCTCAGGGTCAAAACTAGTTAGTATGTTTGAGTCAACAGAGTCGGCCGATGTGAAAGACACAATTGATGATGACAGAACGAATGAAAAAATGGCATCCTCACCCTACGATCACATCTCCCTCAATCACATCTCCCTCAAGATGAGTATGTATGCTATTATTAGTGAGGTTGAAGAAAAAAACAAGAGGGGCCAAAGTTGAATGAGGTGCATCATGTGTCAAAAAGAGAACTATGTGATCAAAGTCATGAGCGATGACATGAAAATTCAAGGAGGGACCAAAGATATTTGATCTTTTAAATGTTAATTTCGGAAAACAAAATCACCAAATCAGTCAACTCAATTTGAATTTTGATCAATACTCTCAACTATGCGAGTTTTGCATGTCATAACCTTCACTTAATTTTCGTTGCATGTCACCACTGTATGGTTTCATTTGCTTACATCATACATCATAGAGTTAAATTTAATGTAAAATGTCAATAATATCCCTATATTATATATATATATATATATTAAACTTTTTCTTTTCAAAAAATATTTTTAATTTCATAAATAATAAAACATAGATTTCAATATAATTATTTTTAGAAGTATTTTTCAAAAAAAAAATATTAAAAACTAATTTGAACAACAATTTTTGTTTATAATATATTTTATAAAAATAATTATTTTACAAAAATAATATTCAAATCAGATTTTTATTATTTATTTCATAAAAAAAATTTGAACTAATATATTTTATAATTCTTCAAAAATTTTAAATACAAAGAAATTTTAGACATTTATTAAAATTTAAAAGTGAAATATTTAAATGACTAAAATACTCTTGTATTTAAAAAAATTTATTTGTTTAATTTATTTTTTATGGTACAAATAATAAAAAACTGATTTGAATATTTTCCTAAAAATAAATAAATTTGATAAAAAAATATTAAAAATAAAAACATGGTTAATAGTGATTTTTTTAAAATATTGAAAAAAAATTATTCATGTGAAAAAAAATTTCAAAAAATAATTCATTTTAATTATATAACATAAGGGATTGATATACATTTTACATCAAATTTAACTGTACGAGGAAGGATGCAAATAAATAAAACCATACAGTTGTGACGCACAACAAAAATCAAGTGAGGATATTGACATTCAAAACTGAGGATAGTGATAAAAAAATTTCACCTATTAAAGTAATAGCATTTTGTAATGTTTATCCCCAAATCCAAAAGGGGAACAAAGAACTCTAATCTCATATGACGTCCAAAACAAATTCAAAACATACAACCAGCTCAATACATAACATACAGTGCTTTGTCAAAGACCTCTTCACGTCCTTGATCCCCCAATCCAGGGGTTCCACTAATAGACCCTAATGAACAAAGGCATGTTCCACCATCTACCTGATTGGAGAACACATTAGTGAAGGCAAGAAAGATAAACATATAGCAAGTAACAGTGACCTGTTACTACATATGGATTAAGTGACCTGCCTACAATACTTTGTATCCATGAGTCATAGAGACATGGCTACTAAAACTTGTATCTACATATGAACACACTAATCAGAGACTAAGGCAGCACAACAGCAGGAGTAGTTCAAGACAAGAGAAAGATATGCCAACTCTAACCCGCAGATGAATCAGAAATCGAACAACCTCCTTCCCAAGCTTCGTAATCCTGTTGTCCTGCAAACACAAAGGAACAACATGATCATACACTGACAAGTGACAAACAATAACTGAATGATGAATGCAATACGAAACAAGAACAAGAATGCATTTATAATTGAAATCGGATTCCAAAAAGGATACAGTAATCCCTGTTGGCCCCTTGCAAATTCCGCCACTCCCTGCTGTAAAAAGAACCAACACGTCATTAGTGGCACTGCTGAAACATATCCAAACCACAACTTAAAAAGATACTTAAAACACACCAGTACAACAACAGGAATGGGGTTGCAGAGACCAACTTGGCTCATAAAGGGAACATAACAACTTCATTCAGCTTCATCTTGCAATGAATTTGACCCGAGAAAGCCTATTTGATCCACAAGGTCTTGCAAGTCCTCACCCCAATCAGCCGGCCCTGAAATCAGTTCCTCCACATCCACGTCATCTTCAGCTTCATTTCCCAACACAACCTCTTCTTCTTCAAGAAGATCTCCATTCAGCAGTTCCGCCCACATTGTGTCATCGACAGCACCAAGATCACCTCCAATTGTTGTAGGTATTGAATTTTCCATCGGATCCTTGATGGCACCATTTGATCCATTGTCCAGGACAGTAGAGAACAATGTATCTATCTCAGACCCTATACTTGTCAGTTCCTCGGGTTGACCTTGATTTCTGAGATCCACAACCGGGATACTATCCACTACAGCTGACACAACTTCTTCTTGCAGGTTCTCGGCACTTGGGCTGGCAGTAAGTCTCCGCTTTCTCCCAATTCGGATGCGTTGTCTCTCTCTTATATGAGCACTTGACTGCACAAACTGATGGATGAAGGATGGCTTGTTGAGAGCCTTTGCGAGGAATGTCATCATCTGCTGCTGTTTCTTCTCTGTGCTTTGCAACCTACTCTCCATCAGCAGAACTTGGTTCCTTGAATTCTGTTGCTGCTGCCTCAGCTTCACAATTTCTGTCATCAGCACATTCCTGTCTCTCTTTAACCTTTCAAGCTCATCTTCCAGTCCATATTGTCCCAACTCGACACATGATCCTCCTCCATGGTTCTGCAGAGTTTGCGAAACATGTCTCCTCCTCTTGATGGCTTTCAATAGATGCTTCTGTCCCCCCAAGAACAATTCATTGGCAAATTCCCACCGATCAGGATCAACCTTCCTAAAACCCTGCACTCATTGGCAACATCAAACCATTTCAGTGACATAGATAACTCAAAACACAATAACCAAAAGCAAGATTTTTAAAACCAAAACAATAGATTCTATTCCTATACCAATAGAGGTCACTAAGCTAATTACTAAACACCCTAACATATTAAACTGATTTAAGAACTCATTAAATAGTACAGAAATTAAGTCATAGCAGAATTGCAAGATATAACAGGATTAACAAGATCTTGCCAAGTTGATCCCTTTGTTTAGAAGATCCATCAAATTTAGTGTAGCGAAAGAGCACCTTGAGCAAAACCCTAACCCAAATTCAATCCAAGGGCAGTGACAATTAGGTTCATCAAATAATTGGTCTCAAACCACAAATCCAAAAGGGAAATGATCAACTCATCATCATAATCTCAATCAATCATCAAAACTCAAAATGACCCAACAAGCTAACAGTACTATATCAGAAAAAAGATGGGACTTTTAGAACTCACATATGTGTTGAGCTGCCGAATGAAGCTGGAGAAGTTGTTGTGCTTGAAGTATCTGGGAAGAAGAGTGGAAGAGAACTTGTGGCAGTCCCAGACGACGAAGCTGTTGCGAGCTCTGCTCCACGAAACAATGGCGTCCGTAGATGGGTCTTCCACCATTTCGAAGGTCTTGCTCAGAAACGGAGGAGGACCCACATCATGAATCCCCTCCATCGGCTGCGGCGACGGGTTCGCCGGAGACGACGACGACGACGACGACGACCCTGCGCTCGCCAACACCACCGTTTCCTCTTGCTTCACCACCACTCCTTCCATTTCAGTCACTGCATTTATGATCTGATTTGGGGATGTTCAAATTTGAATCTATTTGAGAGGGTTTCGAGAAATTGAGTTTGTGAATCGAGCTCGAGATTATATGAAATAATTAGTAATGGATTGGAATGTTCTAGAGACTGGAGATTTTTTTTCGTGCTTGCAGATATTTGTGACATAGCATTCTCTGTAAACTCTTAGAAGCTTCTGCCAGGTGTCACTCTTACGTGGCATTCTTAGGCAGTGTCGAAGTTTTCTAGAATTTTCTCCAATGTTCGATTCTAATATTTATTTATTGAACGTAATAAAACAGAGTTTGGACTCACAACTTTTTACATGGGCCTGAGTCGAGCCCAATAATAAAGGTTCATATATCATATAAGTATTGGCCCAGGAGCTGACTAAGGGTTAAATGAGCCGAATCGAGCCTGTTTTGGAAGGGTTCGCCTCGTAAAAAAGGTGTTCAGCTTGATTTTGGTTCGGCCTCGAACGAGCTCATACAACTAACCTTGAATTTGGGTCAAAATAAAATAGACAAGATCGAGCTCGGCTCGATTTGGTTCCTTTAAATTTCAAGACAAATATTCAATAAATTTTAAATAAATGATAAATGAGCTAACTTGAGATTGAGTCGACTTTGTTTTGCTCTTCTAATTTTATCCTAAATATTTATTGAAAAATTAAAAATATATTAATGTACATAAATAATTAATTAAATATTAAACGAGCATGTCTAGCTTTAAAAGGTAAGGCTCGAGCTCGACTAGTTTATTAAACAATCTTTTTTTAAATTTAAATTTGACTCGAGTTCGATTATAACGAGTCGAGCTTCAACGAATCTTTAAAAATCCAACTAGTTAAGAACTTTAAGTCATGAAGGGACTATGCGCTTTGTGATCAAAAACTATACGGAACACAATTTGACGATCGTGATTTAAAGTATATTTCTATGAGCGGATTGTTTTAACGAATCCGAGGCCCAAACAAATCACCCTATCTTCGGTTGACTAAGTGAGTCCTTATAAAACCATATGCAGCATTGTTGATGAAGCTGGTTTCAATCATATAATAAGCTTACAGGTATAGGATTGTTGATTTCAATTCAATCCCATAATAGTGATGATATTTGCTATTTAACTTTTGCTTATGAATTTATTAGCTAAAGCGGAAATCGAATTGTCTAAAGTTTAGATTTGTTATTCAAATTATGGCGTGCATCACTTTTTTAAAAATTGTCTTGTAGGTGGATTGAACTAGTATAAGATTTCAATGTCATTTAGTTTTGGACTTGAGGCGACATTATTTTTGTAAGATGTGAATTCTGTAAATAAAGAATACTCGTGAGTAAAAGGAGTAAAATTAACCTTTATTTGATTTGATATTAACAACTTTTATGATGAGTGTTTCAAGTTTAAAGATTGAACTCTAAATATTTTGACAGGTTCTGAGATTACCCATGTGAAACCCCGCCCCAACCTGTCAACTCAAAAACACTATATTCTTGCTCATTTAGATTTCAGATTTAGTATTTTAGAGTTTAAGTACATTGATTTAGGGTTTCAATTAAAATAATTTAAATAAGTTGACTCAACATTTAAATTGTTTCATTAAGAGCCCAAATTTTGTATAGTCGAGGGTTCAATTATACTCATTTAGAATTTCGATATGATTATTATGTCGAGTTGGCCAACCCCTATAATCAATCCCCCAGAACTCAAAGCTTGCAAGGTGAACTTGTCATATTTACTTTAAATAAGGGTAGAACTGGGTTAATCATATCTCCAAACTCTTTACCTATGAGGCGGGTTCGAGAGAATATCGACCAGAAGCCCCAACACACCCCATGCTCTCCCTACTCATGAAGGATGAGTGGTAAAGTCTAACAACATGAATATGCATGTCGAAGTACCCATTTATATAGCAAGTCTAGTCTTTAGCTATCATGTCAAGTAATTCACAAGCGAATCAAATTTTAATCAACAAATAAAATGAAAAAGTTTATATATCTAGGTGGTGTCAATCAAGTGTTTAAACATATGTTTAGTCATGATACAAGGTGAATTATAAGTCGTATCCCGTGGTGTTTACAAACGTTAAAGAGTTAATGTTAATATACGATATTGATCAACGCTTGCTTGACTAATTGGTTAAACATTTGAACTTGGGTCTAAAGGTCTTGAATTTCCGTCACGCTGCGGTATGTTGTCTTTATTTTCAACTTCTGTTAGGCCTCTCTTTTTCGGTGGGAGTCAAGTGACAATATTAATCCGCCTGTGTTTTGAGCTTATTACTGATATGATAATCTTATAAAATTCTCGATAAAAAAATGTACAATATTGAATTGAAATAGAGAGTATTTGTAGGTTAGTGATAAAAGCATTATCACAATCCCAATCACTATCTACTTTCGGTAGAATCAAAACGTAGTCAAATTCGATAGGGAAGCCATAAATTGTCCTTTACTAGCACTTTTTTTCCCTTCATTACTTAGCTTCTTTGCATTGTTAATCATACCCTTTTCTTCGTACATGTGTATATCTTGTTCATGAGTTTATTGCATGCCTCATCATTTTCGCATAGTGCATGATTGATGTCTTAGTATAAAATTGATAGCAACTTCTTTGGACTGGCTTGAAATCTCTTTTAATACATCACTGCATATGTATATAATTTACCAGAATGATTTAATTAACATTTACTAAATTCATAAATGCATATGGACTAGAATAAGGAGTGATTTTTAAAAACAAAAATACATCATTTTCCAATTTACACGTAAAACCCATCCTATATCATTCCTTTAGGTTCAAACTACATTTCCATTAAGAATTTAAGACTAAATAAAACCACCAGATGTTATTTTCTTGAAAATTATAAAGTTATTATTTGATTGAGCATTATATATATTGTTGAAATAATAACAATATATGTATATGCAAGATTGAATTGAATATATCATATTATCAGCTTGAGCTTGGACTTATATCATGATATTAGATAAGGGTTCGAGGCTCAACTTGGTATTTTAAACTGATTTTTAGCGAGCGCATGTCGACCTTTACCCAATCTGATTTCGACCCATACGAATTTAAAACAATAATATATTATGTACTAATATTATTTATATTCTTGTTAATTCATATTTGAGTTTTCGGGTCGGGTTTCAAAGAAAACCCATACCCAACCGGTATTTCGCAGGCCGACCATCCGTTCGAAGCCAACAAATTAATGTGGGTGCATTGTCATTCTTAAGAAAAATGATGTATCATCTAAAGCAAATAAAAATAATATCCTAACATAAAGGATTATCTATAAGCTCTTGCTTATTCTTTAAATGAACCGATATATACATCTTGTTTTACTCTTCTGGAAATTACATATTTCCATGTCTATCCTTAAATTTACACTACTTAAGTACATTATTTAGCTTCAAACCCACGTCTGAGGTCAACCACTGAATCGCGCTTAAGCTGGTCAATTTGTTTTACTTAAACCTTACCATATATATATATATATGTGTGTGTGTGTGTGTGTGATTTAATTCCTTAATTTATGTCTTTTATGTTTATGGCGAATATCTATATTGTGGTGGTCATGGGTTAATAAGAAGAGCATTATGGTGGGGGCATACATACACATGGCAGACAGAAACTATACTTCACCACAATCGACGGCTCAGCTTTAACGCTTACGGAGACACCTATAATAATTTCTTGTGTGGGGCCCACATTTCGGAGCCAACATGGGCTTCACTGATTGGCTGGGCTCCATACACAACCTCCTTGCCTGAGGGAGTGGGCCCCACCACCGCCACTTAGCTTTTAGTACACGTCATAGGGGTGCGCCTCTTTAAATTCAGGTTTGAATAAGGTGACTCGGTGGTCAGCTTTAGGTTACGTCACGGTGGAGTGTAGGGGGTCCACGTGGGAGTGGGGGTGACGCGAGGGTCATTTACTGCACCATGTGACGTATCGGAACCCGCAAATACACAGCCCAGTATTTGCGACCAAGCCCATTAATGTAAGTGACGTTGCGGTTTGGGTCTTCACGCCTCCTTTACTTCACTCATTCACTCACTCTACTTTTGTCTTATTATTAACATTCTATTCAATGCAAAATTTATTCGAAATTGAACTTTAGACAATACAAATAAACTTACATCCCACTGTTAAACCCGCTGCATAAGCAACATTCGATTACTACTCATACTGACTAATATAGTTTCCTTTCACGAGTTGGACCTGGACCGATAATAAAATTACTAATTACTCTCATCTGTATTAAAGATATTGATAAAATCTCAGAAACTCGTCTAATTAAAAAAAGAGACATCCGTACGATACACGCATGGTTAAGAATAATGAGATTGGGTAAGAGAGGAGTGGCAATGCCTTGATTGCAGTAACAGTAATAGTAAAAAGGAGTAAAAAGGAATGGAACAGTCAGTGGTGGAGTACATACATGTAAGGTAAATGTAATCCAAGTAAAAAAAATAACACTACTTTTGTGACGTAAGCAAAAGCAATGATACCATTACCATTATCCACACACTCTCCCCAAGTAACATAATGGAATTATGTTAAACAACTTTTGAAAATTACAAGTTTAGTGCCGTCAGATTTTATTGTATTGTAGTCGAGCTCATATTCAAAATTATTTGTATTTATTTTAAATATTTTAATACAAATATATTTTTATTATTTTATTAGAAAAATAAAAGTTAACTTAAAAAAGTAAATAAAGTGAAATTTTTGTAAATTTAAGACGAGTTAATTTTTAAGCTGATGGAAGTCCGGTGAATAGTTTAAAAATGATTATGTGGAATTTTCTAAAAATAAAATTACCCGCATTCTCTTTCCCAATCAAATTGACTATAAAATAGTGGTGCACCCATCTCTCTCCCTCAACCTCAACCTCAACCTCAACCCACAGTCCATCAGTTTCAGGATCGATATCATGCAAGGCGTTCGGAGGTGCGACTTGGCGAGGCTGGACCTGTCGTCGGGGTCGACGTCGATGTCGATGGAGGAGTCGGAGACGCGCATCAAGCGGCTGATAGAGGAGAACCCGGTGATCATATTCACGCGCTCCTCCTGCTGCATGTGCCACGTCATGAAGAAGCTCCTCCTCGCCGTTGGGGTCCACCCCACCGTCATCGTCCTCGACGACCACGAGCTCTCCTCCCTCCCCGCCGCCGACGCCCCCGCCGTCTTCATCGGCGGCGCCCCCGTCGGCGGCCTCGAGTCCCTCGTCGCGCTCCACCTCAGCGGCCACCTCGTCCCCAAGCTCGTCCAGGTCGGCGCTCTCTGGCCATGACCTCATCATTTCATTATTGTATCATTCCAATGAAATGAACCATCCCATTCCCATAAATTAAGAAAAAAAAAGAAGAGGAATATATTGAGGGAGGGATATTAATTAATTTAATTATGCTTGTTTTTTTAAGTTTATGAAAATATAAGTGAATGTGGATCTGGATCTGATGAAAACAAACAGGAGTGTAAATTAACTGGGTGAGAACTTGCTCTGTCTCTCTCTCTTTCTCTACCAAAGAGAAAATAAAGTACAAACACTCACTCATTGTCTAGGAAAGCTGATGGCCCCACTTACCAATTATTTGGCCATCAGGAGGAGGCTCTATTTTATGAAATTTAGTTGAAAATTACAAGGTTTACTTTCATTGTAAATTATAAAAAAAACTACAATTATTAGCCAGTAAAAATAGTATTGTATGCTAATCGAGCAGAGAAAGTTTTATGTGGAGTGGTTGGCGATTAATCGAAAATTATAAATACTAATATATAAGTCGAGAATTTTTACACAGTGATTATAATACACTTTTGCACTTCATGATGCTAAAATTTGAAGTGTGATATTTATGTTTGTTGCTCTGTCATCATCACGCCACCCCTTCCCCATTTCGTCGAAACAAATTGAAGCTCAATTCATTGTCGAGCTCAAAGCAAGATGAATAATTTCGTCGCCCTCATTCCTAAGTTGTTAATATCAACTAACACCTCTAAAAGCACCTCATCTTCTAACGATTGCGTCGACGAGTATCTCGGCGTACCAACAAACGGGTTCGTTTTCTGTCTCATTTGGGAGTAGGTTGTGATTCTTGTTGGGCATGTAGACAGTGGTCTACGAGTTCAAGAATACGCGCAAGTGCACGTGATCGTTACAAGTAATAAAACCTGATAAGCACATGATCAAATGCACAAGAACAATGAGGATTAATCCAATACAATTTTTGCTATGTAACTTAAGTTAACACAGAGAGTTTATGGAGAGATATTAACAATGAGCAAAGGAGAGAATTATCCAGTCAAAACAAATCACGGATGCTAGGTCAATACAAATATCTCAATTTAATAAATAAGAATAATTTATCATGCATTCATGGAATATCATATTCTATGCAAGTGTTGGTTCCTCCTATCATTTTGAAAATGGACCTTAAGTCGAATTGTATCATGATTCTCTTAATCCCGACACAATTCTACTCCGCTAAAACCAACAATCAAAAGATAGGAGTTCCAAATAGTTGAACCCATTAAATCAGGTTGTATCTATTCCCCATCGGCACTCTCAGACTCAACAACGCAACTCGTGCAAATTTCTCATGTTCGTCAACACAATCAATAAGAACATAAACCTCAATTCACAAACAATCATAAAAATAAATTAACCATCAATATAAATCTAGAAATCTATAATATTCGACCTACCACCCATCCCATAATCATGGTGCTAGAACCTGTAGTACTCAAGTTCAATACACGAAATAAAGGAGGAAATAAGAAACTCAAAATCCTAAACCCGCTAGGGTTTAAGATCATGAATGGCTTGATTCTCCTCTTTCTTGGACGTTGCTGGAATGTCGGATGATCCTAGTAACTCATTATTCATTCAATGTGATCGAGTCTCCTCTCGAAGTGTGCGATCTTGCCTTGGGTATATTGATTCGTTCAACATTTTGTCTCTCCCGGTGCTCTCTCATTCAAATTAGGTCAAAAATTGTGTTTTAAGCGGATTTCATAAGTGAAACGGCTCGTTACATGACCTATTACACCATCACGTAGTTGACTTCTACACGTGCCTCAACGGGCTGTGTAACAGGCCATTACTATACCCGTTACACCTTCCAGATCCCAAATCAAATTTTCGTTAATTTGATATATTAATGGCCTTATCTGAAGCTCTACATTTCAAGTTATGTTGTCCCAAGTTTCAGCGTCAGTTATGCTCACAAAGATCATGAATCGACATGTTTCTGCGTGACGAGCAATTAACAACCCATGATCGTATAAAGGTATAAAAGAATGATAAACTATATAATAATAAGGAAAATATAGTCTTTAATGCGAGAAATATATCATAAAAATATACTCGAATGTGATCACATCAATTCTCTATACGCGTGAAAAATATTTGACGTTGACGAGTATTGAGTCATTCAATAAACATATTTGACGACCTTCTCAAAGAAAGAAAAAATCAAATTTGTTTGAGAAAGATGACACCGCCCTATAAAAATTTTAATTTTATCGTTAGGATTAAGGGTGCCTTTTCTATTTCTCCTATAAAATAAATTATATATCACTCGTGTGATACCAAATAATAAATAGTCTTTTGTTAATTTTAGCTGATGGTTCCAAAAAAAAGTTAATTGTAATGATTAATAACATTATTTTGCGTATCGTTATTCCGTACAAAAAAAATGTATCATTAGCTTTTATCATTAACATTTTTTTGCTTACTATCATTCTGTACAAAAAGAATTGTAAATCTATCAAAATGGACTATGAATCTTACTATAGTTTACTCAACTTGCTGCTAAGCAGTAATGTGATTTGGGGTCGATGCTTAACAAAGTACAAATAGCCTCGAAAAGTGGATTTGGATTCATCCTAATTTTGTCTTATAAAAAGAGTTCTAGTTAAATGAAAACAACATGTTGTCACTAATGTTAGTGTTAAAAATAATTGGGTCAAAGCAAGCAAGCTAAGTTGTAAGTAACACTGGTCGATTTGGGAAAGGGACAAAAATAAGATAAGGTGACCTACACAACGTCCTAGAAATTAAGGGTAAGGACAAGCCCTGAATTTGTCCCAATGCCATCGGACACACTAAGTTTTGGAGGATAAGCCATTGCCTCATAGCCTCTTCTTCGTCTTATCTACTCTTTCAGTTCCACCTTGTTTCATGTTCTATTGTTCTTTTGATGTGAAAAAAATATTATATGACTAACATAATTTTTATGAAAATCAATGTTAAGTGAAATTCTGAAACGTAGCCGAGTCAAGAAGTCGAACACAAAGTTGTAACGTTTGTGTCGACAACTTGCCTAAAACGCAAATCGTAGTTTAAACAATAAACAAGCAATAACAAACGACACCAGAGATGATTATCCAGTTCGGTGTAACGTCACCTACATCTGGGACATTTTGCCAGTGGAAACGTTTTCACTATATGGTAGTCAATAGTACAAATTCAAGCCCCAACTAGCTATCACACAAGCTATTGTCCTAAGCTGCTATAGATCTCACCGTGAACAACCTCGACCAGGGTCCTCTCCCCCTGTCTTTGAGATTCTCTCAATTCCACCATTCGAGCAAGCGCATATGCTCGGTGTCGTAGTCTTCTTTGACAGCTTTGTGAATCTTCAATCACGAACACAAGAACCCTAATCGATCAAACACTCAATCTTCGCGAATTGATGTTTAATCGAAGCAAAGCCGTTCTAGCAAACTAATCAGCCTCTCAACACGCCAATGGTGCACGGTTAAGAGCTCTGAGAAATTTAGCAAATAAAGAACAAGAACAGACAAGCTGCTAATGGGGAAGCACAAGCTTTTTATAGCAGCTCCACATTCCTAATCTGGCTCGGATTAGGAATAGGAAGTCTCAGATTTCCTAAACAAATTAGGCAAGCAGTTGCCGCCCTTGCTGACGTGTTAATGACAGCTGGAAGTCGCATGGGCTTGTTGACGTCATTCTCTTGCGCTCCAAGTCTTTCAGTTGTTGTGGCGTCATTCTTCTTGCGTTCCAAGCGACTCTAAATAGGAAAGCTTCAAGTCTTTCCTAATCTGGAGCGTAATGAGTTGCTTCTCATGTCTTGTAACATGTTGCACTGACTTCTTACTTTTGCACTAAAAATTACGCCAACACTAAACGTAGCAACACTTAGTACCTTTATTAAGTTTTATATATACATTTTTTATAAGGATAAATAGCAAATATTGATGTATTTTATTTTAATTTTTCAAAAAGTGATCGTGTCTTATTACTTTTCTTAGAAAATGGTTTGTCTGCATAAGGGGGTGTCTAAACATCAATAGAACGAGTAACTCTATAAACATGACGTACCAACTGATTTTGTATAAGTTCGAAGTTAAGAGAAAAACCGACAAACTTGAGTCACGACACACACTGCAATAAACATGACGTACCAACTGATTTTGTAAGAGCATAGAGCGAGTAACTCCCTAACCATTCGGGCACATTGACACTACTAGATGTCTTTGTTTTTGAATATTACATCAATTTCCCTAACTACCCTTAACCTCACCCCCACTTAAATATTGTGGTAAACCTTAAACCCTGGTCTGAAATTATGGAGCGAAAAGTGTCAATCACAAGGTCACGCTCAAGCTTGTGCTAGATGTCTTTGATTGATGTATGTAATTTTATAAAAATGTTTTATAAGAATAATACTCATAATATTGTACTTTCAAATAAGGAAGTTGTTCCGTTTCCTAAATCTCGTAATCTTCTTATTTTAATTGTAGATCATGAATTCGTTTATATTTATAATTAACCCAAAATGCGATGATGAAACACAAATCAAATTTGTCAAAAGGGAGCACAAATGACATAATTATGGAGTACATATGTTGTTCAGTGCCGATCTAGTAATAATCTAAAAGGTCCAACATAATCAATGTTTACTCCCAATATAATTAGATTTGGTAATGGTTAATGGAGAAGTGATGAATAATTAATTACTAATTAGCAAAGTAGTATATAGTGTTATTATATTAAAACAAGGTAAATGTGGTGTGATATGAATAATGTGAGGTAGTGAGTGTTTGTGACTAAACAAATAAAAATGTGGGGCATGAGAATATAATAGAGGCTATTATATTTCTCTTTACCAAGGGTGTTTGCAGTGAGATTAGAACCAAATCATAAAAGAGAATTAAATAAGAATGAGCACCTCCATCACTAGTTTCAATTATATATTTTCTACAATGAAAAATGAAATTAACCCGTGAGAATTTATTTTACAAACTTTTTAAACTATCATAGTCATACGCATAGACCATTGTGTCATCAACTATATGATATAACCGTTGCCGAGAACCTAGCTGACGAGCAATAGTTATCCCGTCAGTTAGGTGACCCACGCCAACCATTCACCTCAAAAGAGTTGACCACTTACTTTACGTACCTGATGTACATCTCAATATCTTGTCAAATACAACTTCTTTGGCCAACGACATCAAATGAGTCTTTAACTATAATTGAACGTCTAGCAGTGAGTATTGTGAAGACATTGTTAAAAGGAAAAAAACAAAATAAAAAAACAAATTTATTTCATTAACTGTTGTAACATTATTGAAAGAAAAAAGTGTAAGTTTGTCATGCAATCGCTACAGCGGAATTAAGATTACATACCTCCAGCTATTGCAAGTTCTTCACGATTTTGAGTAGATAATGGAGATCCCGAAGCCATTCTTGAGTTTCCGTCTTCCAATTTCTGACACTTTATTCTCACACTCTCTTGATGGTGTATTGAGTATTTTTTTATGAGAAAGACTTGTTGAAATTGGGGACCCAAAATCAGATTATATAGCCACTCCCTCAACTATTGCATCTCTTCCATTAAAAAACACAAACCAATAGGTGTATTCTTCTTCTGACAAGTGACAAGTGGCCATGATAAATAATTAATTGGATATTGATCATATTGATCAAATAAGTCTTACATTCTCTCACTTGATCAATATACAATTGTCACAACGCCAAAATGAGAAATCAGATACATGAATCATGGCGGTACGTCCCTCTAATATAATGAAGTAATACCTTTCATGTATCACATGCGTATGACTCTCAAACTGTATGAATAAACCCAATGTTCATTCTAGGTCCAAAATTAATGATTCATGATTAACCAATTTAATTTATACTAAATGTGCACTAAATAGCAATAATAATAATCATCTTATAACGGTTAAGAGTTCCAAAAGACAAAAACATTATTCCATAATAATACAAGTTTATAACTGAGATCCAAGTCCATTACTTATTACGTGGTCTCTGAATTTTCCTAGTGGCATGCCCTTAGTCAAAGGATCTGCTATCATCAAGTCGGTACTAATATGCTCGACGATAACCGTTTTGTCTTTCACGCGGCCTCTTATGGCCAAGTACTTGATGTCGATGTGCTTACTTCGACTTCGACTTTTACTATTCTTAATCATAAAGACAGCAGCTGAATTATCGCAATACAGCTTTAAGGGTCTGCTGATTGAATCCATGATTCTTAGCTTGGAGATGAAACTCTTGAGCCATACATCGTGAGAAGTAGCCTCGAAACAAGACACGAACTCGGCTTCTATGGTAGAAGTAGCAGTCAAGGACTGTTTTGCACTTCTCCATGAAACAGCTCCACCGGCCAACATGAAAATGTATCCAGATGTTGATCTCCGTGAATCAACGCATCCAACAAAGTCATAATCATAATATCCGACCACTTCCAAATTGTTCGTTCGTCTGTATACTAACATGTAATCACGAGTCCCCTTAAGATATCGTAATACCTTCTTATCAGCCTTCCAGTGCTCAATGCTGGATTACTTTGATATCTTCCCAACATGCCCACAACAAATGCGATATCAGGTCTAGTACAGACTTGGGCATACATCAGGCTTCCAACGACTGAAGCATATGGAATATTCTTCATTTGTTCCTGTTCCATGTCATTTTTCGGACTTTGGCTTAAGCTGAATTTGTCGCCTTTTCCAATAGGGGCTACATTGGGTGAACAGTCTACCATACAGAATCTTTCCAAAACTTTGTTGATATATGTATCTTAAGACATACCCAGAGAACCAACTTCTCTGTTGCGATGTATCTTTATCCCAATGACGTAAGCTGTATCGCCTAAATCTTTCATATCAAAGTTTTTGGATAGAAACTGTTTCACTTCAAATACCATATCCCTATTATTTCCAGCAAGCAGAATATCATCTACGTACAATATCAAGAAACAAGTCTTGCTCCCACTTACCTTTTGGTATACACAATTATCCATGACATTTCCTTCGAAACCAAATGAAGAAATAACATCATGGAACTTCAACTACCATTGTCGTGAAGCTTGTTTTAAACCGTAGATGGAACTCTTAAGTTTACAAACTAAATGTTCATCTTTACTAGAGAGAAATCCTTCAGGTTGTTTCATGTATACCTCATCCTCTAGGTCTCCGTTTAGAAAAGCCGTTTTGACATCCATTTGTTGCAGTTTCAAGTCAAAGTACGCAACCAAAGCCATGATAACCCGAAGTGAATCTTTCTTAGATACAGGAGAAAAAGTTTCCTTATAATCGATTCTTTCCTTCTGATTAAATCCTTTGGCAACTAGTCTGGCCTTATACCTTTCGATGTTACCGGATGAATCTTTCTTGGCCTTAAAGACCTATTTACATCAAACGGCTTTCGCCCCTTCAGGTAACTCGACAAGGTCCCAAACATCATTCGATGCCATCGAATCCAATTCATCATTCATAACTTCATACCATTTATTCGACTTTTTACAACTAATGACTTGGGTAAACGTCTCAAGATCATTTTCGGCTTCGACATTTGAATCCAATTCTTGTAGATACACATGATAGTCCTCAGGTATTGCTGCTCTTCTTATTCTAGTAGACCTTCTTAATGCTGGACCAACATTTTCCTGAGGATCATGTTAACCAACAAGTTGTTCATGAACCAAAGGTTCTTCCGAAACAACTTGATCTACCAGATCATGAGTAGCATGTGGAAGTTGTTGTTCATTCTCAACTTGAGGCTGAGATTGGTTTCTTATAACAACGATTTGATCGATTGTTGCAGGTGGTTGCTCAATAATAGTTCCAACATTTGAGCTTTGCAACTGATCCCTCCCACTGATCAAATCATATTCAAGAAATTTTGCATTTCTCGACTCCACAATCCTGGTGGTATGAGATGGACAATAGAATTTGTATCCCTTGGATCGCCGGTGATGTGGGTCGAGTTTCTGAAAATTGTCTCGGCCAGAGACGGACATGCCCACTACGCCAAAGCGAGAAAAAGAGAGAGCAGCTAGGTGGAGGACGTGGGTGAAGGGAACGACGTCATAGGTGGTGGTCGGGGGAGGAGTGGAAGGTGGTGGTCGGCGGTGGAGTGGAGGGAAATGACATTTTTGAAGAGAAATGTCATATTTTGAAAATTTGAAACCAAATGAGGGACATTTTAGTCTTTTCAAAATAGAAATAGACCAATAGTAAAACAAAAGTTTATTGTGGTGACCTCAAAAATTAAATTAGAATTATGGTGAATTAAGTGAGACTATACACTTTTGTGCTGACCTAAATGGAAATACTTATTTTACTGATTTTATTTATCGTTTATGCATTAAATAAGAAAACAACGTTTCTTTTTGAGAAAAAATGGAATACATAAAATAATTGAAGAGAGAGAATTGAGGGTTAATTATTGATTAGTAATAATAAAGTGTTAATTCCACTAAACAACTTCCTTTGAGTTTGGAAAAGACAGGTTGTCGTTGGTTTGGTTTGGTGATGAATGATGACACATTCACCACTTCACAACATTAATCCCAACCACATTCTTCATTTCATTCAGTGGCTTTTCTCAGTGATTTGTTGTTAGTATAATAGTCTTGCACATGCACTTGAATAATACAAGCATATATTATGCTTTTTAACTTCGTGACTTGGTATAAAGATCCAAAAGGCTCTTTAATAATACACTTTGTATCACTCTACCTCTCTTTTCCTTCTTCATGGGTTTCCACTTACATTTTTTGTTATTTCCTTAAATTATAGAAACTTTTATTGGATCCTCAAATCAATAGCAAGTGATGTTAAGTTAATATTGATTTAGCAGTGTACTAACACGATACACCTATTATTTCATGTGCAGAATTTCACATACGACATTTTAACGACAATCATATTGTTTGTGAATGTATCACATCACATGAACTAATCAAATGAAGTCAAATAGCTTTCGCACCAACACAAACAATTGATTTCATTTTCTTATTTTGTGATCAAATCAAAACAACAATCATCTCTATTACTTTACTTTCTTCTTGTGTCATAGTTTCTGTATCAAAAACCACCCCAATCCATGAACTTCTTGATCTCATCATACAAAACCAAAATGGCAGCAGCACCTGTGCTCCTAAACATGTTGGAAACCGCCCCTCGATAAAACGAGGCGATCCCTTCCGTCCTGTAAATCTTCCTCCAGCAGTCTCCCGTGCTGTCGTAAACTGGTCGTTCCATCCCGGACTGCATCATCATCCGCCTCCGCACCGTGTCCAACGGGTAGGACAGCAATCCCGCCGATGTCGTGACTGCCTGAGCCACCATCCAGCGCTTCCACAACGCCAGCTCGGGTCTCGACTCTTCTGACAGTATCTCTTTCATCGTGTCAAAGCCTCCGAAGTATAGGCCTCTGTGAACGACCATTCCCTGCAGGGATGCGGGGAGTCCCCTGTAAACCCCTCGGATGCCATCTTTCTTGCATATGGTGGTCAGGAAATGGTAGATGCCTTGGAACTGGCGAACGTCTTTTCTCCCGATATCAGCAGCTAGGCGGGTGTGTGCAATGTCCAGAGGGTAGATTATGATCAGTGTTGTGCAGCCAGCTGCAGCACCCGCGATGAAGTTGGCAGGCGCACCGGATAGAAAGTGGCCCTCTTGAAAGTGGTCGCTTCTGATCATGTTTCTATACAAATCCTGTACAATAAATTGTTGGGATTATAAGGTCATGTTCAACGGATTAAGTTCTTAGACAAAACATAAATGTCCTGCTACCTCGAGCAATCTAATACTAAGTTACAGTGTTCAATGTTAATCTTCGCCAAGCCATTGCAGACGAGTGTAGGTGAAAAGAGCACATAGTAAAATATCATCACCTCAGACAAACGATTATTTAGTGCAGACAAAATGCAGCAGGTCTAAAATAAGACATTTCTACACCCATGAGACAGTCAAGTTACAAATGTAACACACAAATCTGTAAGCAAATTAAATTTACAGGTCTGAAATAGCAAATCTAACAAACAAGATTGCTATAACAAATACCTGCTAAAGAAAACAGTATAAACATTTATTTTGAAGCAGCATTCAGGCAACCATATAATGCTGGTATGTTAATCTCCTTGTGAATCTTGTAATTGTCCTTAATTGGCTGTAATGATGGAAGGACACGGGCTAGAATGAGTTCAAATATAATTTCAATCGTCTGATCAGACAATTCCTACTCATTATATCCATTGCTGATGGTCATGACTCATGACATTAAGGCTGTTCCATTGATTCCTCACTTATCCAAGGACCAAGTCATTCTTGTAACCAATCAAACTAAATATCCAACTTGATGATTGATGCTTACATTCTGAAATAGCTTATATTTACAGTGAATTTTTCATATCTTTCCTTGAGCAGATAACAGGGGAAGATATAACCAGTTATTGGCCAGTGCAGCGGTGGGTTTATTCGTGAATAAGATAGAGAAATAAATGTTTGGCCATCTGAATGTCAAGCAAAATGCAGTATCTATGTATACGAAAAGAACTGCAAATATAATGCCTACATAATCTAGAACCAAAATACAAAAATTAAGACCATCTTAGAAAGAGGCAGAGAAAACAAAGAGACGAACATTATGTCTGTTGAGAGTTTAAAGTGATGGTGTTGCAAAGTCTTTAACAGGCTTCTGAGGTTTATGTTCTTATATGCATAAGCGCAAAGTTGCCAGAACAACTAGTGTTCTGAGTTCAATGGCCACAGAATTCCAGTTGCCAATATTTTGATAAGCTTACGAATTAATGTGAATGGTGTCTGAGAACTACACGTGCTACATCGAGCAAATGATCAGGTAAGGTTACGAAAAAAATGCAAAGGACGTCTAAGAGCTAAATGTGCTACATTGACCTAATAGTTGGTAAACTTAAGAATTAATTAATGCGAAAAATGTCTAATAACTACACTATTTCACTCCAAGACCAGAAAACAACAGAAACAACAACAAGCAAATCATTTCCTGAGCAAAGTTGTGATTGATTCACATTAAACCTTCTATATTATAGATTACCCTACTTTCTATTGATACATCGATACCTTTCATCAAACACAAGCTCACATGACCAGAGGGAGCTCCACAAAAATGAAACAACTCTTCTACAATCTCAAACAGTACACACCCACCCATTAAGAGGCATTTCTAATTTCAATCCACATTACCAATAAATTCAACAACTAAATGCAAATAAACAACACAAAACCTGATTAAGGCATAAATCACCACACACTAAAACAGAAGACCAAAGAGTTAAATGCAACAATCAGAACATACCTTGAGCGAGAAATTGAGAGCAACGGAAGGGTAGTAGCGGAGGACGCTGCTACCATTGCCCCTCCAGAGGGATAGAAGACCGTCCTCCCTGACTGTACGGACAATACAATCCACCATTCCTCTGAATCGCCTCCGGCCGCCCTGCACGACGGCGATGTTGCTCTCCTGGGTCTGCAACAACAGCTTCGCCCTCTCTATTGGCGCCACAATCGTGTGCACCACCCCGCCCATTATCGCACCCGCTACCAGATCCCTGTGAAAACTCGACACTGACCCACCAACGCTACTTCTTTGCCCATCTTCATCATTGCTCATTCTTCAACGACGACGACAACGACGACCTTTACCCTTCCCTCTCTGAAAATCGCCCTCTTAACCCTAAAACGCCATCTTCGTGGCGAATAGCCAACGACCCATCACTTCCCTGAAGCTCTGATACCCTTTTTCTCTACTTCCTTCTATCAGGAAGATGAATAGAAATGGGAATGACCCATCAACGATTTTGCGTCCCAAACACAAAAATTAACGTTCATTGAATCGTGATGTTTGCTGGGTTTCGAAGCAAAACAAACCACCATCGTCAATTCCTTTCCAGGGATTTTCCTTCTCTCTTTCTTTCTCTCGATCTTTTTCTTCTTGACTTGATGAGAATTGAGAGATTGATATGAGAATAGCAGCAACACAAGCTATACAAGGATCGTTTCCAGCTCGGTATTGTATTGATCAAGACCCTCCCTCCCTCTTTCACTCAGGACACAAACAAACCCATTTTCATTGTCACTTCCAAATTTCTAAGTTTAGCAGTATATGATTAAAAATCAGACCTTTACGGATCCTGATGGGCCTAAAGAGGATGGGCCTACTTGGGATGTACAGAGAAATAAGATAAAGGCCCGTTGTGAAGACCGCAAAGGCCCAGCCCATGTTCAATCGGTTCGATCGGGTTTTGTCGGTTCGGTTTGTTTTGAACACCTCTACTAGCCCTTATAAGAACAGAGTTGAATCAACGTAAATTATTGAGGTATCTCACTTGACTTATTAAGCATTGATTTAGAAACAACAACAAAAAGTACATATTTTTGTCTTCGACTTATAAAAACAGTCCTCCAACTTTAAAGGAAATTGAACTTGAACTTAAAAAATGCGCTTATTCAGGGCCGAACGGGTTTTTGAGTTTGACCCGAGTAGCCTGAGACCCGAAGACTCGAGTTTTGCAACACAATAGATCCTAACACGTGTCGGGCGGGCCTAGACCCAACACGATGAACACCTCTAGTTCCCTCAATTAATCAAATGTTCTCTTTTGCAAATTGTTATTCTTTAACTAATTTATGAGACTAAAAAATAGGGAGAACTCAAGAAGAATTTGGTAAAAGTCGTTTTTAATTATATATCATTAAATACAATTAATAATATTTATTCACTTTTACAAAAGAAGCATTAAAATACTTGTTAAGAATAATAACAAACAAACAATATTTGAATATCAATTATTAAGGATAATAAACAATTGAATTAAAAATTTATTTTTTGTTATTTTTAATTTAAAAGTGGACTTAATTAAAGGCGATGGAGCACTTCAATTCCTTTGGTTGAAATGATTTTATAACAGTGATTAACCAAGAATTGATAATAACCAAGTACAAGAGCTTGTCATTTGCATCAACATAAGAAGTGAAATATTAAACTTTTTAGAGTGAATTATATTGTAAGATGTATATTCAAGTTGTATAATGATTTATGAAAAATCAACTGATCACTTACCATTAATGAATCAACCATCTCACTTAACATTAACACATGATTAAGAAAAAAGCATGTGTGGCTCAGCCGCGGCTCAACTCCACTAATTCTTATTCTTCATTGTAGGAACCAAATATTTTCAAAAAGGGTTTTAAACATGACTTGCTCATTTATTTTGGCTCATTCATATCCAATCTTAGTACTACAATGATACATATTTTTAAAGCAAGTTAAGCTATGTGACGGAGTATTAAGACTCAAATTTCATGTTTTCAATGCAAAAATACATTACCGACTAACCCACTTTTAACATCTACAGCTCATAAAAGTATAAAAATCGAAATGGAAAAACGACCTACTTAAATGGTCAATTGCATAACTTAAACGAACACACGTTTTACTGATATCGAACCTCATTAAACACTTTCGCGATAACGAAAATAACAATAATATTCTACAGAAAATACAAATGTTCAATAAAAAAATTGAAATTATAATAAAAAAAATCGATCTCGAATTTCATTAAACACTATCGCAAAAATGAAAATAACAAAATTGCAAACATTCTACTGAAAAATACAAATGTGCCACTGAAACGCAAAAGTTCTATTGAAAAGTGTAGAAGTTATACTTTGAGTGAGAGTGCAAAAATATAGAACTGCCCCACTTAAATGCCTAAGGCGTAGGGGTGTTCAGAAAACCGATAACCGAGAAAACAGACCCGAACCGAACCGAAACCGAGGGAATCGGTAACCGAACCGATCGGTTCGGTTGGGTCGGTTCGGTTATATACAATAACCGACACAACGTCGGTTCGGGTATCGGTTACGGGGTTCGGAAAAGCGCCCGTAACCGAATCGAACCGATAACCGAGTATTTGCCACAAAACAACGTCGTTTAGGGTTCAGCATTTCCCAATAACGACGTCGTATGGCAGACTCCTCAGCTGAACTCTCTGGAGTCGTAATGTTCGAGTCATTCACTCACGAGAGAGGGCGAGAGGCGGAGAGGCGAGAGGCGATTTCCACCGAGACCGACCGACCGACAACGATTTCAGACCGAGACAGAGGCGAGAGCGACCGATCGGCGATCGACAACGGCCGAGAGACAACGACCGAGCGCGACAACGACCGAGCGACCTTCGATCTCGATCTCGGTAAGCCGTTTCTCCTATTTTGTTTTTTTGTTTCTGTTTTTGAACTTCATTCTCGATTTCTCCTAGACTGTTGAGTGTTGGGTCTTGATTTGATTTGTTAATTGGAAATTATGTATTGTTTTCTTAAAATTAGGGTTTTTTCAGCTACGATTGGTGGTTTTGCAGCTACTACGTTGTTGTTCATCTTATGATTTCTTGAAATTAGGGTTTTTTCAGCTACTACGTTGTCCTGTTGCTGCTTGTATTATTCCCCTTCAGAAAAAAAATTATGAATTGTATTCCTATTTTTGTTACGAAGATGACATGAAATTGTTAAATGAAAAATACAGAATTTTGTAATTTTGTTTGTGTTTGGAAGCTTAAAAGCATCTGCTATGATATCATTATAAATTAGCCACATTCATATTGAATTATTCTGCACTTGTTAGCTGCAACTGGTAGAACCCCCTAAATCCTCACTCTCTCTAAATCATTATACTCTGCACTGGTATAATGATAAAAGAAAAACTTCCCAAAGAAACTAAAAAATGGTGCAACACAATTATCTTGACTACAATTATGGTGCAACACTTGTTAGCTGCAATTGACCTTTATACTTGTTATCTGCATTAGTTATTACATAACAATATGTAGTATAGATAGTTAGATACAGTATCTAACTATATAATCAAAACAATGTTATATACTTATATTGTCATGTATCTAATGACTAATATGGGGGTATGATGACATAATGAACATAAATAAATGGTAGATTTATTAATATGTTTTGTAATTTTAAATTGTGAAGGTCATGGAACATAATGATAATTCAGTGAATTCACGATCGATGATCCCTCCACCATTGCCCATGAGCCCTCCATTGCCAATGTCAGATCAGTTCTCCAACTCTTTGTCAATTCAACAAACGAGTACAAGGCATTCTCCAACCAACAAGAATAAGGTATAAATTTCTACTTTTACATGAGATATGTTTTTTGCCCCATTTAATTCTTCTTAATGATTCATGATTGAATATGTTTGTAGAGGAAGCGCGTGGAATTGCCAAGCGACGCAAGTGATGCTTCTGCCCATGTAGAGGAAATTCTCACTTCCTCAGCTGCTCTTGGTACATCTCAAACCAAAAGTAAGCCTTCTAATTCTAACACTACCCCCAACTCTAGGATACCAGCAAAATGTTGGAGTGTTTTTGAGAAATTTTTTGATGAGAGTACTTATTAGAGCTATGTGTACATAGTGTGGAAATACACTTAAGGCTAATTCTAAGGATGATGGGACGTCAAATCTGAATTCCCATATAAAGTCTTGTAAGGCCAATCCCGAAAAAAAAACTTACCTAGGCAGCCCCAAATCCACTTTGACCCTAAAGGAATAGTCATTTGGCAGTTTAACCAAGAGACATGTAGAGCTGCCTTAGATAAAATGTTGGTGATCGATGAATTGCCTTTTCCATTTGTAGAGAGTGAAGGGTTTTTAGCTTTTGTGAAAGTTTTATGCCCTAGTTTTAGAGTACCCTCAAGAACTACTGCTACTCGAGATGTGTTCGAGTTGTATGAACTCCAAAAGAAGATCTTGCATTCCTATTTATCAATGAAATCCCCTAGGGTGTCCCTTACAACATACACTTGGGCTTCCATACAACAAGAAAACTATATGGCCTTGACTACTCACTTCATTAGTGAGGATTGTGTATTGCACAAGAAGATTATCAACTTTTGTCCCATTGTCAGTCATAAGGGTGAGGATCTAGGAAGATGTGTCGAGGCTTGTCTACACTCTTAGGGAATAACCAAATTGATGGCAATCACCGTAGATAATGCCAGCCCCAATGACGTTGTTGTTTCTTACTTGTCTCGAAAAATGAATGTGTAATCCACAAATGTCCTAGGAGGTCGATTTATGCATATGAGGTGTATTGCTCATATCATCAACCTAATTGTGAGCGATGGAATTGCCATGCTAGGGCTGTCCATTGAGAGGGTTAGATATGCTGTGAGGTATATTAGAAACTCTCCAGCGAGAATTACAAAGTTCAAAGAATGTGTGACAAGGCTGGAAATTGAGAGCAAGAGATTGTTGTGCCTAGATGTCCGGACCAGGTGGAACTCAACATATCTGATGTTGAAGGCTGCATGTGAGTTACGTGAGGCAATCATCCTTTGGTAGGAAAGAACCGGCATTGAAGAGAGAGATGAAGTTGAGTAAAAGGAAACCTGGTAGTGAGCCGTGGTTTCTTGGATGGTTGACTGAGTCTGATTGGTTGGAGTTGTCAAACTTCATGTCGTTTCTTGCCTTGTTTTATAAGTTGACAGTGAAGGTTTCTGGGTCTAAGTACATAACCTTTAACATGATAATGGAGGATATAACTAACATGTTTCATTTCACTACGTTGGGCTTGGCAAGCGAATTACCAGATATGGTTAACATGACTAGAAAGATGAAGGCTAAGTACGATAAGTACTTTGGTAACGTGGAAATTGTTAACATATACATCTTCTTAGCCCCTATCTTTGATGCCCGCCATAAGATGAAGTTCGTTAGATGGTCGATGGAGAAGATATATTCTCCCGAGGATTATCGAAAACTACATGATTCTGTACAATCATGTCTATTTCACATGTTCAACGAGTACAACAATGTGTATACAGAGAAGTTAGGTGCCACTGTTGCCCCGACCAGAAATGAAGCAACCAATCTTCCTCCTCGTGTATCATTGACAGATCATATGATTGGGGTGAGTAAAGCTTTATTCAACCAAGAGAAATGTAGTCAGCCGGAAATTTGAAATCTGAGTTAGAAAGGTATTTGGAAGAGCGGCTAGAACCGGATGTGCCTGAGGGTCAAGTCTTTGATGTTTTGGGTTGGTGGAAACTGAATTGTCATCGCTATCCGGTTATAGCCAACATGGCTAAAGAGATTTTGGTCATCTCGATCTCCACAGTTTTCTCCGAATCAGCATTTAGTACGTGTGGTAGAGTTGTAACAGATTTCAGGAGCTCTTTAAGTACTGACATGGTACAAGCTCTAGTTTGCACTCAAGATTGGTTGAAAACGACTCCCACGAAGATCTTATCAGATGAAGAGTTGCTTGAAGAACAAATGGTCCAAGAAGGTTAATAGTAATTATTGTTTTAATTGAATTCCAGTTTCGAGTGTATGGTTTTCAACTTTTTTATTAACTAATTGAGATTTTGTATACCTTTTTATTACAGAGATTGCAATAAATGCATCAACAGAAGGTGTTCCAAGTATTGATTTTTGGGAGATATGCAATCTGAATTTAATGTTTTAGTGTTTTGATGCTTTGATGTTATTGGCTATTGCCACTGTTATAGACTTTTAGTACTGGTGTACTTGTTTTAGTACTATTTTAGTGTTTTAGTGTTTTGATGCAATTCTGATATGATGTTTTAGACTTTTAGTACTGTTTTAGTGTTTTGATGCTATTGCTATTTGCCACTGTTTTTATGCTACTGTTTTGCTAATTTGCTACTGTTTTGAAAATGGGAAAAAACTTATTGGCATTGATGTTGTTTTTGTCTATGAGACTAGGACTGCCAATGGGGAAAAACCCCATTGGCTATTGCTAATTTATGTTGAACTAGTATTGTTTTTATGCTGGTTTTGTCTAATTATTGCCACTGTTTTTATGTCATCACTCATGAGCTTATAACTTATTTATGTCTTTGCATTTCAGGAAATGTAATGTTGTTGGGTTGGGACTTGAAAGTTGGAATGTTGCTGATGTTGGACTTGAACTTTGGACTGTATTTTCTATTTTGTACTGTATTTTGGACTGTTTTTGTTGAACTTTGGACTGTAATGTACTAATGTGTTACATACACTGTATGTGTATTTTGAACTTTGGACTCGAACTTTGGACTGTATGTGTATTTTTTACTTATATTATGTAATGTATTTTGGACATGTGATTAGGATTTGGCCTGAAATGGCCCAAAAAATGGGTATCTGCATTGGATTGAGCCTGAGAAGGCCCAAAAAAAGACCCACAAATGCTTTGTTTAACCGAACAACCGACCGATCATAACCGATCGGTTATTCGGTTATAACCGAGTCGAACCGACCACCTATCAGCTCGGTTATCGTTATGAATGTTCAATAACCGAACCGGTCGGTTCGGTTTGGTTATGAAACTGTGAACACCCCTACTAAGACGCACTGTCACGTGTCGCGTGCTGTTTTAATCTCGTTAAATATTCAAACGAATAAAATCACATAGTAAATTAAATAATATATTTCTAATTTTTCAACTAAAAAATTAACGCGATTATAAAAAAAAGTAGAAAGAAAATTTATCACGATGAAGGTAAAAAATTTAATGTGTTATTGAAACCAAAATATATTTATTTCACATATATAACAAAAATAGTGATTCTCTTCAATATAATTTTGCTTACATTTTAAAGCCAATATTAAGTTATCTGATAACTCATTTTAAAATTTGTAAAAGTTAGTATTATGTTTATTTAGTGATATTTTTAATGAAAAGATAATGCTGGATTATATATATCTTTTGTGTGTTTTCAACCAAAAATTTTAAATACATTTTTCACCATTTATTATTATTTTGAAAATAAGATGGATCCTTGTCATGAAATACCTTCTTTTGATATAGAAAATGACTTTATTTCAGGAAACAAAATAAATAAATTTAAACTATATACATAAGTTTGTAACACAATAGAGACAAAGACTTCCGACATTAATATAGGACAACAAATTCATTACAATTTCCAAAAGCTTATTACTGCTCATATTCTGTACAACCAAGCAATATATAAAAGTTGAAAATTTTGTACAATTATATATAATGAATCCCATTGATTAAAAATACTTCATGTTCTTTTCTAATTAAATAAATAATCTATCATATTAAGTAGTTTTTTTTAATTACATCATACCATAAATTTAATATTTTAACCCTTCTTCATTTAGTTTACGACAGTATTCGAAATTCACACATCTCCATTAATATTGTGAGCCTCAAATCGCTGCAGTACCCTATCGAAGACAATTTTTTAATATAGTTAATCTTATAGTTCAAATGAAATCTTATATATAATTGTCCTAGGTATGTGAAATGTTGTAAAAATCTTTGGCTTGTTCGCCTAGGTCCCGATTAATCCACCAACTATTCTCTGATTAATTTTTTATCATTTTTAATTAATCTCCAACTAATTTCTGATTAATTACTAGCATGCTCTTGCCAACTGACTAATGCCTAGCCTAGCAATTTTTACGACTAGAATAAAATGAGATGGAATTTATTTTTTAAAAGTAATCTTAAACAAAATATGAAATCAATCAGTGATATATATCACCAAGAAAACTATAATAAATAAATATTTGAAAATCAATTCCAATAATAATCACGATAATGGTTGAAATCGAATAGGAGTGTTTGGGACAAATCAAAGATTTGTTTCCTTAAGCAGTTAGTTAAATTACGAAGAATATGGAAAATGACGATAGTGTCCAAAAAAGGGAACCGCAGGGCAGGCACGATCTGTGTACTCTTCTCTCTCTGCCATAACTGAAAACAGAAACTTTCATTTATTCCGAAAACACAGCCGGCGCAAAATAAGCGACTACTGTGTCTTGGGATTGATGATGAGGAGAGGCGGCGGCGGCGGCGGGTCCAACAACTCTCCGGCTTGTGCGGCGTGCAAGCACCAGCGCCGTAGATGCGGCGCCACGTGTCCCCTTGCCCCTCACTTCCCTACCGACCGCAGGACCGACTTCCTCAACGCCCACCGCCTCTTCGGCGTCAGCAACATCCTTCGGGCCCTCAGCGACGTCGCCGACCCCTCCCTCCGCCCCCTCGCCGCCCGCTCCCTCGTCTTCCACGCCAACGCCAGAGCCTCCGACCCCGTCGGCGGCTGCTTCCGCATCGTCTCCAACCTCCGCCGCCAGATCGACCGCACCCGCGCCGACCTCGCCCTCGTCCGCCGCCACCTCTCCGCCTGCCGAGCCGCCGCCGCCACCTTCCACCACGCGCCGCCGATCTGGCCGTCCCCCCCGCCGCCGGAGGCGCTGGTCGGCGTCTCCGAGGACATCAAGCCGTTTCTGCGGATGTTCGATGAGAATAGGCACTCGGATTCGATTGACGGGTTCGACGCCGATTGATCGATTCACAGGTTCGTTCGTATATCAGAATTGAAACCTGGGTTTATTGATTTCTTGGGGTTTTGTTTTTTGCTGAATTCAATGCATTGAATCTGAATATGTTACATTATTAACTATTAAATGATGTATGTACAGTATCACAAGACTGGAGAAAGGTTCGATTTTGCTGCTAGTGTTGATTTTATGACTAGAAAGTTGCTGTATATGTTCGACTAGTTTAATCTTAATGAAGATACTCAATTTGGTTAAGTCCACTACTAATTGACTTGCACATTCAATGGGGGTTTTGAGATTATCAGGTTCTATGTTAGGATTTGGAAGCCTTGTGATTATGATCAACTGGAGTTGAAATGCTTGAATAAGTAACACTTGTGGGAAGTTATTGATGTTGAGCATTTTGGGAGGTTTTCATTGATATTGCAATGCATTGCTTATCAAATGTACATCCAAGAGAATGGTTGTGTGTTTCAAGTGATTTTTTTGCTTCAGTCATCTAAAATTGTAATCTTTTCGCCGTTGCAGTGGTCGTGTAGGAGGTTTCAGTTCATTTTTCCACGCAGAGAGGTGTAGCTGTAGGAGATCAATTGAGTTCATGAGATGGGAAGGAAAGTTATGGAACAAGAGTTTGTAACATTTGTTTCTTGTTTGTATTGAGACGATTGGAGAAATCATATATTGATATCAGAAACTTGGTGGTAAATACATTGCAGCAACTCTTTTGCACTTATGAACTAAATGTACTAAAAACATAATACAAGTGAATGAAATCAAAGAATGGTGTTTTCTGAGAGAGCAGATGAATATGAACCTGAACCAGAACCAGAACCAGAAGAGAGGTCTTGCCTGATGGACCCATCCATGTCCTTTCTCTCAACAATGTCTCCGATCAACTTACTCACTTCACTCATCTTGGGCCGATCACTTGGCGACTCGGCCAGGCACGACAATGCCACCTCCATGAGAGCTCTCATCTCATACTCCATCTCCTTGTTCCCCAACAGCTCAATATCAAGCACTCGACTACAGCTCCACTCCTTCCCCACCACTTGCTGCTCGACCCACTTCACCACACTCTCTTCTCCCGCCGCCTTCCCGGTCAAAATCTCCAGCAAGATCACCCCAAAGCTGTATACATCACATTCCTTAGAGTACCTTCTTCTGGCAACGAGTTCTGGGGCTGCGTAAGCGCTGTGCAATTGGATGGGCAGGAGGCGGTGAAGGCCAATGTCTGCTATACAGGCATTCCCCGAGTGGTCCACTATGATGTTTGACGGTGTCAGGTGGCCATGGTCGAGCTTGCCGTTGCCTGAGCAATGCAGGAAAGCAAGACCTTGGGCGGATTCGGACGCGAGCTTCAACCTCTTGCTCCATTCCCATGGCTCCCTTCCGGGCCCTCTGTTCCCTGTCCAAAACAAACAAACAAACAATACACATTCTCAATCTTTGTTTCTTGAATTCATTGAATTGAACAAACAATGGATTGGTTATGGACCGTGTAAGAGAGAGTGTACGCTTCCACAGGACAAGAAGTCATAGACGAGAAGCAACTGATCTCTGGAATGGTGGCAAGCTCTGAGGCTCACAATGTTGCAATGCCTCAAACCCCCAATTTGTTTGAGCCACCCATTGACCTCCCTCTGCTTGGTCCTCTCTTTGACCCTCTTGACCGCCACCGCATCGCCGCCGTCCAGATCCACCTTGTAGGTGGTCCCAGCGCAGCCCTTGCCCAACATCTCCGCCGAGGCTTTGAGCAGATCGTCCACGCCAGAGAAACCCTTGCACCCATCAAACACCACCATCTCTCCGCCGCGCTCCTTCCCGTACTGCGTCTTCTTCTTCTTCTGGTTCGTTTCCTTGAGGGTTCCGGCGAGTCTCTTCCTCTGGTAGGCGCACCAGCACCAGACGGCGGCGAGTATCGCCAGAATCGCCGACGCGTCGACGGCCACGATGATCAGCAGCACGCGATTGCTCACTCTACTCGTAACAATGCGACCGGGAGCGGTGGGCTTTGAAATCTGATTCGAGCAATCGCGCGGCAACGGCTCGCCGCAGAGGCCATCGTTTCCGGCGAACGAGGTCACCGGAAAAACGGACATCCACGGCGGGATTTCGCCGGAGAGCATGTTACCCGATACATTGAAACCCTCAATCGAAGAGGACGCGTTCGCCGAGCTGAGATCTCCGGTGAACTCGTTGCCCTCAAGCCGGACGGTGAGTAAATTCCACATCCGGTTCAAATCGTCCATCGGGATTTCGCCGGAGAACCGGTTGTGGGAGAGGTCCAGCCGCCGGAGGCGGCGGAGGCCGGAGATCCCGGCGGGGAAGGCTCCGGCGAAATCGTTGTGGGAGAGGTAGAGGTGCTTGAGATTGGGCCACGTGGAGACACTCAATCGATTCGAGGAGAGGTGGTTGTGGCTGAGGCTGAGTAGCCTCAGCTCGGTGAGTCGACTCAGCGGCCGAACCGACCCGGACAGGTTCAGATTCTCGAGGACTAACCTGGTGACGCGGCGGGTCCTTGGGTCGCAGGCCACGCCGAGCCACGAACCGGAACACGGGCCGGTCGAGTCGAGCCAGGAGGAGAGCGAGCCGGCTGGGTCCGAAGAGGCCTTGAAGGACAGCAAGGCCTCAAGGTCGAGATCTTTCGAACCGAGAGAGACGGAGAAGGAGAAGAAGAAGAAGAAGAAGAAGAGAAACGGCTGTGGAGAGAACATTTTCGATCACAGTAACAGAGAAGAGAAAGGAAAATAAGAAAACAGCAAACACGCGTTTAACGAGTGGAGTAGCCGTTGGAGATGAAAGACTTAAAACGTCACCGTTTCGAGTGGATTGCATGTAGAGTGAAAAGGGACGGTTGAGGAGGGTGGGGGCCCAAAGTCCAGCAAGGATCCAGTGAAAAATGAAGGCGACAGGCTTGTCACTTTTGTTCATTTGGATTGGGCCTCAAGTCCATACACTGTGACAGCTAATGTCATGTGCCTTCAATAACAATAAATTGGCATAACTTGAGATTTTCTTTTCCCCCTCTTAATTTTTTTTAACTCTTATGGGAATGTAAATCTCACGCAGTGAATTATACACAATCATCGTGTCGTCGCAGTAAACTTGAAAATATATCGTGTCATCACGGTCAAGAATCAATATGTTTAACCGTATTAAAATTTATTTGAAATGACAAAAATGTCTTTTACCCAAATAATGTAAAAGAATAAATATGAAATTTTAGGACGTGAACGGTGGAGACAACGACAGTAAAAATTATTTTGATTTTCATTATTGAGCAATTTGGTCATTATGTAAATTTTTGCTCTCACATGTATGTCATGCGAATAAGAAACGAATGGTTTCCATCTACTTTTAATGGTTTTAATACTAAAACGTAATATGTTGTATATGTATAAATAGGAAAGAAAAAAGTAAACTTCTTCCTCATAAAGGAAATAAAATGTGAGTGCCTCCGGCTCCTCGTCTTGGCCTCCCCCTCCACATGTGTCTTCGACCGCTTCTAGCGAGTCTGTTTTCGGTGAAGCAAACACGAATTTCGGTGGTAAGGAGTCACAACGAGAGTTTTGCCTCTGCTCTGTATCTTCTCCTCTCCTCTCCTCTCCTCTTTTATTTATTTTCTTTTTGATTATCAGTTTAGTAATAAAAAATGCAAATAACATAATAATATTTAGGGGTGTTCAAATAACCGGGAACCGTGAAAATCGATCCGAACCGAACCGAAATCGAGGGAATCGGTAACCGAACCGATCGGTTCAATTATGGGTTGTAACCGAATCATGTTCGGTTCGGTTGTCGGTTACGGGACTATGGGAACCGCCCATAACCGAACCGAACCGAATAACCGATACACTCTAAAAAATAAAGTGTTTCTAATGTGATTTGAACCTAGGTCTAGTCTAGAACAAGACAACAAACCCTCTACCACTACACCACACATATGTTTATGTTTTATAATACATATTATATTATATATATAAACATTGGACCGAATCGACCACCCATCGACCGAACCGACCAACCATAACCGATTGATTATTCGGTTATAACCGAACCGAACCGGCCACCCATCGGCTCGGTTTTCGGTTATGAATGTTTCATAACCGAACCGGTCGATTCGGTTCGGTTATTCAACTATGAACACCCCTAATAATATTGTTATCTCAAATATGGGGACTGGGGTCCAAAAAAGGGATAGAGATTTAAGGTTTTGGGACTAGTTGAATTATATGAGATCCCAAAAATAGAGTTATGGAGCCTTCGTTTGAGATGGTCTAACTACACTAAAATCATTTCCAACCATACGTTAGGTTATATTTGTCTTTTCAGTGCAAAATTGTCATGTTAGCACTAACCAAATGTTATTTCTAATTCTATTTTGTTATATGCTATGTTTTTGTGATGACATAATTGTTATGGAAATATAACATATATCATTTGCCTCTAAAAAAGTATATTATTTTATCATTAATTTATTATTTATGAAATGATATATAACAAATATTTTTTTATTTACTTTCTACAATAAAATATTTTATTTTATCAGTAAAATAGTATATAGCATATGTGTTAAAAAATGCGCATGAATGTTACTGTTAACTCTTGTGGATATTTCGTTAACTCAAACTATAATTTTGAAATCGAGGAGCAAATAAGCCTTTAACTATTATCATATTTATTGTAATAAAACATAATATATATAATTATTAATGACTAGCACTAATTAATAATGTACTGTTTCTTTCTAGGGGGCATGAATTAAATTACTAGGCCGCGCTTGAGGAGACAAAATATTTTTTCATAGATACCATTAGTAAAGAAAGGAAACAATATATTTCGTACATGTAAGAACAGGAAAAAAAGAATCAAATTTCTTTATTAAAAAAGGAAATAAAATAAAATAATTATTACATGAACCTACATTGTCGAGCAAATAAATTAGACTGTTATATATATAGAAATTAAATACCATGTAATTAATTAAACAACTAACTAGGGTTTTTTCAGACAAGAACAAGTGTGCACTAAGTATGTCATCGTCGAAGACGGGCGTGGAGAGGAAGCCCCGGCGGAGGAACGTCGACGGGCTGAGGTTGATAGAGAACGAGAGCAACCGGCAAGTGACGTTCTCGAAGCGGAAGGGCGGTCTGTTCCGGAAGGCCGGCCACCTGAGCCTCATGTCCGAGGACGTGCAAGTCGCCGTCTTGGTCCTGTCCACCAAGGGCAGGCCTTACTCTTTTGGCAGCCCCACCGTCGACGCCGTTATCGACCGCTACCTCAACAACGACGACGTCAACGTCGTTGTAGATGATGATGATGATGATGTTGGCTTGCCGGAGTCGAAGTTTCGTGAGGGGATGTGGTGGTGGGAGGCGGCGGTGGAGGGGATGGGGGAGGAGGACTTGACCAAGTACAGGGACTTCTTGGTGAAGCTCAAGACGATGGTCCAAGAAAAGATGATCATGATGGTCCATCAATTACCATCTAATTAATTATTAGTTCTCTATGTAATGTTCACTATTATATATTGTTAGTTAGGTTTTGTAATAATTAAGGAGAAGGGGATGGGTGAGAGTATTGAACTCGCATGTCCTTTGTTTTTCCTATGAGTCTGATAAACTAATTAAGAGCAACATCTTCGGTTTAAAGATTGGAACTAATTGTTCATATTATATGATCGATGTGTTTGTCACTTTTAGTATATATTCTTGTTAATCTAAACTACTATGTAAGAAGAGGAAGAAGATAGTGAGATGGTATCAAACAAGTTGTTAATTAATAACTTAACTAATGAGCTCATATTCCATTTCTTAGAAAATAAATATATTTAAAAATTGATGATATAAATTTATTTTTTATATTTTTTTTGAAATTCCCAACATTATTAAGCGTTCTGGAAAAGATGGAGTCTTAAAATAGATAGGAGATCCGGCAGGATTGCGTCTGCCTCAAAATGCAGTTAACCACCCGAAGGCAATCAGATTCTATGTAAACGTCAGACCAATCAGTCATCTCCATCCACCACAAAGCCTCTCACATACCTACGACATCCACCTCCACTGGATGGAGAAATCCCGCAAATCTCATGTCGAAAGCACTAACAAGCCTACCCAAACCATCCCTACAAATGAGCCGCAAGCTCTACCTCCCCTGACTCGAGTCTAGAGCACCGTCCATGTTTATTTTTAGCCCTCCAATTGGTCACTTCCATGAGCCACCATAACAAACCTAGCTGAAGTGATCACTCTAATCATAGAGAAACAAACCCATTCTATAAAAATGTATTTAGTCCTTGTGTTCCATATAGCTCAGTAAAGAAAAGCACAAAAACGCCTAAACTCATCCGAAATCGTTCAAGAAACTCAATCACCATTCTGAGTCACAACCGATAATCTTGATGCAATATGTGGAGTAAAGGGTCGCGCTAAACCCCTCTGGTGACAGAACAACGCAGCAAACGTGGTTCTCCGCCAGGCGATCTATGTTGGAAAGAAAACCGGATAGAACACGCCATAATTTTTATTTTATTTTGGGCGTTACATCTAGACTCCAAAAAGACATACAGTGACCGCTACGCTCTGAAAAGTCCCACAACCCCCTCTCATGGAGAACAATTCTAAACGTACTTCGAACCGTAAAAATTCTGGTTTCCTCCCAATCTCAATACAGTGGTCAGAAGCTAAGAAATGTTAGGGATAATAGACAAAATTTTGAAGCATGCAGTGTTATGGATATCCGCGATATCGGCCGATATACAGGCAATATATTAGTTTTTGCAAGATTTTCGAGACGAAACAACATATATTAGTGAAAATACCAGTCAAACCTGGTTCACCCAGCAAAATTCAAATTGGTTCTAGTCTAATCCGGTTCAAATCAATTAATTATGGTATTGTCCTTAATTCACATTTGAAATTAAAAATGATAAAATACCATTCATTTTGTATTTAATAAATAATAAATATGAGTTTTCATATATGTATATATATTACCAAACGCGTTTTGTTATGATTTATTGCAATCTCGCCGAGTTTAACAGATCTCCCTTTTTGTCAACTGACTGGTATATTCTCGCGATTCGAGTTCATAAACTTGGAAGCAGGTTTCCTCATCAAATAGGACCCTGATTTTAGGAACATCAGAGCTCCTCGTAGAACCCCAATAACTAAGCTCTTTATGTAAGAAAAAGTATTAGGAGAGAATCACACTGATGACTTGCGTGGGTTAATAGATCGCCCGAGGCACGCTCGTATTCACCGTGAGGAATTATTAAATTTTGTTTTTTGTTGGTATTTAATCATTTGATCCAATAATAGGGTGATTAATTGAGCATAGAGTTGTCATAGTACTCATTTGGGTGTATAGTTAATGAAGTGTTTGTGTCAATGTCCATGAGACTGCTAGATTTTGGGTCAACGCGTTTTCAAGTGATGATGGTCACTGCCAAATCGAATACAAATTTGTCACTCCAACAAAAAGTGCTTGATTACATTTACACCACTAATTACCTATTAATATTATGTTGCAGGTAATAAAAAAGAAATATGTGTATGTTGTGAAGATTGGACCGTCTCCATCTCTATTGTACCCATCACTATTCAGTGACTCTCCTCTACTTGCATTCATTTCCAGATCACAAACACTTCCTTAAACTATGAACATCAAATTCAATTCCTCACAAATTATAAACTTCATTGCGATTTTAAATTATATAATTCCAATTCTCCGGAAAAAAAAAACAAACATCAGCAGGAAGCAAGCAAGCAACAAACCAATCTGTCATGTAACTGTAAAATCGAGGAAATGAATGATCAGTAGGTCCATCTCCAGATCTTGATCCGCAGATCCACCGAGCAGTCGGAGTTCTTGACGGAGGCGACGGCGGCGACCCTCCCTTTGGGCTGCGCCGCCCTGATCCCGGCGCATGTGACCTTGATCCCGACCTTCCTGCTCTTGAACCCCCCCACCTTCACCCTCACGTTCGTGTCCATCCGGATCTTGATCGGCGCGCCGCCGCGCTTCTTCAGATCTGACCGGAGCGACCTCGCCGACTCGGCGTCCAGATCCAGCGACCCGGCGACGATCGGGCGGAGCGCGGTGGTGTTCTGGTTGAAGCTGGCGAAGGCCGGGAGGGTCCCGTTGCCGAGGGCGACGCCGTCGCCGGAGGCTGTGACGGCGTAGACGGTGAAGGGCTCGTAGAAGAAGTTGATGTGGCGGTTGGGGTTGTGGGCGGAGACGGTGACGTTGAGGAGGGCGGAGAGGTGGGAGGAGGCGGCGTCGGGGGTGGTGGTCAGGTTCAGCCTCGCCACGCGGAGGCTGGTGACGTCGAAGGTCGGGCGGTGCGGGCGGTACAGGACGTACAGGGCCGACCCGGCAATGGCGGCGAGGAGCGCCAGGAGGAGGAGCAGGAGGACCGCCCAGAAGCAGAAGCAGCAGCAGTAGTTGCGGCGGCGACGGTAGCTCCGGTGGTGGGGCTGCCGGTAGGGGACTCGGGCAGGGTTGTAGAGGTTCGGCGGCTTGGCCACGGCGGCGGGGGGCGGGGCAGGGGCGGGTCCGGATCCGGGTTTCGAGGACGGGTACACTCTGTCGGTCATGTTTTCTCTTTTCTTTTTCCTTTCTGAATTGGGTTTGGGGAAATTGAAAAAATGGGTACTTCAACTTTTGTCTCACAGAAGAGAGGAATTGAAGAGGCTGAGAACTTATACACCAAATGTGAGGGTTGGGTTTGGGGCTGTTTCTCTCTCTAACACTTGTAAACTAAGCAACTCCTTTTTGTAGAGAGAGAGAGAGAGAGAGAGAGTGAGATCTCAAATGTGTAGTGTAGGCTTGTTTTGAATTGGATGGTGGTCTCCATGTTGTCAAACTTAAATACCCACACTAGAATAATTATCATATCTTAATTATTAACTTTTATTCACAAGGCCAATTAGAGTTCATTATGGTGTATTTGATCAAAATTTTATTTGAATAGTACATAATTATATATTTTAGGTTAACTAAAATTCTTATTTTTGTTTTAGTTTTAATTTCATTATAGATGTTTGAAAAATTTTAGATTCATTTATGCGGAAAGTCAAATGACAACTCAAAAATGGTTAAATGATGTAATTAGGTGAAGAAAATGATTTCTATCAATGTAATGACTACGATTATCTATGTATATTATATAAGAAAAACAATCATGCACACATCGGTTAGAGTGTCTAAACTGTTTGAACAAGTGATACTTTTGCAACGAGGGTAGAATGTTTTGGTTCAAGTGAAATTTTTGCGACCATGATAAACACCGCGGGTCTGCCTTCTTGTCCATGTGTCGCACGCAAGGACAACGCGCACGCAGATTTTCACTGATCTAATACATGAGATTAGTTCGAACAGTTTGAAAGTTTGAGTTTGTTTGTACTGAAATGTATTCTTATTATATAACGTATCAATTCACCGAAATAAACTTTTTTATAGTAAATAGAAAAATTATTATTTGACTTTGTGAAAAAAGGAAATTATTTCTCCTATTATAGATTAGTTAAAATTTGTAATTAACATCAAAATTTATGACGATTTTTTTATGATAAATTACCCTCATCGGCGAGTGTAATTTTCTCTGGTTAAGACTAAAAGAACAATATTATAAAATATATATAAGTAAATGATTTTTACTTTTTTGGAGATACAAATAAAAAAATTCTGAAATTATATGGTAACTTAATTTATTTAGACATTAAAAATAATTGGTTATTTGGTGGATAAAGAGGGAGGGGAAGGTGAGGTTGAAAAGCAAAGGAAAGGGCACCGACAAAGACGGCAAGGATTTTACTGTATATGTAAGAGAGAGAGAGTTTGTGTGGTTTGGTTTGTTTATTAGTTTTTATTGGGATGATTACTCTAATTAGTTAATTAATCGGAATCAGTTGTTGCAGGTTTGTTGATGACATATTAGCTCAGCTCTCAATTCAAAGTCATTGCTCAATAATTACCCACCCCACTAATAATCACCCTCTTATTATTATTTAGCACTAATGCTCTTTTCTAGGTGCCTAACACTTTTTGCCACAACTGGACTCATCTTTTTCCTGGAAAATTACAAGAATTATGAATTTTAGATATGTTACTCTTCCAATTTATATTATAAACTGTATTTATCTACATTGTTTTTAAGGTAATTCTCTATTATATCATCAAAAAGTTACATGTGGTTCCTAATTCTTCAAAATGAAAATACATGATTACAGTCAAAATCAGATACAAACCAAAATAGACGTCCAAACTGTAAAACATGTAGTGCAATGTTGTAGAACATAATAGACCCTGTCACGTGTCGCACGCTGAGACAACGCGTGTCTCAAATCCGATGTTCTATATGAGTTTTTAGCCGAATGCGCCCATGTATAATTATTTAATTTTAGAAAGATTAATCTTTTTTTGTAATTATACTAGCTCATTTCGAATAAATATATATTCATTAATTCAATAATTTATAAGCTCTCTTGTTAGATTATATTAGGTTTCCTATATTTATGTTTCTTTTTGTTACATGTATTAGAGTTTTCCTATCTCTCTGTAAATAGAGGTTGGTTATCCATCATAACACGCGTCAATAATAAATCTCTCATTATTTCTATCATGGTATCAGAGGGATAACTGATCCTTGGTTAGATCTCAATGAATTTCTAGTTTTGCCCACTCGTCGATGATTTGTGATTATGACGGGTGGGCAATTCAATCATTTTCTAACCTATTGCTTTCGCCATCGATTGACTTATCATTAATTCAATCTCGATCATTCTCTAAAAATCTAACTTATTGCTTCCGCCAAATCAATTCGGCAATCCCTAATTCGAAACCACAAATCTTCCAACCCACAAAACTAATCATAAAAAACCCCACACATTCAACCAACGCAAAATCAATTATGTAAATCTTGTTCAAGCCTCTCTAGCTATCCCTGCAAAAGCCACACCAATTGGGCACCATCAGAGATCAATTGATTATGAACCAATCGATGACTCATTTAATCAAACCCACCTCCATCTACTCACAAACATAATCACATCCTCATCATCTTAACACCACCATCAACGCCACTTAAGCGCCATGTCCACCACCACCATCATCATCACGTAACTCCATCATCACCGCGTACAAAGCTTGCCCAGGTCGCCTATTTAAGCTACGGTCCATATTGGTCTGATCAATCTCGATCGCAACATCCATCTCGGTCGCAACATCCAACATCGATCAATTCTCAAGCCACCGTCGTCCGCCTCACGAGTCATCGTCATTGCAGGCCTCCGTCACCACCCGAGCTCCTCTCATGAAGCAATCCGATCAACTCTTCAATCAGCAAATCTCAAAATCTGGACATCCTGTAATCCGGAAATCCTGTAAGTCAGATATCCCGTAATTCAGAATCCGTAATCCGGACATCCCGTAATCGGGAATCCCGTAAGTCGGACATCCCGTAAGTCAAAAATTCCATAAATCGTAATCTCGTAATCCGGACACCGTACGTGAGAGGAGAACATCGACTAAATTCAGCCATCAGCCAGCGGGCATCAAGCATCTAGCATCATTGGACATTTGATATCTCCCCATCAGCCATCAGGCATCTGGCATCATTGGCCAGCTGCTATCTCGCCACCAGTCATCAGGCATCTGGCATTATTGGGCATCTGCTATCTCGCCATCTGGCATCATTGGACATCTGTTATCTCGTCATCAGCCATCATGCATCTAACATCATTGGGCATCTGCTATCTCGTCATCAGCCATAAGACATCTAACATCATTGGGCATATGCTATCTTCCCATCAGGCATCTGCTATCTCGCCATCGCCATCAGCCAACGGGCATCATCAAGCATCAGACATCAAACATCGGCGTGCATCCTCCATCCTCAATCCTCGCCGCATCACTTCGACAACATTCTCGGCAGCCGCAACCCTCGCCACAACTCAATATTATCTAGCTTCAAACTCAATTCTTGTTTCACCACATTGAGTTTGAGGTAGGCTGTTAGATTATATTAGGTTTCCTATATTTATGTTTCATTTTGTTACATGTATTAGAGTTTCTCTATCCCTCTATAAATAGAAGTCTCTTGTTCATCATAACACACATTAATAATAAATCTCCCTTCATTTCTATTACATCCACTTATTTTGTGATAAGTTGGGTTATAAAGTACTATTAGAACAAGTGATTGATCTGACTTGCATCTTAAATAGTCAAATACTTGTTTATTATGTTCTATTCACTAGCTTTTTTAATGAATAAATTAGAAAATTTTCATGTTTTAAACCAACTTTCGAGAAATTGTCCTATCAGTCATTCACTAACTTAATTGAGCATCCGTTTTAAGTTTTGGATGGGTTTAGTTTTAAGGATTTCAAAACATGATCTATAGTGAATAATCAGAAATGGAATAGAAATCCTCCATGAAGAGGAGATCTCCAGACAGGAGATTTAAAGCAAAAGGCAAAGGCAGAGTGCATGGACAGAGCTTTAAATGGGATTGCCATATAATACAACTACAAGTAACATTGCATTAAGTTTTTGTAGTATCACTCATTCATTACAATATAAATCAATCTTAGCCTCTTTCTTGTTTCTTTCCAATTCCATACCACCTTGTCCTTCATTTATATTCACCCATCAAACCTCACTGCTCACACTTGTTGTCCAAGTCCCACATCAATATTTAAGTGGATCCGGTATTTATAGAGAGAAAAATTATGAGACCTTCGAATGCACTTAATTTTTATTATCAATATAATGGATAACTCGAGTTCTCTCTCAATCCAATTAAAGACGCATATTATTTTAAAATTAAACAATCTTGACTCTATCCTTAATTATAAGAAAGAGTAAGAAAATCTCATCAAATTGGTGGCATATGATCATAAATTTGTCTTTAACTATTAAGACTTTCAAGTGCAATTTCTCAATGTTCAGATTGTAGTACTACGTGTCCTGAATGTACTGATCAGAAATCAGCTCAACCCGACCATGAATGGACCTCATATCGAGCTCATGAATTTAACTGGACAAATTTCAAAAACGGCATAATTTATGCACATTTATTTTTCTTAAATTTAAGCCATCTCCTTCTTGCTACCTCCCTTTTATAAAATGACAAACATAATTTCTTCTCCGTGTGAATCTTTAACCACATAAACTTTGAATTTTTACTCATTAAATAAAAGTCTAACGTATTTACATGTCAGCTTGAACTTTTAGAATACGGTGTAGACTGCATCGTCGTCAGCCTAATGTCAATAATGGTAATTGAGATATAATTAATTAGCTGACCAAAATCCAAAGGTTTGACCAGATTATTGAAACTATTTTCTTTTATGGGTGTGCACCCATAATGAGGGTAGACAAGGTACAGCCTCAAAGCACATGTATGTGCACATGGATGGGAGTGAGTATATATATAAGTCCATGTTATTCTTCTCCAAAGAAACCAAAAGGATGCATGTGAAAACATACCTAGCTTATGTGCACCTAATGTGAATCTACCAAAACATCAAAATGTGCAACCATTATTGTCTCCCATTTTAAATTGCACAAACCAAAATGTAAGGCACAATCTACATTTTCCAACATATAATAGAAATTAGTAGAATCTAGCATCACATTTGAATCCCTTGAAAAACATGTTTTTGAATGCCTCATAATTTACCTTCAAAACCATTAACATTAGGGTTTTTATATCTTTATGATTGTTAACATGCGGGCCGATACCCTCTACGTGTAATCCCTAATGATGTATCTCTTGTAAATTCTAGCCTACTCTACTTATATACAGAGGCTTTTGTATACCTATTATAATTATCGAATACAATTCTTTTTATTCATAAAACCTAATATGCAGTATTAGAGCATATTCGATCATAAAGTCTCCCTTCCGCAAATCTACCATCTCACCAAAACCCACACCCATTCTGTCCTCTCTCGCTTCCGCAAATCCAAGTCTCCAACCTCAAGCCTCAACCAATAATCTCGACATGACCAAATCAATAGTTATGATCACGTCCCAGATCAATAATTGATCAACTATCCTAACCATAATTCTCTAACCCTTGAACATGTAGTGGGTCCATTACGTGTAAACCCTAATGATGTATTTCTTGTAAACCCTAGCCTACTCAGCCTGCATATACACGTTTCTCTGTAAAACTATTATAATCATCGAATACAATTCACTGTGTTGACAAAACCTAATACTAATACCCAAAACTTGCTCAAAACCCAGAAGGACGTGAATGAGAAAAAACCTAATACTAATAAGCAAATTTATTGTGATAAAATGCACAATGTGAATTGGGATTTATCATATGGAAGTGAGAAACATCTGTCATTAAAAATTGCAAATATCAGATGGTGCAGAGAGTATTATATTGGGAGCACAGATTAGTCTATTTGTTAGCCAACATCGATGTAAGCATTTAGAAAAAGTTCCTGCAATAATAGACATTTCTTAATTATTACCTCCCAATGCCTTTACCAATCTCAAGAACTCTCTTTGAGTTCACTTGATCTGTTGCTGAACCTGCCAACACCAATAAACAATACCAACCTTCAGCTCAAAACAACACATGAAAGGGGCATCTTTGCACTTTACCATTTTGCAGAAACAAAGGAGAAAAAAAAGGAACAAAGATACTGTAACAAGAGAGTGTGGAGACGAGACATGATATAAATCAAAACCATGAGAAAAGCGACATTGAAAATACAAAAAACAGTCCTTCACCTGCCTTTGATCCGACTATGTTCAGACACCGCAAAAACAAAAATGCACTTTCGAGGCTTTACAGTGCAAGAGTTCCAATTCCATCAGATAACCAACAAGATGTAAAGTACTTTGTTTAAACTAACATAACCATGTACTGGACGAGCTTCAGAAATCTAAGTAAAGCAATACCAACCAATATGTAAGATGGGTCATTGCTATACAAAGGGGAAAAGGAAAAGAAATGAAGTTTTCAATCCATCACGATTTCAAGATTTTGAGCTGCGTTGATCAAGAACCTTCAACTTCCTATGGTACATGCGGGTTTTTCTTTCGTATGCTGATAAAAGGGTTAAAGACCGATAACACGGTTCTCCGAATGTCGATCTGGAACAGGGGTTTTCCTTATTTACTGATAAGAGAAACTTTCTACCCACCAAATAAGCATAACATATAGAAAACAGATAAAACACAAAACTCAGTACAGTGAAAATCAATATGTGGCCACAAATTATTCATAAGCATCAATGCAGTTGATGGTCCAATAAACAGATTTCTGATGTTTCTTAAACTAGACCCATCTTCAAAGCTTAGAAGAAGATTTAGCACTAGACCCAGAGACCATCACAGCCTTAACTCTTCACTAGCAAATTAGGACCACTCCAATACACCACCAATAAATGAAGAAAAAACCCATCAAAATTAGCACTGAACTCAACACAATATGGACATGGGAATCAAAATATTCAATAAAACTACAGGAGGAGAACAAAGCACTGAATAGCCACGATAAAAAAAAGGGAATTGGCGATGAAATTGAAAGTGCTAGTCAAAAACCCAGAAACAGAATTTCAACAAAAAAAAACTCAACCAACGATCAAAATTTGGGAAATTGGTAAAATATATGGCTTCGCCCGGGTTCGAACCGGAGACCTTCAGTGTGTTAGACTGACGTGATAACCAACTACACCACGAAACCAGTTGATCAAATTGTTCACATTAATATACATATCACAAAATTACGAAACATCCAACCTCCAACAACTTGGCTACTGGAAACTAGTATGGTCTCTAGATCTTCCTCTGAAGATCATTTTATTTTTATGAAGAATGTTGAATAATTTGTTTCGGGTGAGAGTTAATCTTGCGAATAAAGGGATGATTTTAATTACTAATTGCTCGTTATGTGGTATATATGAGGAAACCTTTTTTTGTGAGTGTCATGTATTGTCATCATTGAGGTTGAGAATAGGGATGCTCAACTTGCTTGGTAGTGTCGTTCATAGGGACGGCGTACAGAAGGAGAGTGCGCCGTCCTTAAGGACATTAGGAACAACACATAGTAGTTATGCGCCGTTAGTATTACACCATAGTAACGTCGTGCATCCAAATATGTGTTTTCACAATGGTTAACCTGTTAACCGGAATAAGACCGTTAGTTGTTAATGGGCGAAATTATTTTTAGTGTTACCGTTAGATATTGACGACACACATACAGAGAGTGGGTTGTCACTAATATTAGAGACGACATATATACCACCAACCTACGCCGTCATTATTCATTTCTATATATTTTTAAAAGTCTCTCCAATTTTTCTCTACTTCTCACAAACAAATACAACATTTTATAAAATATGTTTCCTTACGGTGGTGGAGTGATGCGCCCAAAACCCGACACACAAAATTATATATATCGAACTTCGAATTTCTGGCAGTGTAGTAGTCACAAATAATATAGGGTAATAATATTACGACCTCGAGTTTATCGAACCCAAAGAACAATTGATTACCAATTCTAAGAACCCTAATTTAAATTTTAAAGTTAATCTTAGTAGATCGAAAATTTTAATTTAAAGTGTGAGAACTTAAAACATAATATGCAAGATTATAAAAATAATTAAATTTAAATAATCTAAAAACAGGATGAGGCGACAAACAAACAAATAAATCCCCTTTTAGACAAATAGAAGGCTTATGCCTAATTTACAATAACCAATTTATCTCTAGTGATGATTTAACCGGCTAGTCAACATCAATTTTTGTGACTTCTCGGGATTTTTCGATGTGTGTCACCTATGGATGCTACTACCGTGTCAACCAATTGATACCCGTAATTCGGTTGGTGTCCACAACCGAACCTTATAAGGGAGGGCGTAAATCGTTGTTCGTCAAATATTGTAACCGGCTAATATCTAGGTCGATTTCACAGATATCAAACGAGAGTTCGTACCTAAGCAAATTGTGTTTGAATTGCGGGATATGAAAATAAGGACTAAGTCCAATAGTTGGTTTGTGTGCATGTGTCACTCAAGCAATCAAGCAGTATATAACACATAAGTAATGGTGAATTGTGATTTGATATCAGATAAACTAGCAACCACGGGTGCTACACCGACGACTCAATGCCAATTCAAGTTTATAGAGAATATTCAATTTCGGAAATCAGAGAATGGCCTATATTGTAAGTATGTTAACTAGTCTCTCGACATTGGTTAACACATAATAGTGGACTGATAACCCTCTAGGAATTTTTAGAACCGGTCCGCTACAGCTCTAAGACCAACAATTTTCGCACCGAACGGTCGACTCCAGTAGACCGATCCCTCGATCCTACTTAGTTCGGTTCTCTACTATCCCTCTCGGACTTACTTTTAAACTTAAATTACAAACATGAGTTAGCTAAATTCACATTCATAAATAGGCATAAAGTAGAATCAAAACTCAATATTCAAGTAAACATGTTCAAATAAGGATTGTCAATAGTCTAGCACCCATGATTTAGAGTTTTAACCTCTCATCATGGTGCAAATTACATAAAACATGATCTAAACTAAAGAATAGGAGAAGGGAACGGGCAAACTCTAGGCACTAAGGCCTGGATCGGATGCTCGAGTCTTCGATCTTCTCTCCCAAATCACGTCTCCTTACTAGTCTTGCAATTTATAGTCTTCTGAATCTGGGCAATAGAGCAGTCACATCTTATGAGCTCTAAGGGAGAAAAAACGTCATTGTATACTCATAAATGTAGTATGAGATTTACCATGTACATACTTTGGTTTATTGGTGAATACACTTGAACATAAAAGAAAAGACATTGGATTGAAAATCCGGTGCAATGAGAAGAATCCCATAAACGAAAGAGAGAATCACTCTTGGAATCCCTGCTACTCAATACCAGCATCAGCATGTTTGTTTTACATTGAACATTAAGGTAAAATCCAAAATATGAAAAATAGAAAAGCTGGCTCTATGTAGAATCGGCTGATTTTGTATGAAAAATAGTAACTGTCATGTGAATTTATAATGGAGTCATCATCAAAATACTATAAATTAATTACAAATTGTAGATTGTTTGGGGATGGTTCAATACGTGTCCGTTTCATATCTGAAAATCGAGAATGTAAATAGTAAATATGCAGTGAGAGAAGATGAAAAAAGAAAGCGAAGAGAAGAGAAGAGAAGATCATAAAATGTGGGATACATCAGTCTTCACCTTTGGACATTGTTTCTTACAATTTGTTGCTTCTGTCTTTGGCCTCAAGAAAAAAATTGAATAAGTATGATTATAATGATAAGGAAAAACCTACTGCTTTTAGAAACCATAAATTGTTTTATGTCCTTAGAATTGCAATTTCTTGTCAAATTTTAATGTTAATTAAAAGGACTATAATCTCTCAACTCCAGCTCAAGCTCCGGTTCTGGCATCTTCATCCTCCTATTGTCCGTCGTGTTCAACTCTCAGTGCGGGATCTGAGTACTTTCATGTCATTACGCGACGAGCTCAAGTGACTAGCAGGAAGAACATCCAAATTTGTGTTATTGGCTTCTACATTGTCATGTACTATTTGGCATATGTTGTTTCAATCTTGGCGTAAGGCAAAATGTTTTAATGTGATTGTCCTTCATAAGGATAAGTACCATAAAATTATTGAGTGAATAAAACATAACTCTCCAGGGAAATGAAAAAGTGATGAGATAACGACAATATTGTACACTCAACAGCTTTAAATCTCAACTAAATTACTAAAACCTCTGAAGTCATTTTTAATTAATTTGTTCACAAATTCTTAATCTAACCTCAACTTCTGAACTGGATAGAGATAGCTGATCCCAACATCCTTGAGTATACATACAGCTGGAAATAGTCTCACACATTTACAAGCCAACCAACAAGCTACCTTCAAATATGAATATCCTCAGTTACCAAACAAAACTAAGAAGGGAGTAATCAACAACTCTAGTAATAGCAGCAATATCATTCATCGCATTAAATGTAAGTGTCCAATGTGTGGAAAAACATAACAAACTTGTTCTAAAGACAAATCTCGACCTCATTCATCTCTTGAAGCAGGATCAATCCCAGTCGAAGGGCTATCTGCAAAATACTCTTGGTGCTTCACATTTACACCATGCTGTCACAACACCAGCGTGAATTAGGGACATTTCACAATTTTCAAGAATCATAATCCAATTCCATTTCAAAATAGTCTACAATTCTTCCCCTGTATTGTCTGAAGTGAAAATGTTTTTTCAAGTCACATAATAATGGCATTCCCTGGTTTGAATTTGAAATGGGAATAAAAAAGAGTAGCAAATCAAATGGATCCCTCCTCATATCAATTTTATCCCCTGCTGTAGAAAATACAATAATAGAGCCCTATTAATTTGACACGTCAAATATGAATTGTTCTAGTTAGTGCATCATTCTGGCTTTGGCAGTCATCCTTGCAAGTTGCCACTAGCCGTCGAATGCAAATCTAAGGATTAGAAGAATATGATATTGTATGCACACTGATTCAATCAGAACCTTTACTTATGTTTTAAATTTCGAAGTGACATCCTCAGGTAAGCAATAAGCATTGTCCATGTACTGTTAGCCATACATAACAAAAGGTAAAAGTGGGGGCTTTAAGTTGGTAGAAATAATCAAGCAGCCCTCCTTGCAATTCCGTCCAAAATATGCTCCTATCCACTGATATCTATTATTTTTCATAGTAATTCATAATATTGTTAGCCAATAAGAAAATAATACGTTCTCTATATGGATATATTTTTTCCCAAGTGCTTGGTAGAAACATATGATGAATATAATTTTTTATCAGCAAGCTGTGTATCAAGATTTGGGCTCCACTATGCTATGATGAATATCCTTTATCTCATAAAATTTGCCACGATCCTTTCCACATGGTTGGAGCAAGTCAATAGGTACCTAGAGTATTATAATGTAGATCCTAAAAGTACATCCAATTATATGCTAAAATATATGGCATATAATATCTTGTTTTCAAATTTTCCCAATCATTCTCACGGAAAAATTACAAAAACTTTCTGTATACTATTTCATTTTTGCAGAAAGTCAATGTATATTGTGTTTATTGGGAAAACTCTCTGTCCACCTTTTTTTTTTTGCATCGTCACTATAATTCCATTAAAATAGACGGAAATCTTGAAATATTTTCATAATAACGAAAACACCCTCACCACTTAGTCAAAGCCTCCAGGGATTAATCGGGGACTATTCGACTTTGTACTTTTGTTTTTTTATTATATAAATTAATATGCATATACAACCAAAATATGAATTATGTTATACAAAAATAAATATTTAAGATAGAAAATATTAATATATTTATATTTATATACTGAAAATATAAATATATCAATAAACGTATCAATTAATACAAATAATTTTAGTTTTAAGTATTTTTTTTCAAAAAAATTGCCTCGCCCCGACTTAAATTGATCGATTACATAAAATCGGTTCGATGTTGTAAAAATTCGCCTAGGACCGATTTTTACAGCACTGAAAAAATACAAAAAGGATAGTGAGTTCTTGCAAAAATAAAATGCATTGTATACCGAGACTCTCTACAAAATTGCAATAATTATGGAGACTTTGCAATTTTATATACTAAGTGATAATGAGACAGTTTTTGAAATTTTCCCTTATTTCATTCACTAATTTCCATAATTCTTTCCGAGCATCCTTTCCTCCTCTCTAACTACTTCCAGAACGAAAAGGTGATGTATTTATTGTGAGAACCATACTTATTATTGAGCATCCTAAGTTCTTAGAAAATATAAAAATAACCACTAAGATTAGGCTACAATGGAGCTTAGCCTCACACCTTAGATTCTAAGAAAACTTTTAAATATTACCTCATGCAATGCCTTCGAGAGGTCCTCCATTGTTAAGATGAGGCGTTTGTCCTGTTCCAAATAAAAAGTTAAGACTCGCTAAAACAATCAGAAAATGTATGTGTTCGATAGCCATACCTTCTGCTGCTTATCTCTTTTGTCCTTGACAATTGAAGACTGTCTTGCCTTGCATTGTCTACAGTGGAAACATAGGAGGTAAAATACCATGAATATACAAAAATATTCGTGGCTACCAATTAGTGACCTTTGAGATGTAGTGCCAGTATACACTAATTCTATTGGTTAACCTTATATGAGAAGTCTGGGACCTGAACAATAATACTTGGATCTAAAAGACTGAGAACAAAACAAATTAAAAAAATTCTCAGGATCTTTGGTGTCTTTGCATAACAGGTTGCAATTTCGGCATTAGATTAAATCTACCCAGGCCTGTGTTACATCACAAGATCCATTAAAAGATGCCAAGTTCAATTTTTTGTCATTGCATGAAATACTGTAGACCAATAGTAAATCTTTTTAAATAACTTACTAAAATATGATGATAGGAATCATCATATCCTAACCTTAGTCATCTCCTTACAGTATGAAATTTAGAAATATCAACAAATACTGATATCATATAATTTTTTTGGATATGCCAGATTATAAATTATGATGATTAAACATAGAAAGAAGGAAAATAAAAACATTTTTCAAGAGACATACAGAAGTGCATCACTTGCGACCTCTGCAACAAACTTCTGTGTGGCAACAGCTACCAATCTAATTCTGCATGTGAGAGACAGAGATTCAGATCTGACAAGATGCAAATTATATAACATAGTTTGTTTCACAATGTAGTCCATAGGAATCAATTACATTAAAAATAAATTGACAAGTTCTTAAACATGCAACTAGTCAAGAACATGACAAAAAGGAACAGACATTATGGATTGGCCAAAGATTGTGATAATATTAATTCTTTTGAAATGTGAATCATTCAAAACACAATCTAGTGCAATGATAGTTGAAGACCGAAAGTAAACCACAGAAAAGAAGATCATAAATGAAAGAAAATTGGTAGAAAAAGATTACTGCAGCTCAGAACTAATTTGCATACATCCATCAACCAGGGAGTACAAAGTGACAGAGAAACCACTCTCACCAACCAAATTAACTTCTACCTTCTGTATTACATGAAAGAAAATAACTCGAGAAAGAATATGTGCCTGCCATGTTTTGCGAACCATACAAAGCACCTATGATTTGAGCTTAAATAATGTCCAAAAAAAAGTCGGAAAAGAAAAAAGCATATGAATAGCACGTTGATTATTTATAATTTGAATTTGAAAACCTTGAAGAGTTGCACACTTTTCCACTTCCAGTTAATGTTCAACCAATAACTCTTTGTATTGCCTACGTAGTTAAGCAAATCTCTAATATTTGAGATGGTTCAAATATGCAAATTAAAGTGTTATAGATGTAGCATATTAAGAGGTTAACGAACATAAACTATAGTCAAGCAAGCAGCTGAATTCTTTATCTTGGTTCACTAACCAAGGCCATAAAAGTTCAGGAACATAAATGTGTTTGCTAATATAGGATGTATTCATGTTAATGGTATCCAGTACGATACTGGAGTAGGGTTTTGGTTAGAAGCAATGCTACGCTCTGAATCTAGGGGCGTGTTAGGAGTCTTAAACTTATTAGTTATTTAAATATTAGTTGAGTATTATCTAGTAGAGTTTGGATTAGTTTGGAGTATTAGTTATTAGAGTTGGATTGGTTAAGGGTTTGTCCTTATCCTATCATTAGTTGGATTGTTACAGCAGGTTCTATATATACCTGCCTTGTTTTCGAAATAAAATCATTAATTGAATTAAAGTATAGAGTTGCAAGTATCAAGAGGTAGGAGCTCTCTCCAAACGAGCCCGAGGTAGGAGCACTCTCTAAACGAGCCCGAGGTAGGAGCTCTCTCTTAACGAGCCCAATTGTTCGATCATTACTCGCGCGAAGCAAGTCATTCAACAACTACAACGGACCCATAACGAGATCCAGATTCGGGACCATAACAACTTGGTATCAGAGCAAACGTTATGGGTCGAAAGGCATCACATGTAGGCATGTAGCTTTGGAATGCACTATCCAGTCTCATCCAAACATAGTAATTCTCGGAGAGGAGATGGCTGCAACAAAGCTGACTCTATTTGACTTGGCAGCACAAATCTATGATACCGTTCAAGCCAAGACAGATTCTGATTCGCTTTATGATGTCTATGATCCAAGAATTTGACGCTTGCGATCAAGCGCCATTTGGAGGGGGGGAGTAATGTTAGGAGTCTTAAACTTATTAGTTATTTAAATATTAGTTGAGTATTATCTAGTAGAGTTCGGATTAGTTTGGAGTATTAGTTATTAGAATTGGATTGGTTAAGGGTTTGTCCTTATCCTATCATTAGTTGGATTGTTACAGCAGGCTCTATATATACCTGCCTTGTTTTCGAAATAAAATCATCAATTGAATTAAAGTATAGAGTTGCAAGTATCAAGAGGTAGGAGCTCTCTCCAAACGAGCCCGAGGTAGGAGCTCTCTCTTAACGAGCCCAATTGTTCGATCATTACTCGCGCGAAGCAAGCCATTCAACAACTACAACGGACCCATAACGAGATCCAGATTCGGGACCATAACAGGGCGGCTGTTCTGCTACTCTAATCAGTAAGGTGAACACTGACAGTTATCTACTTCTGATGTACCAGCATTCTCTATCATGGCTATACAGACAGTCATCTTGGAAGAAGCAATTAACAACCAAATCAAACATCACGGATCTGAACTTCCTAGTATTATTTATAATAAAGATCCCATACAATGTCTCACTAGTCAGAGAACCTGAGAAGGAACATTTTTCATGTGCCCCACTCGTAATCAACTAAAATCATACTAGCAAACATGAGGAATGAGAAATTGTTCATGTGGCCCACTCATAATCAGCCAAAAATAAAGTAGCCAACATTCTCTTAAGAATTGTAACTTACCATTTGTTGAATTTCTAAAATATAATAGTATTATTGACGAATACTTTTTATTATGAATTACAATAGGAGGTTCTTTATATAGGAACAATAGGAAATAAACCAAACTATGAAACATAATACTAATAGGAAACCCTAATTTAATTAACTATTCTAACACCATTTAACCTAATCTGCCCTATGTATATGCATGACATTGTTGAAGTAAATGCAAAGCAGCGCCAAATCAAGCCCTACATTGGGAATGCACAACCTTATCTTACCATTGGAAAATCACTAAAATGATTATTTGGATATGAGTGTGTACCTTTCTCATAGATAACAAAAACAAAAGTGCATCTCCACAAACCATCAGTAATTCAAGCACTCAGAACTAGGTTTTAGCTGAATACCCTAACTGAGTTAGCAACGTTAGTACAAAATCAAACCTTATACCTGATAATGGAATCGTGATTTTCTGGGGAACCAAACAGAGGAAAAAAGTACCTACAATCGAACATCGGGACACTGGAAGCCGCTCTTGCCCAAATAATGCTCTACCAGCTCGTCAGGTATCTAGAAATCTACCAACGAATGAGAAAATATTCGCAGGAACATGTTCAGGAAGAAGAGAAAGGAAATTACGGTGGGAGTGTAATCGACCAAGGATGCGAGGAAATCAGAGAGCGCAGCGTCATCGTCGTGCCTTGCTCCGTTCGAATTCGATTGCTGGTTATGGTTCATTCTATGTCTCTGGGATTTTTCTGCTTTCCACAGTCAGGTCAGAGCTGCTCTCTCTTTTGAAATTTCCTAGTTTCAAGGCAGTCTCTATAATCCATCTTTATTTTGTTCTTTTGGACAAAAACTAGTATTCATTATATAATATGCAGGGGTGGGCACGGTTCTAGAACCGAATCAACCAGTTCTTTATTTTTGAGATTTAAAACTGGATTCAGTGTATAGACCCGGTTAAAATTTTCGGTTTTATCCAATTAGACATGATTAAAAAATTTATTGTGATTAAAATCTGGTTCTCCAATCCAATTTCATCCAATTAGATCCAAATTTTTTTGGTTTAGTTCCTTAGTTATAGACAATTAGAACTAATCAGTGTTCCAATTAAACCTAACAATCTGATATTCATACAATTATTTAATATGCGATCAAAATTAAATCCGTTTAAAGGGGCAAACTTGTAAAATATGCAAACAATCGAAATATTAAATTTGCTTTTGCCTTTATACAGGCAGGGCATGATATTTTTGTCCATCTCAAACTCATATTTTGGTAAAAATTGTGAATAGGTTCGAAACTAATTAGAAAATTATGAATGTTACGAGAATAGGGTCGAAACTAATTAGTAATTAGAAATGATTCACTTAGGAAGAAGAGAAATTTAAAAGAGAAAAAAACAATTTGACTATGATTAGGAATTAGTAAAAAACCTAATTTTGCTTGCTTAAATTCAATTCGAAATAGTCTAGGTCTAGCAAAGCTTCAATTCGAAATTGAGTAATCTCTAATTGTCTACAAAAAGCCTAATTTACATAACCATGTCCATTTATAAATTGTATAGTAAGGTCGATTCAGATAAAAATAGAAGTAAAACTTACTTACAAAAGAGAGCTTATAATTTATTCAGATAAATTATATAATGTGTAGCTTAGCTGTGTAAATGAGCCGAGCCTAACCTCATTTTTGCAGTTTTCAGTTCATGAAAAAAGTGTTCGGCTCGGGCTCGAACGAATTTATATAGGTAAGTTCGAGCTCGGCTTGAAATATAATAGACGAGCTCGAACTCGAGCTCGGCTCGATTCGGTTCGGTTCACTTAAATTTAAATACAAATATTTATTAAAAATTAAATAAACGATAAATAATGCATTAAATAATAAATTAGCCAACTTGAGTTTGGTTCGACTTGATTCGGCTTGTCTAGTTGTATTTTATAAATATATAATTTATTAAATATCAAACGAGCCGGCTCGCGAACCTATCGAGCCTTAAAAGGTTAGGCTCGAGCTCGGCTCGTTTATTAAACGAGCCCAATCTTGAGCCCGAATTCGGCTCGAACTCGATTATAACGATCCTGAACTGAATATTTAACGAGCCGAGCTCGAGCGGCTCGTTAAAAGCTCGGCTCGTTTACATCCCTACACACAAGAGTCCAAGAAAGTGACACGTTTGAGTATCCTGAACCGGTTCGGTTCAAAACTGGTTAACCGGCGATTTTACATTGTCAGAATCATAATCGAACCGAATTAATTCGGTTCTTAATTTTCATATCCAAATCCAATTTGATATTCACGGTTGTTAGTTCTTCGATTTGAATTTGGTTTGAATTCCGGTTCGATTCAATTTTGCTTAAAAGTGTCCATCCCTAGTATCATATTCATATGTGATAAGTTAGGAAAGTCAAACATTATTTTTTTTGTTTAGAAACAAATGAGACACTATGGCTGATGCCTGATAAGGGGACCGCTAATTAAGCTTACAAGTCAACAAAATACATCATTTGTAAATACATATATATGAGATTTAAAGTAATTTCCCTTTTGATTCTTTTATAAAGTTGCCTCTTCGGGCTTGTCTTTGGTCATTTACAACCACCAACCAAATTCCCTACATATATACTTTTCATATACTTCTATAGTTCTATTATTATTTTGAATTGGAAATGATGATTCAAAATGTCTTATTTGAGCGATAAACAATAGCTTGTAATGTTGGGTTTAAATGGGTTAAATTCCTTCGAATTAAAATTTCCACAGTCATCAAAGTATCACGTGAAAAGAATTGGATTTGATTATTGAGTTTATATTAGTTGATTCACCTCTATTTTTGTGTGGACATTTTAAAAATAACTTGAGATTTAGGTCAAATTCTTATGTGTGCCATTGTCGTTGCCGCTCAAGCCGAGGTTTGGATTTTGACAGAGCACTAACGGTGCGAGAAAATCGGAGTTTTGCAAACGCGAGCATTATGACATCTATTAAAACATTGTCTTCCCTTCTTGTTTTTCACTGATATCGACAACCGGATACCTACAATATGAGAGCAATTATTATTTCTCAGTATATGCACAATTCGATGACTGTTATTTCTGCTTCCTCCAACATGCATGTCGTTATGCCCAAACTGTAGCTACTCGACGATACCAATTATTGTCGTTGGACCTAAAAACTTTTGATATTTGTTGATTAACTTGATATACACTATGTTCTTATGCATGATCCACATGTTTACTATTATGTTAATGATCCAAATGCTTTTGATCAAACTCCCCTAATGGCTGCCATCCTGCAGAAGAATCATGATGACATTATAAAATTCAAGATGGACAATAAGACTGCTAGGTACCATATCTTTAAGTCAAATGACCAATACATTATTTGACTTATTTATGGTACATAAGTTTGCCAAACTTAACTACGAAGCGTTGGAGAAGAAATATGTTGGATGATGATGCTGGAAAGAAAAAAAATATGACGTTGACAAGTGGCTCACCTTCAAGATGGTGGATACAAGACCCATCATAGACCAGGTTCAAAAGTATAAGAACCAATCTACTGATGTCGTCACATGGGATGAAGATGTGTGAGGTTTTCCTCGCAAATGTGCAGCTCGAAATACTTCCACCTTCGTGGAATGATTACCGGAACCACCTGAAGCACAAGAAGAAAGATCACTCCATGTAGGAGTTGATTAGTCATACGCAAACCAATGAGGCGAACCGACTTAAAGACAAAATGGATTTCCTATCCATTCACTTTGTCAAGGGCATTATCGTGGAGTCTGGTGGTCCTTCAAACTCCAATAACTTCGAGGGAAAAGACAAAGGCATGGTTGGATTTCAACAAAAGAAGACTCATTTCAAAAAGAAGCATGTGATGAAGTTCTCACATTCAACTAGTTCAACACAGGAGATTGGAAAGATGGCATGTGGATCTGTGGTAAGGATGGGCACAAGGCGTACCAATGCTCTCATCGTCAAAAGTAAACTTTTGCTCATGCCAACATGGTTGAACGTAAGGACATAATTGTCATAGTAGTGGTTGAGATGAACATGGTTGCAAACTCCACATATTAGATGTTGGATTCAGGTGCAGCTAGGAACATGTACATGCACAATGACATGCTTATCAACTTCGTATAGGTTGCATCTAGTGAGATTGTCTACATGAAAAATGACTCAACTGTATCGATTGTGGGATCGGGAAAAATAGCACTGAAGTTGTCTTCTAGGAAGACACTTATCCTCAACAATGCTCTTTGTGTTCCCTATATGCGATACAACTTGGTTTTGAGCCCTCTTCTCAACAAGAATGAACTGAAGACTATTATTGAACCTGATATTGTTATTTTTAGTTTTAAGGATAATTTTGTTGGGAAATTGTACTATAGCACTGGGATCTTTGTAATCAATGTTGATTTTATCATGAATAATAAAGTTTCTACTTCTACTTATATCTCTGAGTCAATAGATCTTTTCCATGCAAGTTTGGGTCATGTTCTTGAAGAAAACATATTGTTCTCGAGCTGGCCGGGAAAGAAGCAGATTGGTCGAGGAACTTATTCACAAATGTGCCAATCTGGGGACGACATGCAATGCATTTGTCACTACGCTGTGATTTCCAGTCAACCATATGCGTGGATAAGAACAACGTCTACAATGGGAAGAAAAGTCATGTTCGCCTTAGGCACGATGTGGTTCGACAACTCCTCAGAGAAGAAATAATTTCTTTGAATTATTTAAGATTCGAAAAAAATCTTGTTGACTTTTTTACAAAGGGAATATTAAGGAAAGTTTTCCTTGATACGTCGAGAGGGATGGGGATTAAGCCCTTATATCGAGATAGTACGCGGATACCTGTTTTTGGTAACATGACTGATAATCTATAAACAGTTTTTAGTGGTGCTATAGAGACCCACTTTATGTCCGTAATAGCTCAATTGCCAATGCTACTGAGACACATTTGACGAGCTACCTATGCGAGTGTGAGAGGTTCACCATCATCTATGGAAGGCTTGGAAAAATCTTCTTAGAGCATTCGTGAGACCAAAGTGTACGCGTGGCCATAAAAGCGTATATCAAGTATTGCGAAATCCGCAAGATTAGAAGATAAGATATGTGTTGTGAGGGTCTCAACGGAAAATAGAATAAGTTCAAGAATAAATCCACATGTTTCACCAGTACATTGTTGCCTTATTTCACTAATCTTCCATAACTCAGGAACTTCCTCTCTCAATTTTAAACCAATAATTTATAAGGTTTTCGTGGGGGATTATTCAGCTTAAATGAGTTTAATGCCTTCAAATTAAAATTTCCCTCTTTTATCAAGTACTACGTGGAAAGAACTGGATTTTTTTCTTGGTTTATATTGATTTGTTCACCTCCATTGTTCGAGTGCGCCTTTTAGGAATAACCTCAGGCTTAGACCAAGTCCACATGCTTTACGTTGTTTATTAGTATTTGCATATTAATTTAGAGCAAATCGAGAAGAGACTAAATTACAGATTTTGGAGGGGCATTTTAATAATTAATAAAAAATATAAAACTAACGAAAAATATAACGGTATATGAAATTAAAATTAATCATATTTTTATGAGAATAAAATTAGCTAAAATTTTATGAGAGAAAATAGTTAACTATAGCTTTATGCAAAAATAATCGCTTATATTGACTTACTACATAAATCGAGGGACATGTCCCTAATTTTTTAGGGTTTTGTCTCGTTTGTGACTAACAAGATATGCAGCGGGTTCGTCTCGTCTGCGCTTGAGCGACGACAAGTCATTGGTAAAGAGTCTGGTAGTGCTCAGAAGTTTTTATGAATACAGGAGGGCTGGAGGCGGGAGGTTTCTAGGTTTTGTGGGTCGACGGTGACTTTACGATAGGCAAGTTTAAGGGTATTATTTCGATATCATCTGCGAGAGAAGACGGGTCCAGGAGGGGGTCAGCGGTGGCTGGGCAAAGAAGCTTGGTGGAGATTGGTGCAACGATAGCAGAATGACTCAGGCGGGGTTTAATGGAGATAGGACAGCGAAATTCTAGCGATTAGCTCGTTGCGGATTTGGTTGGTTGATTGCTCGATACTAGGAGGGAACCAGAGTTATCTGACGTTGATGGACAGATTTATGTAAGCAAATCGAACTATGGGGTCTTGGTTTTTTGAAGCTGCAGTACGTCCTTGGGGTGTCCCATTGGGCTCAGAACTGAGAGGGATCATGGGTTATATGGCGTTGATGGTTTGAACTTGGTAAGCACAAAAAGCTTGGAGGACTTGGATTATTAAAGATTCGCGACTCCCATATTGATTGCATAGTTGGTCGAGTAAGCTAGTTTAATGCAGTTTGCAGTGAGATCACGGGGTTTCTCCATCCGTATGAGATGGAGGCTGTGACTCTGCATGATGCTAACTGGCTCGAGTCGATTGGTCTCCGAGGTTATCATGGAGCCATGTTTAAAACATTTTGTAGCGGGATCACGTGGTTTCTCTATATTTATGAGGTGGATGTCATGACTTTATATGATGCTAAACGGGTCGAGTTGAACATTTTTGAAAGTATCAATAGCAATAGGAGTTGCGTACTGTCCACTTTTATGACATGTGCTATTATTTATTTTGATCGTCGCTCTTATAATATTATGGCTCATATTGTTTCAGCTATCAGACTTGACGTCAGGTTAATTGGTTAAGTTTATATTTACGTTACGTGTTTATATTGACTTTAGTTAGTTTTCCTACATATTATCTCTTAAAATATATCGCAATGAAATATGACGTAAGATTGACATGGATTATGTACCAAAATAATAACAAATGTCCAAGAATATTTTATTTATCTGATAAAGTTAAAAGTCCAAGTAGTTATTTTTAAGAAACAAAAAAATGTGAAGGAGAGAAATAACGTAGGAGTGTCGACACACTAATGGTCATTCTGGTACATAAAGTTGCAAGTTTTAGGCTTTAATGCGCGCAATTCCTTGGATGCCCCTCGCCGCCTTGTAATATGTCGTCATTTTCTATCTCCATCTCCACACGCTTCCTCGTTGTCGTCGTCTTCATCACCCCAATTCGGATCCATTTCTCTTCCACTTCCCATTCTCGTCTTTTCTTAATCCATGTCGCTCTACGAGGTGAGTTCTCTTCTGTCTGCTGTACCCTTTTTTGGGAATTTTGGGGCTCATCGACAATTTTCTCTGTTTTTCAGGATTTTTGGCCGCTGGTCTTCTTCCAAGGCTTCAGAGGAAAAACTCGGACATTTTCAGGTAATTCACGATTCAATTGTTTTTCTTTGTGCCCAAGTGAATCAATGGGAGTGAATTTCACCTGAAATTGCGGTTACTTGTTCGTGGGAATTGCAATCTTTCTCAGCAACCAAACAGACCACGAGGTTTAGGAAATTAGGACGACCTGAAATCGTGATCTATAATCGCTTCTTTTTTCCCCAATTGGGCATAACGAAGAAAACTTAAAAATCTCAACTTTCCTCCATATTTCGACTTTAATCACGGTTTAGCCCAATTTCGTCGTTTCTGAAATCTGGGTTCTTCTCAGATTCTGTAATCGCCACGGCCATTTCACCTGAAACTGCGGTTACTTGTTACTGGGAATTTCAATTTCGCTCCCAATGTTCATTCTCTTCTCTTCAACCAAACAGACCATAAGGTTTAGGAAATCAGGATGACTTGGAATTGAAATCGTGATCTAAAATTGCTTCTTTTTTCTCAATTGGGCATAACGAAGAACACCTAAAAACCTCAACTTTCCTGCATATTTCGAAGAATCATACACAAAAAGTTCGACTTTAGTCCAATTTCGTTGTTTCTGAAATCTGGGTTCTTCTCAAAATCAGATTCCGTAATCGCCATGGCCAGCGCGAGTTGCGAAGGAAGCGCAGGGCTCGAAACCTGCCGGGACGAATCGGGCGCGCTGGACCTAAAATTCGTGGCAATCGCGTCGATCCTCGTGGCCGGGGTGGGCGGCGTGGCCCTCCCGCTGGTGGGCAGGCACCGGCGGTTCCTCCGGACGGACGGAAGCCTCTTCGTCGCCGCCAAGGCCTTCGCCGCCGGCGTGATCCTCGCCACCGGGTTCGTGCACATGCTTTCGGGCGGCACCAAGGCGCTGTCCGACCCGTGCCTGCCCGCCTTCCCGTGGGCCAAGTTCCCTTTCGCCGGGTTCTTCGCCATGATGGCCTCGCTCGCGACCCTTCTCGTCGATTTCGTCGGGACTCAGTACTATGAGAGGAAGCAGGGGCTGAAATCGAACCGGGCGGTCGAGGACCGGTCGAGGGTCGGGCCGGAAGACCCGGTTTCGGAATCGGGTATTGTGGCAGTTGATGGGAAGGAGTGGAACGAGAAGGTGTTTGGGGCGGAGGAGGGAGGTGGGATCCACATTGTCGGGATCCGTGCGCACGCGGCGCACCATAGCCACAACCACTCGCAGGGCAGCGACGCTTGCCACGGCCTCGGCTCCACCCACCACGCTCACGATCATGGGCACGGTCACTCGCACGGCTTCGAGAGTGGTGATGATGACGATGAGGAAAGCGGTGTGAGGCACGTTGTCGTTTCACAGGTAACATTTTTGTTTTTTCTATTTCTGGTCTAATTTGTTTGAGAAAATTGCAAAGACTACTAGTTTTGCAAGTCCTCATCTTTTTTTTGGTATCTAGGACTAGGACCATACTCTATCAATTTGTTCAAAATTACGATTTTGCCCTTCAAATCAAAGAAAAACCAAAAAAACAATAAAAAGTTTTTTTTAGGAAACTATTGAAACTTAATTTAATGGTAATAATTGTTGTAAAAAACATGTTAGGGTTTAATTTTTGAAAAATTAATGTACAAAATTTTCACTTAAAATTAAACTGAATACGGTTTTCATTGATTTTTATTTTTTTGGAAGCCTGATAAAAGAAAATTCTCTTAAAAATTTGTTTTTTTTCATCAAAACTTAACAAAATAATTAATACTATATATGTTTTAAAATTTAAAGGTAAAATTTTCATTTTGAAGCAAATTGATACAACATTCAACAAATTACAAATTGAATTGCAAAATTGGTATAATTTGATAATTTTTGTATATTCGCAATTTGTTTTGATGCTCATTACTGTTATTGAATGCAATTCTATGTCTATTGTTTGTGATGTAGATATTGGAACTTGGCATTGTGTCACATTCAGTGATTATTGGTCTCTCCCTCGGAGTCTCCGAGAGTCCTTGTACCATAAGGCCCTTGATTGCGGCCTTGTCCTTCCATCAATTCTTCGAAGGCTTTGCGCTCGGAGGCTGCATATCTCAGGCTCAGTTCAAGAACCTATCGGCCAGCCTCATGGCGTTGTTTTTCGCCATAACGACCCCGGCTGGCATCGCCATTGGCATTGCCATTTCTTCGTTCTACAACCCGAACAGCGTGGGAGCGCTGGTCGTGGAGGGCGTGTTGGACTCTCTGTCGGCTGGGATTCTGGTGTACATGGCGCTCGTGGACCTCATCGCGGCCGATTTCTTGAGTAAGAAAATGAGCTGCAATTTTAGGCTTCAGGTAGTGTCTTATTTCATGCTATTCCTTGGTGCTGGATTGATGTCTGCACTTGCCATTTGGGCTTGATTGATTTATGGGGCAATCTTATATATTTTGATCACTTTGTGATGTTCATGCCCTTGGCTGGGACATGCCGAGGGTACCCCAATGGTGCCCGGAGATGTAACAAAGCCAGCCTCAAATCCATGTACCATGGTTTGTAGGGTTTTTATTTAGTTACCGGAAATGGCGTTTTGTGTAATTCTTTTGTTAGAGGAGCAAATGTACCTTGAAATTGAAGAGCAATAGCAAAATGTGGTTTTTATATCATCGAAATGGGAATATTTATTTTCAACGATAGCTGCTGAGTAATAATTAATTTTTGTTTGAAAAAAAACGGTTTGTAGCTCACAATAATTAAATTAGTTGTATATATCAAATCAGATCTTCCGAGATCAGTTGGTGCTACCTAATCAGATAACTAAAGATGTGTGTTATATTTTTTTTAAGGATTAATTACAGCTCGCAATTAGGCTGTAATAAAAAGTTTTAAAAATCATTTAAAATAAATAACCAATCTAGCTTTATGTTTAAAATAAAATAAATAAACAATATAAACAAAGAAATATTGTTCTTTGTTGAGAAACACAGTGGCAAATGGGGTTTTTGGTTCCGAGCCCTCTTGTGACCACGGTCAGGCCCGGCCTGTCTATAAGGCTGGTAAAGCCATTGCTTTAAACCTCATAAAAAATGAGCCCATTTGCATGTAAAAGAAGGCCCACAATTTTCAACCATTCACTTAGAAAAGATCCAAAATTTGCAAACATTGAATCCACTTAACCCATCGTTTCATGTCATTAGTTAGTTCCACACTCGTTCGTTCCCAATGCCCTTTTGCGCCGAATCAGTTCCCATTATTGATCTTTGTTCTACTCTACTCCAAGCTTGAAGTTGAATCAGCCTACGGAGACGCCTCGATATTTTTGTCCAAACAGCGTCTGGTGGATCTATAAATTAAGTTTAATCTGGATCTGAGAAACACAATAATCCAGATCCATTTCATCTCTATTTAGGAAAGAGCTATAGTATTGAATCAAATTTGCAACTACGAATCAAATCCGCTACTACAATGAAGCAAGCCTATACGATGATTGAGGTAAAATATGTAATTTTAGAATTAGTTTTAGGTTTAAAATTTTATATTATTATTTTCAGTATTTTGAATAATATTTTGTCTCTGTTTTAAATTGTTCAAAAAGACCTATCGGAAATCTCAGTAGTATGATGTATGTTTATATATCATGTATTATATTGCCTGTTTTGTGATTGTAAGATTTTATCGTTGTTGATTTTACATGATTTCATTGCAAGATTGTAAGGTCATACCTAATTTTATTATTATGTTTAGGTCTAAAATTATATTCTTATTCTGATTAAGTTCGTTAGTTCTAGGTTCTAATCAAGTTTAATTTGTTCATGGTTTAGTTCTCTGTTTTTTATTCCTATTTTACAGTAGCCTTCCCATTGCTAGTTCTATGTAAAAGTGGCGCTGTAATTTTATACTTGTTATGATATATAATTCGACCATAATATGAATAATAATATCTCTTAAAAGTGTTTGAGCTTCAACAATTTTCATAATTATTTCTCTTGGATTTGTGGCTTGTAACTTAACTTTAATTTCATCTCACTCTCTCTTGAATTTAACTTTGATGCTAAATATAAAAATTTTTTTACAGGTTTTGTAAGGAGTGAAAGACCAACATGTAGAGCTGTACAAGGAAGATTTTTTGCAAGCAAATGAAGACTTTGTACTGATTATGTAGTTAGTATTGAATATGTAGTTGAAATATTATTATACATAATGTATTTAGTTTTACTTGTATTAAATGTGTAAGTTTCTTCTTTGATTTCTACAAATTAATAAAATATTGTATTGTGTAAGTTTTGTTTAAGAAATAGAAAGCCTTCTATGTAAATTTTGCTTTAGGCCTCAACCAAGCTTGAGCCGGCCCTGATGGAGGTGAGTTATCTCTTCAATTTTTAATTGTCTTTTTCTTATCGGCAAGTTGTGTATCAAGATTTGGGCTTAAATATATTATAATGAAGTAAGACAACACCAAACTTGTAATTCTTAATATTTCTTAACATTGTTGTATCAATAATAGTCATGTATTAATATTTGGGCTCGACTATGCTACGATAAACCAAGTCAGCACCAAACTTGATGTCCGCGAAGGCGACGCCACTTTCGGGCACACCGCCCTACACGCGAGTCATTCCTTCCATGAGTAATGCGCAACAGAGCATGATCGTCTATCAAGTACATTTATAAGTTCCGGCTTTACCAGGTCAAACTCTCGGGGACCAACATGTGGGTTTCATAATTGGGTAGTTTGTGCTCTCTTTCCCGACACAACTCGAAAAGTAAATACACAAAAAGGGGGTTTTGGTTTCACTCATCACACAAACAAGTTCTTAAGCACGCAATTCGAAACACTTAGAAGGCTCAAGAGGTCATGCATTGCAATCTCAATTAACATCTCAAATCTCGAACATTCGAGCTTTCAAGCAAGGGTCACAAATCACATTCATCATTTCAATCAAGCAATCGCAAGTAAGCAAAGGAACACATCATGTCAAAGAAATCATGTAAGTAAGAGGAAAAATCAAGTTCGCATCGAGACTATTAAACTAAGCAATCACCATCAAGGACCGAGAGAACACAAGAGCATGCAAGAGGGTTGGAAACGAGCAATTAATAACAAAGAACAATTACAAAATGAAAGGCAAAACCCGAACAAGTAACTAAGAGCGTGAGGGCAAATGGATGGCAGAAATGATAGTTTTGTTAGAGATAGAAGAGTAGAGAACTAAGGAACTAAACATATGACTGTTTGTTGATTAATCGAGTTTTAACTATGGGCATGCAAACTGAAGAAATTATTTGAGGGTTCCAGTCATATAATTTCATGCCCATACAAGAAATTAACCTCAAGTATCCGAATTAATTTGGATCTTGCATGATCATGAATTGATCACGAGATCTTAGACTAGAATAAAACTTTAAGTTTACCTTGATTCAAAATCTCTCTGTTACTAAATAATATTTAGTAACCTCTAAAGAACGTCCACACAGGAAGAGTAATCCGGGGATACTCACGACGACCCTTGCTAGAAGATCGAAGCAAGCAAAACGGACGGAGCGAGGGGGAGGGAGGTGGCCGGCGGCTAAGAGAGAGAAAAGAGGACGTAGGGTTTGTGGAAAAATAATTCCCTTTATTTTTAGATCTGAAAATTACCCTTTTATAACCCTTATTTGGACTTTAATTAATTAAAGGCCTTAATGGGCTTAAAGCCCAAAGCTTTTAATTAATTATGTAGAGAAGCCCATTCTAGTTAGGCCCAGTTTAGCTAATTTAATTAAATCTATTTAATTAGATTATAATTAATTAGTCCCGCTAAATCGTTCTTGATTTCCGGTTTAGTCCTAAACTGAAATCGGTCTAATCTGGTTTAATTCAAAATCGGATTTTGTCTCTCTCATGATTCCTCCATATGATTCCATCCGTTTTACTCAACCTTTAGTGTGTGACCCTCTAGGCTCACGACACGTCGGCAGACTGATAAAATTACCATTTTATCCTTTTCATCATGAGTGGCCTCTAGCAAGACATCATGATTACCCAACGCTTGTGATTATCGAGATTTCGACTTAACCTTGTCGTACATGAATTCATCATTTTATCCTCTTGATATCTTTGACAACCACGAGGCATAGACAAGTCATCCTCGTTCCATTGTCCTGATTCTTGATTCTGAGTTAACTAAATTATAACTGGTACTACGTATCGACTGCATGGTCATGTTATTGTATTTCAGTTGTACTCATCAAGTGGCCTAACCTGATATCTGCTCACACGTCCGTATGAGGGATAAATCATTCAGCGATCCATTTAGTCAACTTATTTAACTTGTGATCGAGCCAATCACAGTCGTTATTGTAACCCTTTTACATGAGACGTTAGACTGAGTCAAACTCGTCACTCATTTCATATTGACCTCAATAGGCCTTCTGTCTGAGGATGTGATTTCATGCACCGACATATGAGTATGTTCATGATTGTGTCTATGTAACATACTCACGATCGGGTCGTCCTATATCACCCCTGACTGGTGATACTATGACCTAACTCTAGCCCCCTTCTGGCCATGATCAGTAGAGCGTGATCATTTAGAGTTAGCCTTATACTGATCGCTTCTTATGAAACTATTATGATTAGGGACTGTTTAAGTAAGATTTAATCTTATCTGTAGATCTACTATTATGTGTTGACACATCAATGATACAAATCAAATCATACTTAAGATACTACTATAACACTTAGTAATATGAATGCCGATTTTATTTCAACTAATAATCTTTATTACATGATTAGATTGAAAATACATTGTGCTAGGGCACAAAAACCCAACAGTCTCCCACTTGCCCTTGACCCAATTGGTATACCAATCTAAACCCATTCCCCTGACATGTTCCTCATGCTTAGGCTGCGGTAGTGCCTTATTTAAGGGGTCAACTAGATTATCATGCGTTGAAACGTAGCTTATCTCTACTTCGCCTTTATCAACCATCTCTCTGATGATGTGATACTTTCTCTCGACGTGCTTGGTCCTGTTGTGAAATTTGGGCTCTTTAGCAAGTGCTACGGCTCCCGTGTTGTCACAACATAAGCTCACGGGATCAGAAGTTCGCGGCAGTACATCTAATCCTCTCAAGAAGCTCCCGACCCACACCGCTTCCTTAGCTGCTTCTGATGCAGCTATGTATTCCGCCTCTGTGGTGGAGTCGGCTATTGTCGCTTCCTTAAAGCTTTTCCAACTGAAAGCTCCCCCGTTCAACATGAACACATACCCTCCTTGAGACTTAAAGTCATCTGGGTCTGTCTGAAAACTAGCATCAACATATCCAGTGACGCTTAGTTCTTCTTCTATCCCGCCATACACTAAGAAGGCGTCCTTTGTTCTCCTCAGATACTTGAGGATACACTTGACGGCAGTCTAGTGATCTTGGTCTGGGTTAGACTGAAATCTGTTGGCACAGCTGAGGGAAAACTATACGTCAGGCCTCGTGCAGATCATGGCATACATGATGGATCCTACTGCCGAGGCATACGGGATTCCATTCATTTTCTTAAGCTCATCAGGTGTTTTAGGACACCGTTTCTTGCTGAGCTTGATGTCATGTCTTACCGGGAGGTTCCCTTTCTTAGAGTCAAGCATTGAGAATCTTCTCAACACTTTATCTATATAGGTGCTCTGACTTAGACCTAAAATTCTCTTGGATCGATCTCTGTAGATCCTGATCCCCAGAATGTAAGCGGCCTCTCCTAAGTCCTTCATGGAGAAACACTTCCCTAACCAAGCTTTGGTCTCAAGCAAGGTTGAGACGTTATTTCTCATGATCAGTATATCGTCGACATACAGCACCAGGAACACTATGTTACTCCCACTGCTCTTCTTGTAGATACAGGGTTCATCTGGATTTCTGATGAACCCGAACTCTTTTACGGCTTCATCGAACCGTAAGTACCAACTCCTGGAAACTTGCTTCAACCCATAAATGGATCGTTGCAGCTTACACACCTTTTCGGGATGTTCTGGATCGACAAAACCTTCTGTCTGGGTCATATAGACATCATCCTACAGGAGTTTCTGTTGGAATAGGACTTGGATCATTTACCTCAACGGGTACCTCTACAATATCTGCTGGTTGTTCTGTGTTTTCTTGAATTTCTTCAAGAAGCACAGGACTCCCACTGGGTTTCTTGGATAAGAATTCTCTTTCCAAGAAAACCCCACCTTGAGCAATAAAGACTTTGTTTTCCTCGGTTTTGTAGAAGTAGTACCCCATGGTTCCTTTGGGGTACCCTACAAAGACACACTTATCTGCCTTGGGTTCCAGTTTATCACCAAGCAACCGCTTGACGTAAACATCGCACCCCCAGATCTTGAGGAAAGACAGCTTGTGAGCTTTCCCTTGCGAAACCTCAAACGGAGTGGTCTCCACTGCCTTTGTAGGTGCCTGATTCAAAATGAATGCGGCCGTTTCTAGGGCATGGCTCCAGAACGATACTGGAAGGTCGGCGTGACTCATCATGGAACGAACCATGTCAAGCAGGGTTCTGTTCCTCCGTTCGGAAACACCATTCAGCTGAGGGGTTCTTGGCGGAGTTAATTATGAGAGTATACCGTTATCCCTTAGGTGACTGAGAAATTCCTGATCTAAGTACTCGCCACCTCGATCGGAACGAAGTGCCTTTATACTTTTACCAAGCTGGTTTTGTACTTCATTCTAGAATTCTTTGAATTTATCAAAGGATTCCGACTTATGTCTCATTAAATAGACATACTCATACCTACTGAAATCGTCGGTAAAGGTTATGAAGTATCTAAAACCTTTTCTGGCTTGTGTACTCATAGGTCCACATACGTCTGAATGTATTAGGCCCAGGAGATCACTCGCCCTTTCACGTAAGCCGCCAAAAGGCGCCTTTTTCATCTTATCCATAATGCAAGATTCGCATCTCTCGATTGGTGTGAATTCAAACGGGCTTAATAGCCCACACTTATGATGTGTCGAGACGCGTTTCTCGCCTATGTGGCCTAGACGACAGTGCCACATCACTGTCTGGTTTAAGTCATCCGACTTCAACCTCTTATTTACGTTATAGTTTGAACTGTAGTTAGTGTTATCAAAATTTAAAATATATAATCCACCAACCATAGATGCAGTGCCATAAACTATATTATTTCTTGATAAAGTAAATAAGCCATTGTCTATGGCAAATACAAAACCAAGTTTGTCCAAACTGGACACTGAAATAATATTCCTACTAAATGTAGGTATACATAATACATCGTCCAAAACTAAAATAAGCCCTATGGGCATCCTAAGACTAACAGAACCGACAACCGTCGTTGACACCGAACTGTTGTCTCCGTCTATCAGATCCCGCTCGCCTTTCCCAAGGAGCTTCTTACTTTCCAGATCCTGCAGATTAACACAAATGTGAGTTTCTGCTCCGGTATCAACTACCCATGTATCTGAGAAAGTAACGTTGAGATTATACTCAACAACGTAAATACTTGATCCAGGTCCTGAAGGGTGTCCTCCCTTCTGCAAGTTCTTCACATAATCCTTGTGCTGCATGCAATCCTTCTTCCAATGACCTGGCTGCTGGCAGTAGTAACAGACTACCTCTGAGATCGAAGTGCTCCCTTCGGTTCTAGGAACCGCTTGGATTCTCGGACCTCTAGGTGCCCTTATCTGCCCAGCTATGTGCATTGGCGCCTTACCCAAACCTGACACTGCTGGTGCCTTGCCCTTGTTGGAGTGTCCTGGTGACTTGCTAGTAGGTTTGCCAGCTCTTTTGAAACTAACACCCTTATTGACCATCAGAACCTCAGGGGTCTTGCCCTTGAGATTTTTCTCTGCTGTCACCAACATTCCATGCAGTTACTTGATAGTCTTTTCCATATTATGGAGATTGTAATTTGTGATCACATCTCCATAAACCTTTGGAAGCGACATCAGGACTATGTCTGATTGCAGCTGCTCTGTGAATTTATGACCTAGACTGGCCAAGCGATCAAAGAGTCATTTCATCTTAAGGACATGTGGGCTCACTGCCTCACCAGCATTCAGCCTGTTATAAAATAACTCCCTAAGAGTGTCGAATCTTTCGACGCGAGCATTCTTCTGGTAGTATATTTTAATTTCCTCCATCATCTTTTGGGGATCTCCCATGAGATGCATGAACTGGTCCTGGGTGTCATTTTCCATGGACCCGACCATGAGGATGTCAACATCTTGTCGATCACTTATGTACTTGTCATAAGCGTTCTTATCGGCCTCGATGACATCATCAGCAGACTCTTTTAAAGGCTTGTCTGTAAGGATATACTCATGTCTGTCATACTGAAGGGCAAGCTTCAGGTTCCTCTCCCAAACCAGGAAGTTGGTCCCCGTCAGCCTGCCACTCGACAGAAGAGACTTTAAGGCATCACTGCCAGAACGTGTTGATTTGGGTTGCGACGGTGCCATTAATGTTTACATGAAAATAAATTCGGTCAGATTCTTAATTAAGTTGAAGTAAGAGATACTTGATTATGAATATTTCTTATTCTTGTGTTTGAATCTAAACCAAGATCTCCGCATAGCCAAAACTGAAGTGAGTTAATCTCTTCGCCCCAGTTTTGGACATTGGAGTAGGACAGTCCAATCCTTTCACAATTTCATGTGATTCTTAGCTAGGGATTATACATTGTATGTATACAGCATTGCCCTATATCTGATACCCTGGCTCAGATCATCTGAGAATCACAGCCAAGTCAACCAATTTTCAACGCATGGTCCAATCTGCATGGTTACTACACTAATGCGCACGTACCCATGCAAACTAGTCCATCTTCTATTAGAACCCATTCTCATGGATGCACGTTAATCGTATCCACCCATAAGTCTGAGAGATAATCGAAGTGATGAAAAGTGGGCGGTATCTAGCTTGACTTGAAATTACTTGTCTTTTAAATATCCATTATCACTGATCATAATTTGATCTTAATTTGAATTTATCATCTACAAATCCATGTAGAGATAATTTCAATTCATGTTTACATGTGCGTGAATGATTGATTATTAATCTTTACACATGTGGGTGATGATCTAATTAACATAAACCTATGAAAATTAAATCACACATCCATCCATACATTCGTAAACATAAATGTAAATTTGCTTTAGCTAGCCCGCTAACCCTACTGGAATAAACTAGAACCTGAAGCTTGTACTTCAGTATGACAGACAGACAGGAGTATATCCTCACAGACAAGCCTTTAGTTGAGCCTGCTGATGATGCCAGCGATGCCGATAAGAGTGCTTTTGAGAAATACAAAAGCGATCGACAAGACGTTGGCATCCTCATGGTCGGGTCCATGGAAAATGAGACCCAGGACCAGTTCATGCATCTCATGGGAGAACCCCAGGAGATGATGGAGGAAATCAAAATTTACTAACAGAAGAATGCCCGTGTCGAAAGATACGACACTCTTAGGAAGGTATTTTATTGCAGACTCAATACTGGTGAGGCAGTAAGCCCACATGTCCTTAAGATGAAGCGGCTCTTTGATCGCTTGGCCAGTCTAGGTCATAAGTTCACAGAGCAGCTGAAATCAGACATAGTCCTGATGTCGCTTCCAAAGGCTTATGGAGATGCGATCACAAATTACAATCTCCATAAATATGGAAAAGACCATCAAGGAACTTCATGGAATGTTGGTGACAACAGAGAAAGACCTCAAAGGCAAAACCCCTGAAGTTATGATGGTCAATAAGGCTGTCAGCTTCAAAAGAGCTGGCAAACCTAATACCAAGTCACCAGGACAACCCAACAAGGGCATGGCACCGGCAGTGTCAGGTAAGGGTAAGGCGCCAATGCACCTAGCTGGGCAAATAAGGGCACCTAGAGGTCCGAGAATCCAAGCGGTTCATAGAACCGAAGGGAGCTCTTCGGCCTCAGAGGTATTCTGTTACTACTGCCAGCAGCCAGGTCATTGGAAGAAGGATTGCAGGCAGCACAAGGATTATGTGAGAAGCTTGCCGAAGGGAGGACACCCTTCAGGACCTGGATCAGGTATTTACATTGTTGAGTATAATCTCAACGCTACTTTCTCAGACACATGGGTAGTTGATACCGGAGCAGAATCTCACATTTGTGTTAATCTGCAGGTTCTGGAAAGTAGAAAGCTCCTTGGGAAAGGCGAGCGGGATCTGAGAGTCGGTGACAACAGTTCGGTGTCAACGACGGCTGTCGGTTTTGTTAGTCTTAGGATGCCCACAGGGCTTGTATTAGTTTTGGACGATGTCTTATGTGTACTTACGTTTTGTAGGAAAATTATTTCAGTGTCCAGTTTGGACAAACTTGGTTTTGTATTTGCCATAGACAATGACTTATTTACTTTATCAAGAAATAATATCGTTTACGGCACTGCATATATGGTTGGTGGATTATATATTTTAAATATTGATAACACTAACTACAGTTCAAACTTTAACGTAAATAAGAGGTTAAAGTCGGATGACTCAAACCAGACAGTGATGTGGCACTGTCGTCTTGGCCACATAGGCGAGAAACGCGTCTCGACACTTCATAAGTATGGGCTCTTGAGCCCGTTTGAATTCACACCAATCGAGAGATGCGAATCTTGCATTATGGGCAAGATGAAAAAGGTGCCTTTTGGCGGCTTAGGTGAAAGGGCAAGTGATCTCTTGGGCCTAATACATTCAGACGTATGTGGGCCCATGAGTACACAAGCCAGGAGAGGTTTCAGATACTTTATAACCTTTACCGACGATTTCAGTAGGTTTGGGTATGTCTATTTAATGAGACATAAGTCGGGGTCCTTTGATAAATTCAAAGAATTCCAGAATGAAGTACAGAACCAGCTTGGTAAAAGTATAAAGGCACTTCGTTCCGATCGAGGTGGCGAGTACTTAGATCAAGAGTTTCTCAATCACCTAAAGGATAACGGTATACTCTCAGAATTAACCCCGCCAGGAACCCCTCAGATGAATGGTGTCTCCGAACGGAGGAACAGAACCCTGCTAGACATGGTTCGTTCCATGATGAGTCACGCCGACCTTCCAGTATCTTTCTGGGGCCATGCCCTAGAAACAGCCGCATTCATATTAAATCGAGTACCTACAAAGGCAGTGGAGACCACTCCATTTGAGGTTTGGCAAGGGAAAGCTCCCAAGTTGTCTTTCCTCAAGATCTTGGGGTGCGACGTTTACGTCGAGCGGTTGCTTGGTGATAAACTCGAACCCAAGGCAGATAAGTGTGTCTTTGTAGGGTACCCCAAAGGAACCATGGGGTACTACTTCTACAAAACCGAGGAAAACAAAGTCTTTATTGCTCAAGGTGGGGTTTTCTTGGAAAGAGAATTCTTATCCAAGAAACCCAGTGGGAGTCCTGTGCTTCTTGAAGAAATTCAAGAAAACACAGAACAACCAGCAGATATTGTAGAGGTACCCGTTGAGGTAAATGATCCAAGTCCTATTCCAACAGAAACTCCTGTAGGATGATGTCTATATGACCCAGACAGAAGGTTTTGTCGATCCAGAACATCCCGAAAAGGTGTGTAAGCTGCAACGATCCATTTATGGGTTGAAGCAAGTTTCCAGGAGTTGGAACTTACGGTTCGATGAAGCCGTAAAAGAGTTCGGGTTCATCAGAAATCCAGATGAACCCTGTATCTACAAGAAGAGCAGTGGGAGTAACATAGTGTTCCTGGTGATGTATGTCGACGATGTACTGATCATGAGAAATAACGTCCCAACCTTGCTTGAGACCAAAGCTTGGTTAGGGAAGTGTTTCTCCATGAAGGACTTAGGACAGGCCGCTTACATTCTGGGGATCAGAATCTACAGAGATCGATCCAAGAGAATTTTAGGTCTAAGTCAGAGCACCTATATAGATAAAGTGTTGAGAAGATTCTCAATGCTTGACTCTAAGAAAGGGAACCTCCCGGTAAGACATGACATCAAGCTCAGCAAGAAACGGTGTCCTAAAACACCTGATGAGCTTAAGAAAATGAATGGAATCCCGTATGCCTCGGCAGTGGGATCCATCATGTATGCCATGATCTGCACGAGGCCTGACGTATCGTTTTCCCTCAGCTGTGCCAACAGATTTCAGTCTAACCCAGGCCAAGATCACTAGACTGCCGTCAAGTGTATCCTCAAGTATCTGAGGAGAATAAAGGACGCCTTCTTAGTGTATGGCGGGATAGAAGAAGAACTAAGCGTCACTGGATATGTTGATGCTAGTTTTCAGACAGACCCAGATGACTTTAAGTCTCAAGGAGGGTATGTGTTCATGTTGAACGGGGGAGCTTTCAGTTGGAAAAGCTTTAAGGAAGCGACAATAGCCGACTCCACCACAGAGGCGGAATACATAGCTGCATCAGAAGCAGCTAAGGAAGCGGTGTGGGTCAGGAGCTTCTTGAGAGGATTAGATGTACTGCCGCGAACTTCTGATCCCGTGAACTTATGTTGTGACAACACGGGGGCCGTAGCACTTGCTAAAGAGCCCAAATTTCACAACAGGACCAAGCACGTCGAGAGAAAGTATCACATCATCAGAGAGATGGTTGATAAAGGCGAAGTAGAGATAAGCTACGTTTCAACGCATGATAATCTAGTTGACCCCTTAAATAAGGCACTACCGCAGCCTAAGCATGAGGAACATGTCAGGGGAATGGGTTTAGATTGGTATACCAATTGGGTCTAGGGCAAGTGGGAGACTGTTGGGTTTTTGTGCCCTAGCACAATGTATTTTCAATCTAATCATGTAATAAAGATTATTAGTTGAAATAAAATCGGCATTCATATTACTAAGTGTTATAGTAGTATCTTAATTATGATTTGATTTGTATCATTGATGTGTCAACACATAATAGTAGATCTACAGATCAGATAAAATCTTACTTAAGCACTCCCCGATCATAACAGCTTCATAAGAAGCGATCGGTATGAGGCTAACTCTAAATGATCACACTCTACTGATCATGGCCAGTAGGGGGCCAGAGTTAGGTCATAGTATCACCAGTCAGGGGTGATATAGGACGACCCGAATCATGAGTATGTTACATAGACACAGTCATGAACATACTCATATGTCGGTGCATGAAATCACATCCTCAGACAGAAGGCCTATTGAGGTCAATATGAAATGAGTGACGAGTTTGACTCAGTCTAACGTCTCATGTAAAAGGGTTACAATAACGACTGTGATTGGCTCGATCACAAGTTAAATAAGTTGACTAAATAGATCGCGGAATGATTTATCCCTCATACGGACGTGTGAGCAGATATCAGGTTAGGCCACTTGATGAGTACAACTGAAATACAATAACATGACCATGCAGTCGATACGTAGTACCAGTTATAATTTAGTTAACTCAGAATCAAGAATCAGGACAATGGAACGAGGATGACTTGTCTATGCCTCGTGGTTGTCAAAGATATCAAGAGGATAAAAGGATAGATTCATGAACGACAAGGTTAAGTCGAAATCTCGATAATCACAAGCGTTGGGTAATCATGATGTCTTGCTAGAGGCCACTCATGATGGAAAGGGTAAAATGGTAATTTTACCAATCCGCCGACGTGTCGTGAGCCTAGAGGGTCACACACTTTAGGTTGAGTAAAACGGATGGAATCATATGGAGGAATCATGAGAGAGACAAAATCCGGTTTTGGATTAAACCAGTTTAGACCGATTTCGGTTTAGGATTAAACCAGAATCAAGAACGGTTTAGCAAGACTAATTAATTATAATCTAATTAAATAGATTTAATTAATTTAGCTAAACTGGGCCTAGCCAGAATGGGCTAAGCCAGAATGGGCTTCTCTACACAATTAATTAAAAGCTTTGGGCTTTAAGCCCATTAAGGCCTTTAATTAATTAAAAGCCCAATTAAGGTCTATAAAAGGGAAATTTTCAGATCTGAAAATTAAGCAATTAAATTTACAAACCCTAGCCGTCCTCTCTCTCTCTCTCTCTCCCTGCCAAGTTTCGGCCGGCCCCCTCTCCTCCCCGCTTTCCGTCCGTTTTGCTTGCTTCGATATTCTAGCAAGGTTCGTTGCAAGTATCCCTGGATTGCTCTTCCTGTGTGGACGATATTTAGAGGTTACTAAATCCAATTTAGTAACAAGGAGATTTTTGATTCAAGGTAATACTTAAATTTTAATCTAGTCTAGATCTCATGATCAATTCATGATCATGCAAGATCCGTATTAAACATGGAACTTTGAGGTTAATTTCTTGTATGGGCATGAAATTAATTGTCTGGAACCCTCAAATAATTCCTTCATTTTAATCATGCAGCCGTTAATTAATTAGCCATAAATATCAAGATAAAGTCATGAACAAGGTTTAGCTCCTAGACCTCGGGTTTTTAGACCCAAATCATGGTGCTCAAGCATTCATCTATAAGAACTAACTAGATTCAAGAAAGGGAAAGAAAATTACAAACCCAAATACATGGGTATTGAGAAGCTCAAAACTCTCCAATCTAGCCTCTCCTTATAGCCTCTTGCCTTCCTTGCCTCTTTCCATAGTGGTGGTGGTGGAAACCCTCCCTTGGAGCACCACAAATGGCCTCCAAGGGAAGGCCTTGGAGCCCTCTTTCTCTAGAAACCCTTTGGAACCCAAAACCCTCTTCCAAAATGTGTGTGGTTAAGTGTTGCTACTCAAAATAAGGGTTTCTGCTCTTAAATAGCAGTTCTGCGGAGCGTTTCACGATTGTGACATGAGGTGTCACGATCGTGACACCTTTAAATATTCTCTAATTTATAGGTCTCCACACTCCATTCAAATCGACAATTAATGGGCCCCAATCGGACTTCAGATGAGAAATCTACACCACCGAGAAGTTTTAGCTTTTGTGTAGAGTCTTCTTTACCAATTTTTCAACTCCAATTTGGCTCCACTACTTACATAAATCAAAATTTCAAAATATTGGCTCTAAAAAGTCGAAACGAAAAGAATAAGTGTTATAAATGTGTGGTTTAGCGGGATCAAACGGAGACCGCTTGACCCCACATCAACCCTCCACCAAAATCACTTAATTGCTTAGTTTTCTGGAATCAGATCAGGTGACCTTGTACAATCATGGATATCCTCCATGAGCATTTAATCAATTTACTTTTCGTGAATCTCTAGTCTAATTGTCAACTAATAGGGGATTTTATGTTGGGTTTTGTTTTATGGAATAATAGTTTTGCGGTCATTGTTAAACTGTTGAAGAAATGATAATGTTTCATTACATTAGAGATTGAGTTTCAGTTAATGAGTCATGTCAAGGCAAATTGTATTTAACATATTTAAGAATAACTAAGATGCTTCTTAACAATTGTTTTGATCTGCACCCACTTGTCTTTCCCTTGCACATGTTTCAATTATTAAATAAATAAATTTTATTAATAGTGTTTTATAATTTTCGAGTTTTCTCTAAATTCTAAACTTGGTGATATTGAGTTGACCGATTTTTAAAACTCTCTAATGTCCCACTTGGTCAAAGTTTGCTAAGTTTTCTTTTATTCCTTGAAAATGAATGCAGTGCAGTCCATCAAACTAGAGCTTCCAGAGCTGATGGTCCTATTTATATGGGAAAATTTCATGACGCATTAACTATGTGAACTTTTCTTTCTGAAGGTACTATATATATGAACTTTTCAATATGTAGTATATTGAAAAATTAGTGGTACAATTGACTGAAATGAACTGAAAATTTTCATTATTTTATATTATTTATTGTTTTTTTTTGAAGTTTTTGTTATCGAAGTTTGATTGTTCCCGTGATGTTTGAATTTGTGGTCACATGTCCAATTAATAACATTAATAAAATCTTAAATCTGATAAAGATACCATTTATTTATTTTTCTGAATTTATAAAATAGTTATCAAATAAACAAAATCATCTCCAAAAAACTATAAATATCCTAAAGAACTGTAATCAAAGACCAATGATTTATCCTTGATAACACATTAAAAAAATCTGTCCCGGAAATCAAGAACAGAGTACCCATGTCAGCCACATAAATATATACATTTTATTTCGAGGATGCTCCTATATTTTCTGAGGTTACACAGATCCCAACAAGTGCAGAGATTATCATCACAAAAATTAATCAATAATCATTCTTGTGGAAAAAACATTAACCAAAAATTCACATCCTGTAATAGTTTGATTCATGATTACACCCCTTGTGGTCAGAATTATTGTTGACTCCAATCACTAAGCAGTCCAGATTTGAGTGTTGGCCCAAACTCCTTGGAGATTTTTTCTGGTGAGACATTGAGATAAGCCTGCTGTGAAAGAGAATCTGCCAACACAGATTCTCAGATTTCACTCATTTCCACTGATCCCTAATTTTCTATATTTCTTTTTTAAAATGAGTTGTTCTTGGAATTAAGTAAAGTGCACTTTGATCCATTGAATTTCAATCCATCTTGCTTCATTTTCTTCCATACATTTATCTCTTCTGTCACCATTTTTCCCTATTCCACAATGTGATGAATGATGATTATCACCATATCCTCAATCTGTCCTTTTCTACCAACATGTGTTTAGGACAACCACCCACCACCAGATCATCCTCAAGCTCAAGCTTATATAAACATTACATTATCATCAGCTCACCACCTCCACACACCCTCCTCCTCCTTTCATGGAGAACTAGCACCAAAGTTTCAATCTTTTCTCATTCTCCACCATACCCACTTCCTGTTCCTGGTTCCTTGTTTCTGGGTTTTTGAAATCGAAGCTCCATTTTCAGCGTCGGCCATGGAGCGAGCAAGGAGGCTAGCCAACAGGGCGATTCTGCGCCGCCTGGTCTCGGAGGCGAAACGGAACCGCCAAAACGAGCACCTTCCTAGCTGCTCCTCGTCCTCGCCGGTTCTGTACACGCCTTCGAGGTACGTGTCCTCGCTGTCCCCGAGCTCTTTCTCGAAAACCCATTCTCGATCCGACCCATTACCCAGGAACGTCGCTGGTCGGGGTTTTGGGTCGCAGACCCGCTCGATCTCGGTCGAGGCGCTGAAACCCAGCGACACCTTCGCTCGCCGACACAACTCGGCGGGTCCGGAGGACCAGACCAAAATGGCCGAGATTTGTGGGTTCAGTAGCATCGATTCTCTAATCGACGCCACTGTCCCCAAATCGATCCGTATTGATTCGATGAAGTTTTCGATATTTGATGAGGGCTTGACAGAGGGCCAGATGATTGAGCACATGAAGGGTTTGGCCTCTGGCAACAAGCTCTTCAAGTCCTTTATTGGTATGGGGTACTATAACACCTCTGTGCCTCCTGTTATCTTGAGGAACATCATGGAGAATCCTGCTTGGTACACTCAGTACACCCCTTACCAGGCCGAGATATCCCAGGGCCGTCTCGAGTCCTTGCTCAATTACCAGACTGTGATCACTGACCTCACCGGCCTCCCCATGTCCAACGCTTCCTTGCTCGACGAGGGGACTGCTGCTGCAGAGGCAATGGCCATGTGCAACAACATTCTCAAGGGGAAGAAGAAGACTTTCGTCATTGCTAGCAACTGCCACCCGCAGACTATCGATATCTGCAAGACGAGGGCGAGTGGTTTTGATCTTGAGGTGGTTGTGTCGGATGTCAAGGATATTGATTACAAGTCTGGTGATGTTTGTGGCGTCCTGGTTCAGTATCCCGGTACTGAAGGTGAAGTTGTGGATTACGGGGATTTTATCAAGAATGCTCATGCTCATGGTTCCAAGGTTGTCATGGCCACTGATCTCTTGGCGCTGACCGTGTTGAAGCCTCCTGGCGAAATGGGGGCTGATATTGTTGTTGGCTCGGCTCAGAGGTTCGGTGTGCCTATGGGGTATGGAGGTCCTCATGCTGCGTTCTTGGCCACCTCCCAAGAGTACAAGAGGATGATGCCCGGGAGAATTATTGGTGTCAGTGTGGATTCTTCAGGAAAGCCCGCTCTGCGTATGGCTATGCAGACAAGAGAGCAACATATTCGTAGGGACAAGGCAACGAGCAACATCTGCACTGCTCAGGTAGATTACTTTCCATGTTAACATATTAAGTGATATCATTATCAAGAATAAGATTATTTATGATTTTTACATGGGCTGATTATTGCGCTTATATGATGTTTTATCTTAGGCACTACTTGCAAACATGGCTGCTATGTATGCTGTGTATCATGGACCTGAGGGCCTCAAGACGATTGCACAACGTGTCCATGGTCTTGCTGGAACTTTTGCTCTTGGACTGAAGAAACTAGGGACTGTAGAAGTTCAGGCCCTTCCCTTCTTTGACACTGTGAAGGTCAAGTGCGCAGATGCTCATGCAATTGCTGATGCTGCTCTCAAGCATGAGATGAACTTGAGGATTGTTGACAAAAACACTGTAAGTTTTATTCTATCACTTGTAACAGTTAATCAAGCAAATGATTGTTTGTTCTGTGAAAATAATTCTGGCTGCCTCTCAGATCACTGTTGCTTTTGATGAAACTACCACTCTGGAAGATGTTGATAAGCTTTTCAAAGTTTTCTCGGGTGGCAAGGCTGTGAGTATTCCATATATTTTCGTGCCTATTGTATCTGCGTTAATCTTAGTTTCTTAAGTTCTGAGTTGTACGTTTATTTTCACTATCAGGTTCCATTCACCGCTGAATCTCTTGCACCAGAGGTGGACGGGGCAATCCCATCCAAGCTAACAAGAGAGAGCCCTTATCTGACTCACCCCATCTTTAACTCGTATAATCCCTTTACAGTCTGACTTATAATGTTCACGACTTTCAATATGAGAAGCAGTCTGACTTTATTTTGTTATAGGTTCCACACTGAGCATGAGTTACTCAGATATATGTATAAGCTGCAAACAAAAGATCTCTCACTGTGCCATAGTATGATACCACTGGGTTCCTGTACAATGAAATTGAATGCAACAACTGAAATGATGCCAGTGACATGGCCTAGCTTCGCAGACTTGCACCCATTCGCCCCTATTGAGCAAACTCAGGGTTATCAGGTAATTTGTTTCTAATGCTAGCTTACCCCCAAAAGTTAATAATGATTGGAATGCTACTTTACTATATGCATAGACAAGCAAGTAAAATATTTTCCTTGTTTCTTGTTTATCAGGAAATGTTCAAAAATTTGGGTGATCTATTGTGTACCATCACCGGGTTTGACTCTTTCTCGTTGCAACCTAATGCTGGTGCTGCTGGCGAGTATGCTGGACTGATGGTTATCCGAGCATATCATCAGGTATGGTTATACCGAAATGTCTCTAAGACTTAAATTTTCTGATGACCAGGTGTTAAGTGCTGATAATATCTGACACATTAGGCATTTACATAAACATTAAAGAACCCAGGACTTGTAGGATTATCATCTTTGTACGATCAAATTTGTTGATATGACATGGTAGTTTTAATGTTCAAATATGTAAACAGAATCAAACAATTATTTTTGAAGCAGTTATTTCTGCTACAAACCTTTCCTTACTTTCTTGCTGTATTTCTAGAAGTTCTAATTTCTTACCTTGCATCAACTTCTATTTTTAAATAAATATTTTTTGATCGGCATCAACCACTTTTTGAAGTTGTTTGAGTACTATTCTTTATCTTATCATGACATATGATATATGGCACATTGTAGGCAAGAGGCGACCATCACCGTAATGTGTGCATTATACCCGTATCAGCGCATGGCACAAATCCTGCAAGTGCTGCTATGTGTGGCATGAAAATTGTGATAGTTGGAACAGATGCCAAGGGAAACATCAACATTGAAGAAGTGAGGAAGGCTGCTGAAGCAAACAAAGATAACCTATCTGCTCTTATGGTAAAGATATTTCCTGGATTCCAAATTCTGTTTGCACAAAATTAAATATTGGAATGTTACAAGAATACTAATTGCTAGATAATTATTTTTCAAATTGTAGGTTACATATCCTTCAACTCATGGAGTCTATGAAGAAGGCATTGATGAGATATGCAAGATTATTCATGACAATGGTGGACAAGTATATATGGATGGGGCTAACATGAATGCACAGGTGCATTTTATGTCTTCGAATTTTGTTCCGTGTTCTTAAATATTGATGTTTTTCCTCAGATCCATAGTCCTCTCAAAATGCATGAACATATAACTAATGAGTTCTATCTTGAGTTCACATCATCTTGCTATTGGATGTGATGTAGAGTCTCACATGAAGAAAAAAAGTGGATTTAGTGACCACTTGCTGTTTCTAGTTGGAGACTCCACCTAAGAGAGCTTTTGAATTGGACTAAGCTTAACAAAATGGAATGGAGTGGGAGAATTTTTGGGGTTGCATATGGATGATAAGAATTTAAGTCTTGTTAGTGGGTTGTCTAAATTCCAAACAACAAGGATTTACTCCTATAATATACGGCTTAGCTGATGAGTTCCGCGTCTGATAATCCAACACCAATTCCATTGCTTCAGTTTTGCTACCTTGGATTCAATTCTGATTGTGTATTTGGTCGTTTACAGGTGGGTCTAACAAGCCCGGGATTTATTGGAGCAGATGTGTGCCATCTCAATCTTCACAAAACATTCTGCATTCCTCATGGAGGTGGTGGACCTGGCATGGGTCCCATTGGTGTTAAGAAGCATCTGGCTCCCTTTTTGCCCTCACATCCTGTGGTACGTATTTTGAACTCAAAGAACATCAATGTTGATGATGTGTCTGCTGCTGCTAATTTTATATCAAACTAGTTACTAATTTCTGTATCATCACACTGAAGGTATCGACTGGTGGCTTTCCAGCACCCGAGGAGTCTCAACCACTTGGTACCATTTCTGCCGCACCTTGGGGATCTGCACTTATTTTGCCCATATCTTACACCTACATTGCCATGATGGGGTCTAAGGGGCTCACTGAAGCATCCAAGATAGCCATTCTAAGCGCCAACTACATGGCAAAACGATTGGAGGTCCTTGCTTCTTCCTTGACTACTCTCTTGCCATCTTAGCTTAACTATTCTCATGTGTCTTTGCAATCCATTGAAATACAGGACTACTACCCTGTTCTCTTCCGTGGTGTCAATGGAACGTGTGCGCACGAGTTCATTATTGACTTGAGAGGCTTTAAGGTAACTTCTGACAAGTGTACTGCAATCGTATATTGTTCACCCAATTTACTTGTTTCTAATTCCACTAGTAAATTATGCAGACTACTGCTGGGATAGAGCCTGAAGATGTTGCCAAGCGTCTTATGGACTATGGATTCCATGCACCCACAATGTCATGGCCAGTACCCGGCACGCTCATGATCGAGCCAACTGAAAGTGAAAGCAAGGTACACCCTACTCTGCTTAAATACTTGCTAGTCTTGCTTCAACGTTTCTTGCTCTTGTTAGAGCCTTACATAGTTGAACGTTATTTGCAGGCTGAGTTAGACAGGTTTTGTGATGCTCTTATCTCCATCAGGGAAGAAATTGCAGAAATCGAGAATGGGAAAGCTGATATTCATAACAATGTTCTAAAGGTGAAAACACTACTTCCTTTCCCCGCTTTTGATTTGCTGTTTTAGTCTTTGCAATCACCGGATAAAATTTTTGAGATATATTCTAAAAATCAATTGTATATGCAGTCCGCCCCTCATCCACCATCTCTGCTAATGGGAGACACGTGGACTAAACCATACAGTCGAGACTATGCAGCCTTCCCCGCTTCCTGGTTAAGAGGCTCCAAGTTCTGGCCCACTACAGGTACCATCATACAATATATTTTGCATATTTATGTTGGTAATATATTTCGCCAGTGATGATAAGTTGTCTTGTATAAGGATATAACCTCATTCTTTCGGAAAACAAACACAGATACGATACGAGCTGCATCATGTTTCAATGGAAATAATTAGAGCTTTCCTTTTATGACCTGCATATGGATGATTAACTTAAATATAGAATCTGAACTTAATGTTTTTGTGTAACTCCAGGACGTGTTGACAATGTGTATGGTGACCGCAACCTGATCTGCACCCTCCAACCAGAGGCTGTGGAGGAACAGGCTGCAGCAACTGCTTAGTACTGAAAGGTGCACGCACTCCTTTGCAAATGTGAAATCATTGTCCTTGTACTCTGTCATGTATATGCCATTCCTATTTACAAAACTACGCTGCTGGTAACATTATTTCCATGTTAATGATGATGATGACGATCAGCTGCTCTGCTCTCTAATAACAGTCGCAAAATGCTGTAATTACTTTCGCTGCTTCCATACGCTCCTTTGCTGTCTTAACTGAAAGAAAGTTATATACACAAATTTGCCTGTTGGTAGTGAAAATGGAGATTGGATTTATATACAACAATGCTGTCAAATTTGTTTTGCCTTATCTTTTATTATTTGTTGTGATGCATCAATGTGTCAAGTAGCCACAACCAAACAAACAAAACAAGTCCTTTTGTGTCTTGCCAGAGGTGTCTACAGCTTATTTAGTAGTGGGAATAGAGAATGTGACTTGAGGCTTAAGGTATCTAATACATATTGTAGCACTGAGTGACAGCAAGCTAAGCTTTATGGGTTTTGGTGACTTGTGATTTCTGATTTCACTGTGATGTTTGTGAGTATTTGGATAGATTTAGGATTGGGTTATGGAAGTCAAGATAAGATAATTTTCTTGATCCAGAGTCTTGGAGGCCAAGTTATTGTGGCTTGGCTGGTACGAGACTACGAGTCACAAGAACACCTTTTTTGCCCAATCTGGTCACGTGTTAGGTTAAATTGACTAATAAAATTAGAAAAATATATATTTTTCTATTTATTTATTTGGGTAAAACAATTACACTCGACCAAATGAAATTTCTGGACAGCACTCGTGGACTCTAGAATGATATTAGTATATTCAAAGGTGAAATTTAATTTATAACTTGTTGGAAATTTTACTTAAATGTACCACAACACTAATTAATTATGCTAGGGAGGGTTTAAAATGATGTTTAGGGGTGTGCAGTATTTGATTATAATCTATAAATCAAATTCAACCGGAAATAAATAATTTAACTATTTGGTTAATTAGTTTGATTATATTTTAAAAAGTTTTTCTTGACTTTAATTAGTAAAATAGGGAACTGAATTAATAAATATACAAAGGAAAACCTCACAAAACGGCGTAGGAGTAACATTCTCTCGCTTAACTAGCTCTAACATTCTCTCGCTTAACTAGCTCTATAATTTTGTTTTTTACTGATGCCCCCTTAGATTGACATTTTTTTCAATTTGTTCATTTTTATTAACTTTCTTCAAATTTTATTAAAATTGAAGGTTAAAAAGACTAAAATACCTCTGCATGTATTTTAAACTTCTAAGTGATACATTTTTTACTCTTATCTATTTCATTCCAATGGCTTTTCAATGCTTATTCCAATTTCAGAACAAATGCAAAGATATCAAGACACATTCCATTCTTTGAAAATTCAATCAAAACAATCAAAGAAAATTAACAATTTTGCTCAACCCGAAACCCATCAATAAGTTACTCTATAGTCAGTTGCAATTATCAAAGGCCAAAATTTGATCTCACCAAGCAAATTTGAAGTTGGTACTGTAAACTCAAAAACGAACAACTTATTACTAATAGTTGATTAACAAATATTCTAAATGCACGGCTCTAAATTATTATTTTGATCAACACTAATATAAGGAAATCTGACGGGTGAAAATCTTGACAAGTAAAATCTCACTAACTTCCAATGGCACGACAAATGCACTGATCGTCAAATAATGTGTGAGTATTGCGTCCCGGAGTTATCGATCCAAAAGGAAATGGTGGTTCAGTGTGTGTGAGGCTGCGAGTGCTAGTAACGTGCAATATCTCGAGTTTGGTCAATCATGTAAATGAGATTTTTGTAAAAAGTAACAAACTAATATGCACAAGTCAAGATCGTCACAAATTGATCATGCAATAACCCAAATAACTAGACGTGGATAGTGTGTCTAGAATATTGGTATCCTAATTCAGATTTTACATGAAATATTATCAAGTTAAGAGTTGTACAAGTACTGGGTAATTCAAACATTACCTAATATCCCTCTATGAGCAAATAAAAATGTGAGATACTTCGGTTATTACTAACTCGGCCTAAGGTTGAAATACCCTCAGTCACATTCACTTAAAAGTATAATAGGATCCCTTAATTTTCGGGTTGGTACCCTATAGTCATAAACTGTATCGAACGATGTCACTATCACTAATGTCAATTCGGTCTTTGAGAAATCTAATCCACTTAAGTTCATTAATATTGCCTCCAAATCTAGATTTGATCTAATTCAAGCCGGTAAGGAGAATTAGCATTAAGTTCACACTCAAAATCTTTAAACTCTTTACCTTAACTCATAATTAATTTCCTTAGCATGTTATAAATCTAGATCACAACACCTGTTCATTCTACTCTGATCTATGGATTTAGTTGTTCATGTTCAAAATAAACTCAAGATGTAATTTAACTAACATATTTATGATTACTACTCGAACTATATTGAACTATGAAAAGCACACATGCAGTCAAATAATCACTTCGAATCGTGAAAAATAGTTTATATTATCAGTGTAACAAATCAGTTCACAACGAGTCTTAACTGTCCACTACAAATACAACCAAAGAATAAAGGAAAAACATACTGTGAACCTCGTACTCGATCTATACTCTTCGTATTCCAATAGTTTCTGTCTCACGAAATTTAATCAGCCAAGTCCCTAAAAATGATCGGTCGAGTTTTTAGACTCGACTAGGAGACTCGGCTACTGGACTTTTTCCATGTGATAGCCAATGTTCAGTGAAATTTAATTGGCTGAGTCCCCTAAATAATTAGCCGAGGGACTCAACTTCTTGGCTTTTCGAGTTACTTTTTTTGCTTTAAGCTTCGTTTTTGGTATAAAATGTCTTGTATTTGTCTAAAATGCACTCAACATACCTGTGAAAAATAAATAACAATGTTCACTGTATGACATTAAAAGTGAGATGAATTGTCTTTGGAGAATTCAAAGATTTTTAGTCATCAAAATTTTATTTTATTTGTACAAAATTTGAATCCATAACATCATATATATTAGAAGGAGTTTCTTATGCGATGTATAAAATTGATTTTGTCTTGAAATTTATTTATTCCACTCAATAACTCTATGCATCATTTTGTTTGTGAAATTAAATCATAAATTTGAGATTACTATCAAGTCAACGTAGATTTGTAAATTAAAGATCAATCGATTATCAGTAGTCACATATTTAAAATCTCAAAAGTTATTATACACTTGCAAAAGTTATAAACATAAGATAAACTAATAATAGACACCCTAGTCATGATAAAAAAAGTTATACCTTATTTTCACATGGATAATGTGTTCTCAAATCCTTCTCATTTCAACGATAACATTAATGGAAATACACCGATTAAGTGAGAGACTAAAATTGAGTAAAATTTAAGGGAATATTGCAGGTCACTACTCTGTAGTATACAACTTTTGCATGTCACTATCCTCTACTTTTTTTAGTTGCATGTCATCACTATAAGGTTTCATTTAGTTGTACCGTCCATCACAGAATTAAATTTGATGTAAAAAGTTCATAACACCCTTATATTAAAAAAATTAAAAAATTAAAAAAAATATATCTTTTGAAATATATATTAACATACCCAAAGGCCAAAATTTGATCTCACCAAGCCAATTTGAAGTTGGTATTGTAAACTCAAAAACGAACAACTTATTACTAATAGTTGATTAACAAATATTCGAACGCACAACTCTAAATAATTACTATTTTGATTAGCACTAATACAAGGAAACCGGACGGGAGAAAATCTCGACAAGTAAAATCTCACTAACTCCCAATGGCACGACAAGTGTACCGATCGTTAAATAATATGGGAGTATTGTGGCCCGGAGTTAGGAGTTATCAATCCAAAAGAGAATTGTGGTTTAGTGTGTGTGAGGTTGCGAGCGCTAGTAACGTGCAATATCGTCTCGGGTTTGGTCAATCATGCAAATGAGATTTTTGTAAGAAGTAACAAACTAACACGCATAAGTCAAGATCGTCACAAATTGATCATGCAATAATCCAAACAACAAGATGTTGATAGTGCGTCTAGATTATTGGTATGCTAATTCAGATTTTACATGAGATATTATCAAGTTAAGAGTTGTACAAGTACTAGGATACCTAATATCTTTCTATGAACAAATAAAAGGTGAGATACTTCGGTTATAACTAACTCGACCTACGTTCAAAGTACCTTCAGTTACATTCACTTAAAGTCTAATAGGATCCCCTCAATTTGGTGTGATCAAAATTTTATTTTATTTGTATAAAATTTGAATCCATAACCTCGTATATATTAGAAGGAGTTTGGTACAACTTTAAATTATCGACTTTCAAAACTAAAGGACAATATATATAATTGATTTTGTCTTGAAATCTAATTATTCCACTCAGTAACTCTATGCATCATTTTGTTTGTGAAATTAAATCATAAATTTGAGGTTATTATCAAGTCAACATAGATTTGTAAATTAAAGATATATCGAATGTCAGTGGTCACATGTTTAAAATCTCAAAAGTTATTAAAACTTGCAAAAGTTATAAACATAAGATAAAATAATAATAAACACCCTAGTCATAATAAAAAAAAGTTATACTTTATTTTCACATGGATAATGTGTTCTCAAATCTTTCTCATTTTAACGATAACATTAATGGAAATACACCGATTAAGTGAGAGAATAAAATTGAGTAAAATTTAATTAAGCTGCCAAAAATTGAAGAACTTCTCTGGAGTAAGTAACCTACTGCTTTACGTGCAAATGGAAAATTCTGCATTTTCAATTCAGTTGATTTTTTGAAACGTCTAATTCAGTTAATTAATTATTACAGTGTGCAACCATACTTCGAAATAGTCAAATACATTACAATAAATACTCAAATAGGATAATGCCACTTAACTTTTGTTGAAAATGAAGAAAATAACATGTATTTAAAAAATTAAATATATATTTTTTGAAATTGTTTTTTATAAATATTTTAAAGAAAACAAGTTACAAAATATTTGTTTACTTTTTAAATACAAATGTATTTTCGTCATTTCAATAAGGATATAAATTTGAAGTTTTTTTAATAAAGTGAAGTTAAGTGAGACGTTAATGAACCTGAGGGCCTCATAATTAGCATTTGTAATTCGATGGTGTAAGTAAGACTTTCGAATATCTAAGGGGATTTAAGTGGCATTATCTCCAAAAAAAATTATAATCATCCAACTTTAGCATACAAACAAGGTAAGGTACAAGCCGAGAATAACAAGGACAAGATTCGGTTGAACAATACCCAACCTGAACCCCCAAAATCAAGAAACTAGCAATAAACTTGGCTAACAACACATACCAACACGTTTCAATAGCAAACACAATAGTAGTAAACCATTGAACCAATAAGGTCACTGATTTGAGACAAAACGACTTGACCCATTTAGCATCATGTAGAGCCACGACCTTCACCTCGACTAGATGGAGAAACGCTGCAATCCCGTTGCAGAACGCTTTAGACATGGTTCCACGATAACCCTGAGGACAAATCGACTCGAACCATATAGCATTATGTAGAGTCAACCTCCACCTCTAATGGTTGGAGAAATATTGTGATCCAAGTTTTCTCTATCAACTCTACAATCAATATCTTTACTCCAACAATGACGATCGACATCCTTAGAGTAATCACGAATCTTTAATAATCCAAGTCTTCCAACCTCTTCGTGCTTACCAGGATCAGCCCATCGACGCCAGACAACCCCCGATCCCTCGCAGTACCGAGTCATCAAGTAGATATTGAACACCGGGAAAGCAAACTAATTGAACTGGATGAAAAAGCCATCCAGACCAGGATCAGATTACGTTGTCCAAAATTGCTCTCCTGATTCACTACAGTCGTTGACCACCGACAAACGCCTCCTGCAGGATCGTCTAAGACGAACCCTACCTTTCTCTCCCCAATTTTGGTAAAAATTGTGTACATCAATAAATTTATGGTCTCGCACCAACAATCGCATTTCAACAATTGCAGAGACCCAATACCAGCCAACAACCATAATCCATACCAAACCCCCTGAAACTGATTCCCAGCTAGAGACCTCCGCCGGAAATTGATGCAGGCAGACCCCCTTCGCCGCGACTCTCGACACCCAACTCCCGTCACCCGATAATTATCGAACCTTCACCATCTCCTAATCGCATGCTTCCGCCGCAAACTCTTAGGCAGAATCGTTATTCCTAATCGCAACTTCAGTCGCGAAAATCCGAATCAGAGACTCGCGCCGTGTGATATGACATCATCCCTAATTAAATACTTACAAGCATTTGAGTTGACTTGGAAGAATATAAGAATATGTTCCGAATATTTGATGAGCATAGAACCGTTTATTCCTAAACACACTTATCGGGGTTATTAAACACAATATTTGTCGGTAATCACGATATAGCAACAAGGTTATTTTAGGAATCGAGAAATTAAAGTCAACTCGAGAACGATTCACGGGCCTCGTTGCCATTGGGTGCCCCTATTTGTGGACACCTACCCTACAGCAACAGCACCATTGGGGTTCACCGAATCAACGGCGGTGATCAACGCGAGTCCATAGAGTGCAATGGAGGCTCAAGGTGGGCCCGTTGAGTGTGTATTGGAGGGAATGGGTGAGCGATCGATTTAAGTCTCTCAACCGGTGGTAGCTTGACGAAGAAGAGTGCGCAGGTTAAGAGAATATCCCTCCACGCTGGTGTGCGCAGGTTAAGAGACAAGGTCATTTTCTAGAGAGAGAGAGAGAGAGCTCGTCGTTGATGATCCATGTCGAAGATGAAGCATCTACTGAGGAAGCTCCACATCGGAGGTGGTCTCAGCGACGACCCGCCCCACCACAGGCTCGCCGACGATGCCCGACCCGTCCCTGTGCCGAGCCCTAATTCTGATCCCGACTCGATCTCGGCGGCAATGGGGAGATTCGGGGCTGTGGGCGATGGGGGCGTCGATTTCGGCTTCCTGGAGGAGGAGTTTCAGGTGCAGCTCGCGATGGCGATTAGCGCTTCGGATCCTGGTGCGAGGGAGGTCAGGGAGGATCCTGAGTCCGCCCAGATCGACGCTGCCAAGCTCATGAGCTTGGGCTGCTCGGGTTCGATCGCCGACAATGGAGCCTTGCTGTCTCTGCAGTACTGGGTATGCTTAAACACTCACCAATTGGACGTTTCTGGGTTTCGATTTTGGTCCATTCGAGTTTCAACTGGTCCTGTAGAGTAGAGTATTATCTGCTAGATTTTGATCTTTCTTCATGGGCATCTCAATTTTGGAATTAAGATTGAATTTTTTTTATGTGGGGATCATATTTGTTCTGGTTTTGTTTCTAGGTTGAATTATTTATCTATGGTCATTTGGCATGTCTCACATTTTGGATTTTGCTTTAGTTTCTAGCGCGATTTGATGATTTGGTTGAAGAACCAATTATTCATTTTAGCCTGTCTACTCCCTAGAAAGGAATTTAACACGAATCATTACTCATTGTAATGCTTCTCCCTGCCGCTGATTGGTATTAGTTGGCTCGAGACCTAAAGGTTTGACTGATAGGGGAATCTAACAGTTTTGACCCTCTCCTTAGCATTCGAGAAAGAAATTACCAATATACATTTCCACACGGCTCATTAACTCTGCCTGGGTGGGGCAACCTATTATTCGTCGGTGGTCCGACACCCCCCTACTCACTTAAAGGATGCTGCTTAGAGGTACTAATCCTTCAGACTGTCTCAATCCAGGTAACTCACACGACCAGCGCGGTTGTTCATATTTCTTTTTGCTCTTCCAAAAGCCAAGTCTTCTTCCTAAGTTAGAAAGCACTCACTGAGTTACTTACTGTCGACGCCGAGAATTTATTATGTGTCCAGATCGATCAGAGATTCGGCTTGGTTCTCCCCTAGGACCCCTACCTTTTCTTTATCTTGTGTTTTGATTATGACCTTATGGAGGAAGGGGATGGTTACTGTAATCTGTGGTTTGTTCATAGATATTTGAAGGTGCTATGTTTGAATCAATTTTCTAACCATGGCCATTATTATTATTTTTAATTTCTGTCAGCCTTTAGACTTTGGACTGGATGGCATCTATTCTCTTTGAGGAGAAAGGCCGTGTACAATGCCAGCTAAACTTCATTGTTATGACCTTAAAAGTTTTGCTTATTTTAGTAAAGTTTAGTTGGTCATTATGTTTCCACATCTGATGTGCTAATGGTCATGCTGATTGCTTTCCTTAAGGATGATTAACACCTAAACCTGGTGAATTGGATGTGCTGGCTGACTGCTAGAATTGCTGTCGAAAGAATATTGAAATGTTTTTATTGGTTATTTTATTTGAACTGCATATGAAGTTAAACTGTCTCATCGGTTCTAAGTTAACGGAAACAAAGGTTCATAATAGGTGCTTGTTTCCTTGTTTAAATTCATGTCTATACTCATGAGCTGAACCTTTTCTGTTAACTAGGAAAATTTGTGTATATGACAAATTCTTTTGTACACATTGCAGAGCTATAATGTTCTAAATTATGATGAGAAAGTGATGGATGGATTTTATGATGTTCACGGTGTCACGTCAAATTCGGTCACCCATGGAAAGATGCCATTATTAGTTGATCTTCAAGCGATTTCTATTGTGGATAGCGTTAGTTATGATGTGGTTTTTGTAAATCGCTTGGTTGACCCTGACCTTCAACAACTTGAGAGAAAAGTATATAATGTCTTCATGGAGTGCCGGTATTCTGAGCATGGTATCTACAGCTTGGTTCAGAAAGTTGCTGATTTGGTTGTGAATAGAATGGGTGGTCCAGTCGGTGATACTGATGAAATGCTGAAAAGGTGGAGTGTGAGAATATCTAAGTTACGGAGTTCCCTAAACACTATCGTTCTTCCCCTTGGACGTCTGGATGTTGGACTTTCACGGCACAGGGCCTTACTTTTTAAGGTTGTGATAACTTCTACTTCATCAAAGTCTCTTTTGTTACACTATTCTGTACCTTACACTCTCAAAAGATATAGTCTAACAGTAATTTAACCTCATTAGAGTGAGCATTATTATTTTTTTAATTTGTACACTGTCTATTCATCTACCATGTACATAATTATTTTTAGCTTAAATTTCTGGTGCTGACGAGATTTGGAGTTAATTGTTGATATTATCCCTTGTAGGTACTAGCTGATAGGATAAATCTTCCTTGTATGCTGGTCAAAGGGAGCTACTATACTGGAGCTGATGACGGAGCCGTGAATTTGATTAAAATGGATAATGGAAGGTGATAACATCGTTCTCTCTTTTTTTCCATTCTAGTCCCAGTTCTTCTAAAAAGTATAAGCATTTAGGGTTCATTTGTTAACTCCTTTACTGTGCCAGTCTTGCTGGATCAAGTGGGACTGGAGATGATTGCAAAGGTCACCATCTATATAATAACTATATAATTATTTTCTGTTTGCATGTTGTAGTTGGACTTTTAACTAAATCCTTCTTTTATCAACTAACATCGACTCATGCACCCTGTGAGTATACTGTATACATATACCTTCCTTTAGGAAAATAAATAAATATAAATTAGTAACTTCATTATGAATAAGTGGTTATCTGTGGGATTTATTATGTTAGTTTAGATGGATGAATTACATTTGCTGAGTTAGCTTTAATAGATCTGAAATTAAAACTCTTCTCACCCTGTAATAGAAGAAGTATAAATATTCTAAAAGGATGCACATAAATTCTGCCTGACATGCTGCGGCTCCTCCCTGGTCATTAGTCATGACATATATTGTTATTGTTGTTGTTCAGTTGTTGAACATGTTAACTCTTAGGCAACTGTTTTCCAGTGTCTTTGTTTTCAGAAGCCTATTGAAGTGACTGACTACACCAATAGTTTTTCTATTTGGGGACATATGTTTCCTACACACTGTATTATTCGTCGTAATTGAAGATTGATTTAGAACTTATTTTGTCGGCAAAATTTAGTTAAAGATGTTTGCTATATTTATAGCTTTCTTAGAATTCTAAGTACACGTCAAGAAAACATCCAATTGAAGACACTTTTCGGAATATCACCATACCAATATGGAAAAGAATCATATAAGAAAATATTGGATATAATAATATCAAACATGCATAACAAACAGCATTTCCCTGTTTGATTACAAAACACTACTCCCTCCATCCTCAAATGACTGCCCTACTTTCCTAGATTCTTGGTCCCAAAACGAGCGTCCATTTCCTTGTTAGGAAATTACTTATGCGTGAATTGCCACTAGTATCCTTAAATGAGCTAGTTATCCCCATTCAGTGGGTTAGTACACGGAAGGACATGGGGGCAGTATGTGGGAAAATTCAACCACTTACTCCACCTATACTTGAATTTTGTTAAAAAAAACAAATAGGAGACTCATTTTGGAATGGAGGGAGTATTTAATTGCTACCAAACAGTTTTTCAGTTTCACATGCAATTGTTTATGGCAAGTTGGGTCAAGTGGTAAGAGCTCACTTCTATACAAACAAGGTCTTGAATTTGAATCTTGATACATACAATTGCTGATAGAAAACTAGTTTCTTAGCTCAAAAGCATATATACAATTGTTTATACTTTATCTCCTCGTTTTTCATCCTTGTCTGACACGCATTCTTTCTTATCATGCGGTGCAGTGAGTATATCATTGATCTAATGGGTGCTCCGGGTGCACTGATCCCTGCAGAGGTACCCAGCAGTCATCTTTTAAATTCTGCATTAGAGATTACTAGCTTTTCGGACGTTACAGAGACATCTGAGGGTTCTTGTTTGGTGCCCAATAAAGGAATTGGGACATCGGTGGTTTCATCACATCACAATAAAGTTTCCGAAGTTGGCAACGTGTTGGCAGGACCTGTCTCATCTGTAGGTATTAGTAGAAGAGAGAATAAAAGGAATGTTGTCGAAGAAACTTCAATCAATAAGTTTGAAAATGAGTTTGGGAGACTTATTCCAGCACTGCATCAATCAGGGGAGGGTTCATCAGGCATCTCTGGGGAAGCTTCTCCTGCAGAAAATATGCAAGTGACAAATGTTTCCGAATATGCTATCCGGTCTAATTTTTCTATGCCTCTTAATACGGCAGAAAGAGAAGTGGTTTCCATTAAAAGATCCAAAGGACTAACTGTGACTCATGCTGTTTATGAAGGTATGGTTCCTTTTGGTCCACCTAGAATGATAACAAGGATTTTATTGAAGGAGCTAGTTTATGTATCTTCCTTGCATTCTGCAGGTGACTCTTGCCAAAGCCAACTTCAGGATGAATTAGATTTGGGCAAGAAGTCTGCTGCAAAATTGATGGAAACACCCAATAGTGGTATGCTTACCGGATACAATGGTCACACTGAGAAGATTAACTTCGGCGAGGATGCTGAATGGGAAATTCCTTGGGAAGATCTTCATATTGGCGAACGGATAGGCATCGGTAAAAATTCTTCTGAGTCCTATAAGTGCATATATAATTGATCTCTGTTGGTAATTGACAACATTCTTGAAGTGTTTGCTATTAAAGAAAGTCTGTTATCTTCTCCAGCGTGCTTCAGTAGTGATAAGCTGTGTTTTGCCTAGTTTATCTATATGTGATGGTTGAATGGTAGATTGCTTTGATAGTAGAGTAGCTGTTTCGTATACATCCAATTATGATGGTATCTTCATCTTGCAGGTTCATATGGAGAGGTTTACCATGCAGATTGGAATGGAACGGTAAGTTACGCCATTGCTATGACTCATCCAACTTTTTGATCAGCAATTACTCTTTGGAACCTATGAAAATAACATGCTGCGTGATATTTAAGAAAAAGCGTCCATGGCAACAATACTGGCAATCTGCCAAGAGAAATATATTTTTATTTTATTAGTACCAAAGTTTATATATCTACGCTGATAAAAAATAATAGTTTATATATTTATGCAATAATGCACACATGATTATACTTTGGTTGAATATTTGCGGTGATGGTATTATCTTTGACGTGCCAAGTCATGTGTGTAAGTCAATTTATTAAGTCTTTTATTTCATTTACTTATGCAACCAGTTAATTTGATGTGAAAATTGTACACGTAAACTAAATTTTGGTTTCGGTGTTATATAGAATTGGATACTAACTACTTGTGACCTTGTATTTGGTAACTTTACTCTTAGACTTCTATAGGATGCTGATATGCAAAATTATACTCTTCTTTTAAGAATTGTCATAGATTGTTTATTCATTGGGACTTGGGAGCATTGGTCTTTTCTCATTGATGGCATAAATGGCTTGTTATATAACTGATTCTTACATAAATTGCATGACAGGAAGTTGCTGTGAAGAAATTTTTAGATCAAGATTTTTCTGGTGATTCATTGGTTCAATTTAAATCTGAAGTAAGCACCAGAAATCAACTCTTGGAATATATCAAACAGTCCTATTGCAACCAACTGTTCAATTTAATTGATATTTTTTGTAAAATGCTCAACTCAAATCACTTTCTGTGACTTCATTAGGTTGAAATAATGTTGAGGTTGAGGCATCCTAATGTTGTTCTTTTCATGGGAGCGGTTACTAGGTCCCCACATTTCTCCATACTGACTGAGTTTCTTCCGGGGTTTGTTATTCTGAACTTTGATAATGATGACAGATTTCACTTCTATTATTTCATTTTTGATTGGCAATAACCTTAGGTGCAGGTTGGAACTAGTGACCTCATCCTTATTACATGAAGTCCCTGTCACTTCACACGCCATTCTTTTTCTACTTACATAGAAAGAATGTGTAGTTTCTGAAGAATAAATACTGTGTTTTGTTCCTAAAGCCATTAAATACTATGCAGGGGTAGTTTATACAGGTTGCTTCATCGTCCAAATCATCACCTTGATGAAAGGAGAAGAATGCGGATGGCTCTCGATGTGGTACAATCAATTAAGCATATTTTCTGTTGTGTCTTTCTTCATCAAGTTCCCCTCAAATGGTAGCTTTCTCTTACGTTAATCTTTATAAATGTTTGCAGGTAAAGGGGATGAACCATCTGCACACGAGCCATCCTACTATTGTGCATCGAGACCTCAAGTCTCCAAATCTCCTTGTTGATAAAAACTGGGTTGTTAAGGTTGGTCCATGGCAAAGTTTCCTTCCCTGATTATGCACACTATTGGATTTATGATTTGTTTGATTTATCTGTTACTTTCTAATTGACACATTCTCTAACTTTTGTTTGTTTTTCTCTGCAGGTTTGTGACTTTGGATTATCACGAACAAAGCATCATACCTTTCTTTCATCAAAATCTACTGCTGGAACGGTAGTACTTCTGAAGCATGCATATCAGAAATAATTCAGTGTTCTTTTCTAGTAACTCTTAACACCATCAAGTTTTTCACCCTAATTACAATTTTGCTCCTGAACTGCAGCCTGAATGGATGGCACCAGAAGTTCTGAGGAATGAGCCAGCCAATGAAAAGTAAGTGAACTGAAAATATATACTGTTTGTGAGTAAATGTGCTTACATGTATGAACTGAAAATATGTATTGGTTACATGTGTGAACTGAAAATATGTATTGTTTGTGTACGCATCTGTGTTTACATGAATTTTGGAGTATTTCAGTATTTTGTGATAGACTTTTCAATAATGGGATATGGGTCTTTAACCATGCTGCTAGCAAGCATCACACCAGCAATGATGTACTACTATTCACGAGAAATGGGCATTTTCACATTTTTAACATACTGCTGGGCTTGATTGCAGGTGTGATGTGTACAGTTTTGGTGTGATATTATGGGAGCTAGCTACCCTGCGAATCCCATGGAAAGGATTGAATCCAATGCAGGTGGTTGGTGCTGTTGGTTTCCAACATAGACGTCTTGAAATTCCAGAAGATGTCGACCCAGCAGTTGCACAGATAATACGTGATTGCTGGCTTACGTAAGTTCTACCACATATACATGTTCATATTGACACTGCTTGTCAGAAAACTATTCCAGATATCAGGCAAAAGAATTTTGAACTTATACAACTTGCCTATAACAAGATTAAAAATTTGGGAGTGGTGTCTAAATTAGGGATACTCAAGTGAAGTAGTTTCCAAGAACTAGAAAAACTCGGCAGGGGTTAATCAATTAGGGCTTTTACTATTTAACTTTGTATATGGGAATGTGATGGCAATACCGGTATACTTGTGTGTTTCATATCGGCATTAGTTCATTTTACTGACTTAACACCTGTCTTTAATTTCCAGGGAGCCGCATCTACGCCCATCTTTCGCACAGCTAATGCACCGTCTTAGGCATCTTCAACATTTGGTTGTTGAAAGAACAACAAGCTCAACTTTCATGGAATGACCTGAAGTCCATGTGATTGTATCTATATATATACTTAAGTTCTACAATGGCTCGTAAGGGCCAGATCAGCATAAGTTTTTCAACCGGGAGAAAAAGAAAAAGAACATAGAGATTCGCTGAAATGGTAGTGCTGGCTCATTCAAAGTGGGGGCTCAGCACAACCCATTCAGTATGTTGTGGAGATCCTCTTAATTGTGAAGCTGCAGGAGGATATGCCATTGACAATTAGTAAGTACAAGCAGGTGTTGTGTCAAGCAAGGTCCTGTGAAAAAAAAAAGAAGAAAAAAAAATAATAGTTATGTTTTTAAGTTTGTTTGTGAGACCTGTGGAGGTCTTGTTTGGGTAAGCAAAATCCCAGCCTGATAATTGTATTCATTTGATAACCAACTATACACTATACAGTATTATTGTAAAAACAAAAGAGAAAAAAGAAAGTGAATTATTTAGATAAACTGTCCATATTATATTTTGCATATTGATGTGTGATCTGTCTATCAGAAACATGCATTTTCACCAGTCAGTGGAATGGACATAACATTTGGATTTATATGACAAACAACCTCAGGAACAATTGTGGGATTAAGAGAAATTTCTGCAAATACTTGTGATATAAGTTGTTTCAGAAAGATAACATTTATATTTGTTATGGCGACTTCACTAAGATCACAAAACAGCATAAAAAGCACTTGTCTTTACTTGTTTGTAAAGACATTTGAGATTGGTTAAATTGCCATGTCTTGACTTGTTTGTGATAAAAGGACCACACTTGATTGGAAAGAAATGTGTGATTCATTGAATATGAAGTTGAGTAACTTAGGAAACTTGCACATGAAATATATGAGAAGAAGAAGAAGAAAGAAATGTGATTCATTGAATTTGAAGAGTGATCAAATCCAAATCCAAATCCAAAACCAACCACTCTTCACATTTTCCTTCTTTCTCCATCTTCCACTTTTCACTTCCTTTCCTTTCCTGTTATTATTATTATTTTGCTCACATGAGAAAGCAGTATCACTCCTAATTTGGAGTGTAAGTCTAAATTAAGGGTTATGAAAAGTCGATCTTGTAATAACATTGCATTGAGTTAAAATAAATTGTCTTTTTATGTTCAAATTATTAGAAAAAGTACCCTTATATTAACATTAAACCAATTTAATAGTTAAATATGTAATCTATCGTTTTAATACTGAATATTACATTCTTTTTATTTCAGGTCAAATAATAAAGCATTACCTCATTTCAAGTCAAATAGCCTAGGTTTTTTAACCTGATGAAAAATAATATCTCAATGTAGAAATTGATAATTTATAAGGACAATGTTAAAAGTACATTTCATAATGTTTTGCTTCCAATTGGAAAAATTAAAATCCAAAATAAAATAAAAGGATAACAATGATATAAATAAGATTACTACTTAACATTTATTCAATTTCAATACATATATGGGGATGCATTCCAGTGCGAATTGTGTATAAACACGAACTGCCTGAACCCGAACTACATGTGAGCTGTTTATCTGACGAGATTTGTACTAGCGCGTAACATTTGACAGCGAATTTACATAATGGTCATTCTCATGTTTCTAACAAGTGTATATGTTTTCAGCAGTTCAGACTCACTTTCTATTAAATGTATTGTGTGTACATAACTTATTTCTACCAATTCAGACGGTTCGTACAGTAGAATTTAGGGGAAATTCCACTTAGCCCACTTATGAAAGATCACTTTTTCACTTACCACCACCAGAAGATAAAATTGGTCTATGGAGCACCTGAAGTTGTCGACTTTTTCACTTAACCATAACAGTGTTAACTCAAAAGTGAAAAAGTCTAAAATGCCCTCTATTACCTTCTCAATTTTCTTAATGGATGAGGGGTATTTTTGTCTTTTCACTTACACAAATAAAAAATTAATTTGATAATCTAAAAATACAATTTTACCCTCAAATAAATAATAATTATAACTTATGGATGGAGGGTATTTTTGTCTTTTCATTTACACAAATTAAAAATTAAAATAAAATGTGAAATGACAAAAATATCCCTGTCTTCAACCTTTGTTCTCTTCTCCACCGCTCCAGCTTCGTCGCCGGCGGAGCCACCTCCGGCAAGGCTCCACGGCGACAGTCCTCACTGTCATGGGGTCGGGCCGATCGCTCAGAGCTGAGCTTGAGCAGATCGGAGCTCGACCTCCGCCTAGGAGCCAAGCTCGAGCTCCGGCCCTCCTCGACCCCGCCCACCTCCGCCCAGAGCCGACACAACCTCCACCCACCTCCACACAACTCCCTCATCTCCGACCGAGCTCCGACCCTCTGCCTCCCTCCGACCCTCCGTCTCCTTTCCCTCCTTCAGCCCAGCCCCTTCTCGTACCCAATGGATCGAGCTCCAGCGACGAAACCAAGAGGAGCAGCCCTCCTCTGCCCTCCTCCTCCTCCCACAGAGATATTTTTTTGTCATTTCATCTTTTATTTTAATTTTTAATTTGTTTAAATGAAAAGACAAAAATACCCTCCATCCATCAGTTATAGTTATTATTTATTTAAGGGTAAAATTGTATTTTCAGATTAATTTTTTATTTGTGTAAATGAAAAGACGAAAATGCCCTCATCAATTTTTTATTTGTATTTTCTCCATAGACTAATTTTGTAAGTGAAAAAGTGGTCTTTCACGTGTGGATTAAGCGGAATTTCCCATAGAATTTAATAAAAAATTAATGGAGATAGCAAGAGTAGTAGGGCCCACTACCCACCACATGTAAGTAAAAAATCAGTTGATTCATGCACCTTCCCAGTTTCTGTCACTCTTCCCCTTATTAAATTAGAAAATTTTCTACTTATTAATTCAATAAAATACTCAAAAACAATCCAATTTTATTTTCTTTCAAAAATTTCAGCTCAATAAAATCATGAAATGGACCCAATAAATCCAGCCAGTTATGGTTGATTTGTGTCTTCCACAATCAATTCAAGATCACCGTACCACCAACATCGATAACTCTTCTTCTTCGTTTGACGTTACATCTATTTTAGAGCTTCGGAGCTCCAGTTTCGATTACTGAGGTTAGTGCTGTTGCCATTTCTGATCTGGGTCAATTTTACTGTCCTCAATGCATTTTTATGAATTCAGATCCTTGTTTCCTTTAATGTGCTGCTAAGTTACCCATCTGGGTCCTGTTTGGTTGTCGAGAAACTCGGGTAAAATTGAATTTTGAAACTATACCCGTCTTTACCTGGTCTGAATTTGAAATGGGCTGCTCTTTTTTCTTGACTTCTGCTAACCAAAAGATAAAAGGTGTTTTTTTTCCAATTTTTGAGCTGATTTGGTTAGCTACTGATAATTTCTTACCTAGTTTTGGTTGCATCTTATGAATTTTTAATGCATGCTATTGGTTTGGATGGGAAAATTTCAGGTATGCAGAATTTTTAATGAATAGGCTTATGGATGTTGTGTGTGGAGTGGAGTAGATACTGATGAAGCATAAATGGGGAAATTCAGTATAGATTTTTTTCTTGTTCTGGATCAACCCAACATAAGTTTGGTATAGAATGCAATTGATTGGAGTTTTGTAAAGAAGGAAATTGGTTGGATATGAATTATTTGCTTTGCATGCAATGCTTTAACTAGTTAAAAAGTTCAATTGAGTTCTAATCTGGTTGTCTAGGAAAAGTGAGGGTGATTTTCTAGTTATAATTAGTGTAGTGATTTGGTAGGCTCTCTCCATTTGGGATGTGAAATAAGAATTCGAAGAGATGTCTTGTATGGCATATTTCTGGCAGACAACCTGACTTTCAACTGCAAGTCTAGATTAGATACTGTCTTGGGTGAGATTGACATTATGCATTATGGAAAGAGTCGTTTGAACATCCTTATATGGCAATGTTTGGGTTGTAGCTATGGGATAAGGCAGTTTAGTAATCATGTTAAGGGCCAAAAATAGAATTTTATATCAAGAACCTAGTAATGGGCCAAGGACATGACATGTTTGTTACAACTCCAAACATCTTTGGCATTGTGTATTTAGATGTTATAAACTTATGGCAGAGTTTGTTTTATGACAATAAGGCACTTTGTTTGTTACAGCAAATTTTGTTAGGCTTTGATAGGTTGCATGCATGTGATTCCCAATTAGGTACGAGGTTTTTCTCACATTTCTTAAAGGGTATTTTTGGACTGCATTTGTTGATTTAAACAACAATTGAAGCGTTGATTTCTTAGCATCCGATACCAACAAATGCCGATGTACTTTGGACTGCATTTGTTGGTATCGGATGCTAGGCTCATTTGACTCTGATCCCACTAATAGTTACACTAGACCTAATAGTCTTGTCTTTTGGGTCAAGATGGGCTCTAATGTGTATATGGGTTTGCCTTATAATATGTTCCTCCTTGGTAAAGGCCCATGTTCTCTCCAACGGGTTTGAATTTGTGTCAACCCGGATCATAATGGTTTGTGTTTGTTGTTGTTGAATTTCTAAAATATAATTGTATTATTGATGAGTGACTTGATTATGAATTACAATAGAATGTTTCCTTATATAAGGAACAATAGGAAATAAACTAAACTAGGAAACATGATACGAATAGGAAATCCTAATTCAATCAACTATTCTAACAGTTGTTTAAGCATAGATAATTTTCACGTTATTCATTGTTATATTTGCATATCTTTTTTCAAAATTATTGTGCCTGATTCTTCCTAATCTTATTCAATCCACCATTCACAAATTTAGTCTTTCAATTCAACAACTTTCATTTGAATCTTCTTCTTTTTGTTAAATTCTGCCACTAAATTATGTCAAATTAATTAAGCTTGCTTGTTTAAGCAAACTCTTATAGAGCTTGAAACAAAATGTGCTATTTGTGTATAGACTCCCAAGCAGTTATTCGGATTCTAAATGCTACTATAAATTCCAAATATGAAATTTGAATCCGGGCAACACTATATTTATTTCAGCATCAAAAGTTAAACTAATCATAGACTGTTACGTGTCAACAAATAGTACTTATCTTATTGTGAGATGAAATTACATAGGCTACAAAAGAAAAGGCGCACCTTTTGTTATGTGGTTTGGAAATTATTGGGGCTCACACAATGTACCCTTAAGTTGGCTGCATTGGGACATCTGGTTTGATTTTTTGTTTTCCCATTTCCTTTTTTTACTCTGTAGCTTTTAATTTCTGTTTTTTTATTAATTATTGTCAACAGTCTTGCGGTTGTTGGTTTCTTCCAATTCACTGTATTGGCAAATGAATAATCAATTTGCTAATTCTTCTCATTTTTTATTTAAGTGTGTAGTTTGACACAGTAATGTTTCATCACAAAAGACCGTGCAAAGCCTTATGTCCCGAGGAGGATTTCCTATGATGGAGCTCAATGGATGTTACGATGTGGAACATTTGGGTATCGTGTCAACAGTCGGTTCAGCAACAGCAATTCAGCATGAGTTCTGGCCACTGGAAGAGATCGATCCGAAGAAAGCAAAGTTCCCGTGCTGTCTGGTTTGGACTCCGCTCCCTGTAGTCTCATGGTTGGCCCCTTTCTTCGGACATGTTGGTATCTGCAGGGAGGATGGAGCTATTCTAGATTTTACCGGATCCAATTTTGTGAATGTTGATGATTTTGCATATGGCGGTGTTGCCCGATATATTCAACTTGATAGACAACAGGTATGATTCATTGAATATTCTGAGATTCACTTTGTTTGTGAACACGGTAATACTAATATCATTGCCTTTGAGATTTGTCTATTGCCTTGGTAGCTCTCTTGAGATTGAATTGTTTTTTCCCGTCATCAGCATGTATAAACATAATTTTATAATTATTAATTACTAGTGTACAATGTTTTTAAAAACGCTAATTGCTAGTCGGGTGGATAGGGACCTCAAACATTAATCGAATTTGTGTTCCCCACTTTATTTTTATAAAAAAATCTATTAGTATAAATTATTTTATATTTGTGTATTCAAGTTTCAAAAAATTGCAAAAATCCGCCTAGAACTGCCTTGCCGAATGAAATCGCCCGATTATATGAAATCTAAGTCGGTATTCTAAAAATTCTCGCCTAGCCCGATTCTTAGAACACTGTTAATGTAATACATAAACTAAATCACTATTGTTAGCATTTGGACGTTAACACTTGTTTATGGATCGAAATGTTGCCACAGTGCTGCCTTCCCCCGAACTTATCGGGACATACATGCGAGCACGGCTATAAGCACTCGGAGTTAGGGTCTGCGATGACATGGGACGATGCGCTTCGGTTGAGCTCCCGTCACTTTGAGCACAAAACCTACAACATCTTCACCTGCAACTGCCACTCGTTCGCGGCCAACTGTCTGAACAGGATGTGTTACGGGGGATCCATGAGGTGGAACATGGTGAGCGTGGGAGCTCTGATACTGTTCAAGGGGCGGTGGGTGGATAGCATCTCGGTCGTGAGATCGTTTTCCCCTTCCATAGTGGTGGCTTGCCTCGGCATTTTCATGGTCGGGTGGCCGTTCTTGATTGGGCTGCTATCGTTCTCGCTCCTCCTGCTGGTATGGTTTATTTTCGGCTCCTATTGTGTTAAAGCCATAGAATGCTAGCTAGATCTCTGTGCTGTTAAGGTTGAAGAGTGTTATAAGCAATACATGTCTTGTATCGTGAGCCACAAAATAAACAGGCAGGTTGATTCACTCAGCTGAATTTTCAGTGTGAAAGTCTTGAAAAGTTCTAATATTATGCTGATTGCTTGTTAAGTATAATTTAGATTTGGAGTACATGATGAGATGTTATTGAGCATTTGAGCAACTGCATGTAATGTTAAAACTCGATTCACTCGAAACGAGAAGAAGTGATATAAATTAAGGGTAAATTGTAAAAAAGAAAAAGGGGATGTGTACTATTCTAGTTTTAAGAAAATGGCGGTGAACTTATTAACTTTTAATTTTTTATATTTCAATCTCGTCTAAATCTGAACTCTTGCAGATGAAAGTTGATGAATGTTTTTATTTCAAACTCGTCTAAATATGAACTCTTGCGAACAAAAAGAACAAAAATTGATGGTGTGCAAATGAAGAAAAAAGCTAGTGAACCCAGAGATGAAAATATATATATTTAATTTTTAAAAAGTAACAATTTCAATGGTATTTCATTTATTGTTAGACACGTGTGCATATTTTCAATACGAAAGAGCAAGTTCATAACCATTTTTAGTAAAAATCAAAATTTACATGAATTTTTGTGACACTTTTAGAGATTTATCTTATAAACTACTGTATGATTTTCTTTTTATAAATAATATCTTTAAATATTTTATTATTAAAATGATATTTTATAATACATATTTAACAAAATAATAATACTTTTAACTATATATATATATATTTTAAATAATAATTTGTAACACGAATTATATTAAAAATAAATATATTTTAACATTATTTTGAATTGAAAATACAAAACAAGAAATTTTCGAATTTGATAGGGAATAATCCTCCCCTTTTTTGATATAGATATGATAGGATTGTAAAATCTGCCCCAAACCAATTCCCATGCCATCCCTTTACGTACCTAAATGCATCGCCCAAAAAATAACAGTTAAATGTAAAATGTTTCTTAAATTACACTATAAATATGAATTTTCCATTGAATTTGCATCAATAATGGTGTAAATAATAGAAGTGGTATTGGATCATCTAACCTGGCGATTAGTGGTGTATGGTTTGTGTCATTTTCGTGGGGTTTGGTTATTGGAGTGACAACATGAAATATAATAATGGTGCTTTTGAAACACATGCAAAATCAAATTATTGTATGGATTGGTGACAGCCTATATACACATATATACATACATTGCCTCTTGTTTTCTCCACCTCTAATATTTCTAGCATTCTTGTTCACTTTCTCCATTTCGAATGTATTAAACGAAAATGACATTTTTGTGCACCTAATTATATTGTTTTTTATTTTTATTTTCTAATTATTCATAACTATATTTTTGAGACAACTTTCCTCTAAAATATCTAAATTTTTCATTTACTTTTTACGATGCGACCGATAGTGCGAACATCAACTATCTACTATAAAATGTCTTGCCCAACCGCTATCATTAAACAAGTGGAAAAGACCATAAAACAATTTATCTCAACCCAATAATATTAGACTTAGGTTTAATGTTTAGAGTTTCATCTAATTTTGTATAAATATATGTATTCTCATGTTAACACTATCAACAATATTTTCTTCCATTCTGATTTTTATGTGGTATCAAAATAAGAATGATCTTGTTAAGCTTCCGTTGAGTTAATAGTCTTTCCCACTTGTTAGTCCACGGTTCTAATGAGTGAGCGGGGAAGAATTTTATTTACTTATTTATATCACTCATTTAAGTATCAAACATTACATGTCAAATTCAAATTGTAACCCTCTAACAATTAATAAAAGAAAGAACCTATATTACATGCGTTATTGAGACGAAACCTTAGAGCGCAAACACTAAATAACTGAGTCATAGAGCCCAAGACGATGTAGAGGCAAAGATGAAGAGCGTACAACACTACACCATTGACTCCAAAGAGTGCAACTATTCCCAAATGACACAATTGTTATCTAAATAATAAATAGTAAATGGTAAACTCAATTCAATTTCTTAACTGATTAAAATTTGAAGTAGATTGTTAAAACATTAGAGGTTTATCAACCTAAAAATATTAGAGTTAAGTTTAATATTTAACGTTTGATCATATCCTCTATAAATAGATGTATTCTCATATCAAACATCATCAATAATTTTTTTCTCTCTTATTCTAATTTTTATCGAATTCAATCTTAAATTTAATTTTTGATTGAATTCAAGTAAGATAAAGTTTTGTTTTAAGGAAAAATCGAAATGTTATCAAGCAACTAACTCCGCATCACGCCGGACATGCGAAGCAACATTTGGCGGGACAAATCCCGCACCATGATCTTAACTAATGTTAGTTAAAACACATATAACTAATTCATGAGTCATGATATTACAAGTACGGACGAGCAAAAACTATGGAAATACATGTCCCAAAAATAGATAAAATACGACAACAGTCAGCAATAATGGTCCCAAAAATATTCTTAACCTATTTCCCGCGTCAGACATGATCCACCACCCTAAGACAATCAGACTCTATCACCGCCTCATTTCAATTCTCCTCATTCGCTCAAGAGAGGAATTCTCTGACATCCACGACCTCCAAGTTAAATAAAATATTTAAAGATAACATGCCTCGAAATAATAGCAATTGTAGTTGCGCACCCGAAAGGCAAAGAGATGCGATAGGCGTGACATTTACTATCAACCAGAAGAAAATTGACCATTATCGGTTTCATTTCTCATGTGAACTTCACTATTGGCCTCAACGACTCATCACTGCCTATACATACAACATCACACGTAACGCAACCATTACACATATTTATGACACATATAATTAAATTAATTGATTAATTAAAACCGATTCTTTAAAGAAAACTCAACTCCAACTAGAATGAATGGTTGTCAAAATAGTTATTGTTGTCAGGCAATTGGTATTTATTTATTAGATTGATTGTCATTAAAAAAAATATGCATGTTAATCAATACTTACATAAACATAAAAACCCTTTGAGTACTTACATAGATTGTTGTGTTTGTAAAGCGTTCAGAAAACATGGTAGCTCATGTTTTTGCACGAGTTATGTTGTCGAGTTCTAGGTGCTGTTTTGACGGGGAGAATGTCCCGTCTTTTATTTTCAATATTTATAATGTCGATCTCCTTTAATGATGCTCTTTCTTTCGAAAAAAACCCTTTAAATTAGTTTTTTTATATGAATGTTAAGCCAAATCATTTTTATGGAATTTCATATATTAACAATCAATCAACTGTTGTCTAAATATGAACTTTGTTGTTAAAATTAATTTTCATGGACTAAATTAACAAAAAGTTATGCTTGAGATGCACAAACTCATTTGTATAAAGTTTATTTTAGATTGAGAATTATGACAAATCGTATTTAAAAAATCAAGAATTATGTATAATTATTTGGTTTTAGTCATATATGATAATGAACATGTCAATCACTGTTCAAACTAATGGTTAACGGAGAGCAACTAAATCATCTATAATTATAAAATATACATTTGAATTTGCGTCCTTAACTACAATTTATAACCTAATATTGCATACAAATTCTAATGATTTTGATTTTTGATGTTCAATTCATACATAATCTTGAACTCAAACCGAAATCTAGATCGAAATGAATAAATTGTATAATTAATCTGCAAATATGGTTTAAATGCCCAATTGAACCTACAAATCAAGTTTATAATAAATAGTCAATCACGTAACATTAGAGTTTAGTTCTGATTGAAAAAAATTTCTATAACCGATTTAACCGGATATAATTTTCAAAAGAACTGACCAACATGAACTAATTCAATTCTTGTTCAAATGATTTGTGTAACCATGGACAGCCCTGTTCAATAATACCTATATTTTATTCATATGCTTTGTAAATGACATATAGTTACATAAATTGAATCTCCTAATTTTTAATTAGAATCATAATGACCAAACTGACCCCTCACTCCCTCATCCCCAAACCACACCCACCACAATCAACAAACTCTGGTCACTCTCTCTCTCTTCCCTCCATTTTTTATTTATTTTTATTTCTCTCTCCACTCTCACTTGCCTCAGTCGCTCCTCCTCCTTCCTCCTCTCTCTCTACCGACGCGGTGTCTCTTAACCTGCGCCGGGCCTGCGTATCGTGCGCCTCTCTCCTGCAATGTCGAGGAAGCAATCTTCGGTCTCCTTTCCTCTTCCTCTCTCCCGCTTCTTCGTTGTCGTCGCCTTTGTTCTGTGTTTTCTATCCGCTCCTCTGCTCTCGCTCGGCGAATCAGATCAGCCCGAGCTCGACGGCGCTGTCGAGTCCAATGCCTCTGTCTCTAAGCCCAAAGAAGACAGCTTCGCTGATATGATAGATCGAGCTCTCGAGAAGGAGTTCACTGACACTGAACAAAACGAAGGTTCGCAGATCTGATCTCCCTATGCTACTATCTTTCCCAGGGGTTCAATTCTGAGAACTTACAAGCTCTAGGTTCTGATTAACCGATAGATTTATGCGACTCTGAAGTTAATTTTTCTTCTTTTTTACGAATTATGAAATTATGACAGAAATTGAGTTCTGTATGTGAGCTGTACATTCATGCATGTAGCTACTGTATGAGTTGTATGTTTTAAGATCAAATTGGATTGTCAGATCATCATTTTAGAGCTTGTTGTGCACATTTATATTCTTACATTTACCGTTCCTTTGATTTACTTGCAGTGACTGATCCTGGAAGCTTCAACAACAGTGTTGCTGAACAGCAGGTTTTGCAGCTACTTACTTTCATATCCAAATAATGATGATAATTTCGATTTTTTTGGATGCTAAGTACAATGATCTCAACCAGAATAGCAGTGGCAAATGCTTGACCGATACATTCGATAAAAGTTAGGCTAAATTATTGCATCTGAGGTTTAGCGAGACATTGATGTTAAGACTTGATACCTAACTTTCTCACTTGCTTATATTTCTCTCATAGGGTTATTGTTGTTTTGATTAGTCTTCCTAGGAGACTGTACCAGTTAATGCTACTTAACTTCTTGTGATCTGGGTTGTGTTGTGCACCTGCATTATTCAGCAGGTGCAATTTCTCAGCAGCATATTGTAGCAGAGACTTGAAATACGAATGGTGCTTCAGATTTTGCAGTCAGGCATCTTTATCCTCTCAGACTAGCTTTTTTAATCTTAGCCTCTTAAGTCTTAACTAAGGTTGCACCTTCGTGGAATATTTCCATCAGATGGTCAATAGGGCTAGACTGCAGATCACGCAATTACCCGTATCTTTTCCATTGACTGTTATTTTTCAACCATGACCTTGTTGTCTATTCGCAGTAATGTTTTCTCTCCATATACTCCAAGTTGGTAATAATGGCATAGCACTATACGTTATAAAGCAAATTGAACATTCCTTTTAATTCCTTTCTATTTCTAATAATAGCAGATATCGCCTTCCACCAGGTCTTTTTTACTTTATATTTGGTTTATCTTCATTAAGATCCATCTCAACACGAACCTTTTGCTGAGTTTCTCCTATACATTTGTGTTTACAGGCAGTTTTGGAAACTGTTGCTAGATTCAAGCCGAAGAAAAACGAGACGAAAGAGGAAAAGTATGTTTCATCCTTTATTTTAGCTATCCATTGATGATTTATGTTCTCTTTAATTGATATTTGGAGGAGCGAACAATCACATGTTTTGTATCATTCTTATATGGCACGTGACTTATTGTTATGTGGTTTCAGTTCTAGGCCGTTTCATCTCCACGATGTTTTAAATTGGGATAGTGATAATAGAGGAGAAGATACTCCAATGTTGATAGATCGGAGGGTTAGTTTGCTTCATTGCAATTGCATTTCCAGATGTTACACAACAAATTATAAATGTTAGATGTTTTTTATCAACATAAATATTTGATGATTATGCTATATTTTCAGGACAATGTCTTCATCATATCTAATTTCAAGTCAAAGTACCCTGTACTGCAGCTAGACTTAAGGTGAATTGTTAGTTAACTATTTCCTACTCAGCTAGAATACTATTATTAACTATACAAAATTACTATGGTGATTTCTCTCTCATCTATTTGTTTGTTCTATGTAGATTGATATCAGATTTGGTTGTTGTCATTGTTTCCGCAACTTGTGGTGGGATTGCTTTTGCTTGTGCTGGACAGCCGGTATGATCATTTTTATCTGAACTCAGTTCATGGTAAACTGTCGTGCTAGGATTTCCTTAGCACCGCAGATTTTATTTCTTACCCATTCTAACATTTTGCAGGTTATTACTGGATATTTATTAGCTGGCTCTGTTATTGGACCTGGAGGGTTGAGCTTTGTTAGTGAAATGGTGCAAGTATGTTGCTTGTTCAATTTCACTGCAAGAAGCTTTATATTTTTACTTTAATTCCATTCATATTCCATCCACATTCTTATGGATTGTTTCTTGCTATGAAAGTTATAACGGATGTAATTCCGTTCTGATTGATAGATATGCCAAGTCCCTGTTTAATTCAATAGTATGCAATTTGAAAATGTTAGCAATGAGGGAAAGTCTTGAACAACTGTTGGCTTCATTCATAATATGATTTGGAATTAATTATATGATTGAGGAGACATGTATTACAACTTAAAAGTTCTAGTAATCAATTACAGATAAGCCTCCTTTTTTTGGGTGACAATGGGAAAATGGAAGAATAAGGATACTTGTTTTTTTAGCAACTTTCATCATAAACTAGTTTCTGGAATTAATTAAATGATTGAGGAAACTAATTTTACTTTGTGCATACTCAACAGTAGAACGAAAAAACTTACTGTGGGTAGGTTTTTTTTGGCATTCTTTCTTCAAAACTTCCATATTTTCTAAACTTTCATTTCTTCATTTCTTTCCATGCTGAATGTTTGTAGGTAGAGACAGTGGCTCAGTTTGGTGTTATCTTTCTTCTTTTTGCATTGGGCCTGGAGTTCTCCACTGCTAAGGTTTGTAATATTAATGCATGCTTTTGATGTTTGTAAAAAAAAGTGCAACAGCCACATCTTTAATATATTTGAAATTGAGTTGAGTTTTATCTCTCTATTTGTAGCTTCGAGTTGTTCGAGCAGTTGCCGTGCTGGGAGGCTTGCTCCAAATTCTCTTATTTATCTTTTTGTGTGGAATTACAGCTTTGGTATGCCTTCCAACTCTAACAGAATTCTCCACAAGTTTGTGGTTGCTGAATGCTTCATGTTATAGGCTATCCTTATGAAAGGGCATGACACATGAATTTGACTAAAACAATAACATTACAATGTCGGATAAATCTAAGTTGAGGAGCCTTTTATATGCTAGTTGAGTACTATGAGGCAAGGAGTGCGACTTTCTCTGCCATGTTTACATTCAATTTCATTATCTCCATTTTTTCTTCTCTGTTGATTGAACATTTTTAACAGATTCTTAAACCATGACTTTATATTTTATCTGAACATGATTCCAGTGCCATGACTCTGATGTATGGAACTGAATGATGTTTGTAGTTATGTGGCGGTAAACCTTCTGAAGGGGTATTCGTTGGTGCATTCCTTTCAATGTCTTCAACAGCAGTGGTAACTTGCTACATGGATCTGTTTTGCATCACATGTCTATAACATTGATCTGTTTTACATCACTTTCACACATGGATATGCAACATGAAAATACTTGCACCTTGTCTATAACAAAACTGGAATTTTTGTGCTCAGGTGCTGAAGTTTTTGATGGAGAAGAATTCTACTAATTTACTTCATGGCCAAGTCACCATTGGCATCCTTATTCTGCAGGTGAATGATCTCTTCTAATAATATTCTGTGGACGCAACTTGATCTATATGTTCTTATTTACTCACTTGTCCACTTACATTAATAGCATGAGCTGTTTCAAATATTTGTGTTTCTGAGAAGTTTTTAGCCTACCAGGACTGTACTGTTGGTATACTTTTTGCTCTGCTTCCAGTTATTGGTGGAACATCGGGGGTTTTCCAAGGAGTGTTATCCATGACTAAACTGTAAGTAGAGGTTTTGGAACAGTAACTTGTTGTTTATTTCTTTTTTGAATGGTCGTCAATAATCCACAAATGCACCTACTAAATATATTTATTTCTGCTGATTCCAAAATGCTTCTAAAATGGTAAATGCAAGCATTTTCCTTTTCTATTTCTCATAATTACCTTTTCAGTTTTCTAAATTTCTAAGAATTACTTACAATTTTTTTTTGTGTAATTTGGACCATAATGCATAAAACTTATTGCATTAAAAATGTATCTGATGTAACTGGGTTTTTAATGGTAAATTATAGTTTTTGCTGAAGAGGTCACATATAGAGTGTTATTTCACGTATGAACGAATATGCATGTTTGTGGCAGTATACTTAATTTGATTCATTTGAGTTTTTTATGCTTGGTTGATGCTCAAATTAGTGTTAATATTTACCACCCCTTTCCCCCATATCCAAGAAAAGATCAAAGCCTCCTGTTAAAACACATTTCTTATTTTCACCAGGTTGGTTATGTTGATCGCATTTCTGGCCGTTCTGTCGATACTATCCCGTACTTGTGTTCCTTGGTTCCTTAAGTTGATGATAAGCTTGTCGTCTCAGGTATGAATTTCTGATTTCTCGACTAGACCTTTGAACAACTTTTATGAAGTTCATTTAAGTATGAGATTCGCGAACATGTGCAATTGTTCTTCAGATGTATTACCCTTTTTTATTTCTTTACTCCTACACTTATTTTTGCAGACCAATGAACTCTATCAGTTGGCAACAGTCGCATTCTGCTTGCTTGTAGCTTGGGTACGTTTCAGTTTTGAAAGACTAATTCAATAACTGTTCTTTTCCTACTTGTATATTCACTATTCTAACATGTTATTCATATACAACTGCTTACTAGCTAGCAAACTGAGTCTTAGATATTGATTACATGTAGTTTTTTTAACATATTTTCATCATTTGGGCTTAATTAATTTGGCATAGCAAATAATGTAACAAATGGCTTAGCCGAACTTTGTGATTTGCGGGATCACCTGAAGATAGGTGAAATATGCACTAATGCACCCAAAAGGACACAGGTCTTAGTCTGTTCGTGACACCATTGTTACAAATTCTTATGTAGATAGGCACAACTTATCTTCTGTTAAAAATTTAGTTTTGGTTTACTTGTTGTCATGTGCCTGCCAAGAATAGATAAATTAGATGCCTATAAAGTATATGTATAACATGGTCGTATGAGTTGTACTTTTGTGATCAATTCAGAGAGCATGCCCTGAAAGTTATTGGGGATTGGTTGAACTTCTATAATCTGGAGTACATAATCCTCTTGGTGTTAGGCAGATCTGCTAAGCACCCAAAGAAGCATATGCACATTAGAGCTCACACTTGACCTAAAATACTAGCAAGCCTATCAAATTTTGGGTCCAATGTGTATATAACTTCTTCCTTAGCCTCGTAATCATATAATGTAGGACTTTAGACTCACATGTGAACTTAATAATCTCCCTCTCCACATTGAGCCATGTCACATCGGGTTGATTCTCTTCTAAGCCCAAACTTTTTTCATGCTCTACTCAATCCCACACGGGCGCTTTTCATCCTATTTAAGGCCCACAACTATGAGTCCATCTGATCGCGGTTCCAACTCTTACCAGCCCTAGGAGATTGCCTGACCTACTTTACTGGAGAGTCCACAAAACCAAGGGTCTAATAGAATTTCGGTAGCAGAAAAGCAATGCACTTGAATTAACTGCAGATGATGAAACTAATTAATTCTCATATCATGCATAAATTCTATAAGAACCTATTTACAACTAGAGAAAATGAAACAAGATAAAAAAATATAACCAATAAGAATACAGAGATACACATTTTAGCGTGGAAAAACTTCGATATGAAGAAAGAAAAAAATCACAGGACTGACGAGGCCACTTAATCTTCCACTATCAATGTTAATGGGCCCAACGAGTTCTCTCTAGATAAAACTAGAGGCACATAATATCTCAATGATAATGGGTAGACTTACTATGTATTGCCGTCTAAATATTTGTAAAATTTCAGTGTAGTGATAAATTGGGCTTGAGTTTGGAACTGGGTTCCTTTGCTGCTGGAGTGATGATATCAACAACTGATCTAGCTCAACACACACTTGAACAAGTAAGGATGTATCTTTATGCTATTATAGTCTAGAGAAGGTTGCAGTAACTCTGTTGTCACCTGGCTGGAAAATAATATATCTGTGCTTCGATTGTTTGAGATTCATTGATGATTGATGGTCCTAAGATAAACTAGTTTATGCATGTTGTCCACCAAGTAACCCTTTTCCTTTATGCAGATTGAACCCATCCGCAATTTTTTTGCTGCCCTTTTCCTAGCCAGCATTGGGATGCTGATCCATGTCCAGTTTCTCTGGAACCATGTTGATATTTTACTTGCATCTGTTATATTAGTTTTCATAATTAAAACAATCATAATCTCAACAGTTGTCAAGGGATTTGGTTACAACAACAAGACTTCTTTACTTGTAAGCTATTTCTATTTGCTTTCTTCTGAATTTTTTAAATGCAGTATTTGCTTTAATTCATGTTTATTTCCATCATTTAGCTGTCCTGATTTTATATACCTGTCTAGGTTGGGATGTCTTTGGCACAAATTGGGGAATTTGCATTTGTTCTTCTGAGTCGTGCTTCTAATTTTCATCTTGTTGAGGTTAGTGCTACAATTATTGTTTGGCTTGAGTTACATGATGATGCTTATGTTTGCTAGTACAACCCTAACTCCTTGGTAGAAATGTGCGGACAATCATAGACTGACGGTAAAAGTGAAATTCTTAATTTGTAGGAGAACGTGTACCGCCTGCTTCTTGGAACAACAGCTCTTAGTCTGGTATGGAAATCTATGTTTTTTTATTATTTTTTTGAACTTTTGGAGATCTCATGAATGTAATGTGAAGAATGGTACACACATTATCTTCATTAAAAGAATTCAGATTGTTCACATAAATTCCCAATACATCATGTGATGATGTTAAAGAAGGAAACCTTTGCCTGGAAGATGAAACGAACAGTTTCTCATGCTTTTCTGAGGATCTTATACTGTTTAGGATTGTTGTGTCGGGATCTTGATTAACTAACTCTATGAAGGTCTGATAGTTTGTGAATGTTCCATTGTCACTGCTTTAGTATGTACACAATGAGTCTTGCTTAGTGCATTCCTGTGCGAGTCTTATCATTAGAGTTTTCATTTTTTTGTGTGGAACAAGTATATGAGATGCCCAACAATCTTGCGACGCCTTTAGATCACAATACTCAACTTGACAACTCAAAATTTTGAACAAATTATGTATCAAACATTGAATCTGTAATGTTCATATAGATAAAGATATTGAGACCCTCACGAGTTCCTCCGTAGTCCTTTTTGTTACTAAATAATAGTAGACCTTCATCAGTCATTCATGAAAAGTATTATCATTGTCTTAGCAGTTTATCTGTAAGTTTCTTGTACTATTATTCTCTTTTTTCCTTTCACTTTGAGGGGATTACTTACGGAGAATTCTCACAGGTAACCACTCCATTTGTTTTCAAACTAATTCCTGCTGTGGTCCATCTTGGAGTGCTGTTGCGATGGTTCCCTCTTGACAATCCCAATGAGGTAAATGTCCATACATGTGTAGCTAAGTGTCCTATTCTAAAAAGTTAACTGAACTCCGATCAGTTCCTTTTACATCGGGGAAGAAAATATCTGTGCTTAAATGATCTGAACTTTACTGTGAATATGCTTTGACTTCCAGATTGGTCTCAAAGGAGAAGTCCTTCGTTCAGACAGCGCTAAACAGCGCATCACTTTGATTGTTCAAGGATCTCATGATTCATGACCATTTAGTACATGAACTGAAACGGGTTCACAATTTTTAACCTGACAAGAACTTCAACCGGCCGTCGCAACCATGTGGACGAAAGTTGGATGCATTACATAATTGTTTTTCTCCTGATACAGAAGCTCTTCCTGTGTCATCTGTGCTCATCTCTCACACGACTTGAGATTTGAGAGCAACCAAGCTAAATCGATCTCTCGAAGGGAGAAAGAAGAGGCTAATCTAACTTCTGAAAGGACTAACAGATTGAGGCTTCGCCTAAATTCTAGGTAACCCTCCTAATCCACTGACTAAATTCTTTCGCAATGTAATGTAGTTTGTGCGTGTAATTGGAAATATTATAATACATGATTTCATTTGATTTTAGATTGTTAAATGTAAAATTCTTTTTTATGAGGTCTTTTGCAACGTGTTTTTCAACTTCCATTTCTAGAATCTTAAAATGAATGGCATCTCCGTTTTTTTAACGTCATGAACGGTATCTCCAGCAGAAACCATTGAATCGATTTCTTTATGGATAACTTCAGTCAGCTGAATGAATACCATAACTGGTGTGTGTTGGGTGAGGGTAGATACCAATTATTGTTGTTACCACGTTGTCTTCTCCAATGCTCTTGAATTGTTAGATTTGAGCTTATTTGTTTATTACATTGGCCAGACAAGCCAGAAGCAGAGCTTTTTTTATGTATCATTATCTAATTTAGGGATACAGAGAACTATTTTTATCATCTTGTCTTCATCCAAATTAAGCTGAGGTTGGTGAGGGATGCCGGAGCTACGTAGGCGGCGTTTCGAATCTAGGCGGAATTTGGCTGTTTTTAGCTGAATATGAATCGTAGGGGTTGTGTCTTGAAGTTGCAGGGAATGAAAATGGAATTTGTGTTGGCTTGAATCTCAACACATGTTGTGGAGGACTCTGTTGTGTGATTTTGTATGTTGAATAAAAATTAAAAAGAAAAGAAGCTTATTAGCAGCTAAGTTGATTGGCGAGAAGTAAATTGCTTAGCAAAGAATTTGGGGGGAAATAACATTTGCTGGCTAATTATTGAAAGAAAGAAAAACTCTTTTAGATGATGAAATCAATAGGAACAACTACAGCACAATCAAACCAATGGAATAATAACCAACCTGTAAAAGTCAAACTTTTAAGAATTCGAAGTGTCAAATATGATTTGGGCAAAAGCCCAATCAGATAAAAAGAATAAGAACACTTGCAGCTGTAAAACTGGCATGTACATATCGAGCCGGGTTCCAGAACTAAAAATTCAAGCTCATTAGTTGGGTTTGATTATTTCCTTTATATACAACCATTTGATTTTATATTCTTTCAACGTAGGACTTTATATTCTCAACACTCCCCCTCACGTAGGCCATAGTATGACATGTCTTTTTGCACGTGTGCTTATTTTCCCCCTTACATGGACCACGATATCGAGCTTACAGGGGAGCGGAGCCACAAGGAGGCGAGACCCACCAACACAGGCCCAAATCGACCCCCTCTAATATTATGTAAAACTGGGCTGTACATATCGGCATGGGCTCCACAACTAAAAGCTCAAGCTCATTAAAATTGAATCGAATAAAATAACGTTTCATAAAGATTGACATGGTATCAAAGCCTTTCTTAATTTTTTTTTCTGATCTTGGTTCAATCTTCGAGCGAGCTTTGCTTTGCCCACTCGTTAATTATGTTTTAGCGAGCGGGCGAGGCATTATAAATTCGTCATCCGACATCCACCAGACCAGCATCACCCGCCATCCAGCATCCAACCATCTAATCATCCAATTTTTCTGCCGCCTGATTTGTTTCACAACCCATTTGCTTTGTGAATTACAATAAAGGAGGTTTCTTTATATAGTGAACAATAGTAATACAAACCAAACTAGGAAACCCTAATACACAATCCTAAACCCTATTGGCTTCTTTCCATAATACTAGCCCAAATAGGCCTAACATAATACTAACCCTAATTTATCATGATTGACAGTTGGGTATGACCATTTCCTTTATATACAACCCTTTGATTTCATATTATTTAAATGTAGGACTTTATATTCTCAACAGCAGCAAAATCAAACCCTAGGAATTCGAATCAAGAGGTAAAATTCAGATCCAAGCACAAAAAAATTGAACCAATCAACACCTCAAAATCCCCATCCAGCTCGTTCTCATTCTAGATTGGTGCTAGATCGACCAATTTATCTCTAAATCGAACAAAAAAAACTCTCAGGAAACACCTCAAAATCCACATATCAAAAAACACTAAAATTCTGGTTAGATGCAAGATGTCTATCACAATATCGAGACTAACCGTGAGACATCTTGCTGGTGCAAAGTCAACAATAAAAATAACGAACAAAAAGTAAACGACACATGAGTTGGTTACCCAGTTCGGTGCAACATCACCTACGTCTAGGGGCACTCCTCCAGTGAACAAGTTCCACTATATATAATCAATCACACATACACAACTTACGATTATCACACAAATCTAAGCCCTATGACTATATTACTAGCGTGAACTTAACCCAGGGCCTCCCCCTGCCTCCGAGCCTCTGACTCGAGTCCACTCTTAGAACTGATCCCACAATTCCGTCTCCTTTGTCGTCGTCTTCAAAGGTTTGCACACAGCTTTACTAGCGCGGGTTCGTTCAAAACATCCAAACAATATTTCTGCGATTCTTCGTTTGGAACACACAAGTTATATTCTTAGCTACAACATACAACTCCCTAACACGCTCGTCCAACACGCTTAGGAACTCTGTATATTATCAACTAAGAAATAACTACGCATCACCACCTTCTACCGAATGGAACGATCATCTATTTGTAGAAGATGGACGAGAATCTAATTAGGGTTTCCTAAAAGATCTCGTACGCGCCTTGCCGATTACGTCTCCTCCAAGTTTCATTTCGCTGCTACACAGCTGCTGCGGAAAGAATCCTTCTGATATTCGAAGATCTTCTAATTAAGGAAACTCCAGAAAGTCTTCTAGCGAGATGTCCGAGATTTCTGGATAGACACCTTCTGATTTGAGCATCGGCGTCTTAGGTCGCGACATATGGATGGATATCGTTCCATCATATAAAATAGTCAACATCCATAGGACCCACAAACACGAAACTCATCGGTGACGCTCAAGACCGGTGTCAACGATTCATTTGAATCTCGGCGGATTCCGGCTAAAAGCCTGACGGTGGCGTTCTGGAGGTGGGTTCTTTGGATTTTCTAGGTTGGAACTGGCTATGGTCACCGGAGATATGCAAATCTAAACCGAGATGAGTCGATGACCGCCGTTCATGGACAAGAATGTTAAGCCGAGGGAAGGTTAAGCCAAACACGTCGCTGGTGGCCGCATGAGCTTCCCGGAGAGAGACCCAAAACGAAGAAAACGGAGAAAAAGAATAGTCTGTTATTCGTTCTTCATTGTTCTTTTTTTTTACTATTTTTTATTATAAAGTCATATCATTCCGTTAGTTTTACCGAGTTTGGGTAACGGTGACATATAAAAATAGTTGTCCGTATTGAACTGACTATTAAAATAATACACCATAATAACATGAAAATGTGTTATACTATACTGTAATGAACAAGAAATACCCATTTAATTTAATACCCCAAAGATTAAGAATCATGACTTACTAGCCGAACTCTTATTATGTAATTGATTTGGTATTCAGACTATAAAATCGTTAACTTTCTCTTTTAAATCTTTCACAAATTGTTAACTACGTCAAAGATTTATCTAAACAGTGCCAGAAAATCATATCTTACTATAGAAGTGGCCAGAATTTTTTATGTAAATGTTTAAGGATCGTCCAAATATTTGAATATCGTCAGAAAATACAAAGATAAGAAAAGATCTAACAATACAAAATTATTGAGAAACTAATTATCATGTCTTCATTACGGTAAATAAAATAATGGGATAATGACACTTTGATACACCTAACTATAGCGAGATGACACTTTCATACCCTAACTATTTTTCTCTCTTTCTTAGTATCCTAACAATTTTTTTGTGACAACCTAACTCTAAAATGTCTAAAATACCTAAACTACCCTTGGTGTAAGAAACTATAAATTGAATTGGTTCAAATTTTTTTATCTCTTATTCAATTTGATTTGTACTTAAGATGCAAATACAATTATGCCCGAAAATATAAAATTAGATTTGAACCATTTCAAATATGATTTGATAAATCATATTTGACTAGTTTTATTTTGATTTCTTAAATCAGGAGTATTTTAGTCATTTTAACATAGTTTGTCACAAAAAGTTTGTTAGGGTACTAAAAAAGAGACAAAAATAGTTAGAGTATGAAAGTGTCATTTCGCTATAGTTAAGTGTAACAAAGTGTCATTATCCCTAAAATAATTGTCTCACAAATCGCCCATAATTACTGTGCATAATCTAGACTATAACAATCTCATTGGATTACAAAGCTAATATGATATGTTTTAATGCTATCTCTACCGCATTTTTGGTGTAAGTTTCGTTCCAACCCATCTACAACAGCTGTATACACGTTCTTACCATGCAAATGTATTATTCTTTTTCAAATATTTTTTAGGAAAATGATAAGTACGTACATGTATATCCAACCATACACGATTATCACTTAACTAATATAATAGGAGTATAATGTGAAATGTTTAAAATACCATCTTTTCACTATCTAATTTTTAAAAGTTTGTCACCATTTCTCTCAAATTTTCATTAAGATATTTACATGTTTCAGATGTGGGATTCCAACACTCTCACTCACGTGTAATTCGGGTAAGAATGCACGTGAAAACAAATGAGCGGGGAGTCAGTACATAATAAACGCCCTCCGATCTATCGAAACAAATTACATGATCTATGGGCTTTTATGCCCGATAGCGTGATGGAGGTCACGTCCAAAATAACACCAAACTCTGATAACATGTCAGAAGTCCAATTTACTTAAGAGCTCAAACTGATAGGTGGAGTCTCACATTTTTATACACGTGTCACAATATTGGTAGTGGTGCAGACCCAAACCCTCAAATTTCGAAATCTTCATTTTTTATCAGAGCCATAAATTCTTTGCTTCGGAAGCACCAACACCATAATTAGGATTTGGGTTTGTAGTTTCTCCTGGAAATGGGTCACTATCATCAACAACAAGAACATGCTCTTCTTAACCAAATCTATATATTGCGGAGCAGGTAGGGTTTGTGAATTTCTTACACGTGTAAGCAATATTAGTGTAGACTCCTTAAGAATAAGTCTCCACCACTACCATACTACTACAACTCCAGAAGTCTCCACCACCACCATACTCCGCCTCCACAGCTCCACCAAAGAAGTCTCTACCACCATTGTACTACTGCAAATCAAGTGCAAATCAAGAGCATGTGACGTTCACACCATCAAGAACATGTGATGTTTGCGCTCTCAAAAACATGTGACGGTTGCGGTTGCGCTGTCAAAATCATGTGACATTCACATTGTTACGAGCATGTGACGTATTTTCCGTTGTCGAGAGTACGTAAGTTTGAGGGACAATTGTGAACTTGTTAACCGAATATATTTTTAGATTAAAACTTTATTTAGTTGTCAACGTATTGAGTTGAAGGGAGGAGAGGTGATAGAACAATTAAAAAAATTCTTATTTAAGGCATGTTGGTTAACTTTCCTATTAGACTTAACCAAATAGAAAAATTAACCAACATGCTAAATTAAGAATGAGTCTTAACTACAATTCTTAGCCACCACTTAAGAATAAGTCTCTACCATTACCATACTACTACAACTCCCCTCCCCCTCCCAAGAAATTTCCACCACCACCGTATCACTACGGAAGTCTCTACCACTGCCGTACTACTACAAATCGAGAACATGTGACGTTCACATCGTTAAGAGTATGCAATTTAGTTTCCGCTCATGAGAGCATGTGAGTTTGAGGGACAATTGTAACTTCTAGCATGATATATAAAGAATAGAAATGAAATGAAATTTTGGGCATTTTTGTGAAACTTTGAGTTTTTGGTAATTTTCTTGGTTTTAGTTTGATTTGATTTTGGTTTTGCTTTTAAATATAAAGAATAGAATAGAAAAGAAATGGAATTTTGGGCATTCTTGTGAAACTTTGAGTCTTTGGTAATTTTCTTAGTTTTGTTGCTACTCTTGTAGTTTGGTTTGATTTTGGTTTTGCTTTTAAATTGTGTCTGCTCGTGTTTACATTTTATTAGTGTTTGTGCTCAGTGAGTCGAGTTTAATCCAGGATCAATTGCATTGCACTTGCATTTTTTGGGATTGTGGGTTATACTTAAAAAGCCCTCGAGAGAAGTCGAATTCCTCTTATCGAGTATAAATGTTGATGCGAGATAAACGATGTTATATTTTGACATATCTTTTGTTCATGTTTTAAGTTAAATTCCCCTTCTGTTATATGTATAATGATGTAAAATCTGGTTAATTTATATCACAAACAGTGACAAAGTGACTTTCTCATAACATGGAAGCGCCTGTATCAAATGGTTAGAGAATTTGTAGAGATGTTACATGCTAGGATAGAACTCATGACAAATCTATGAGCTCACATTAAAATCGATAAAAATGAATGACTACATTCACATATCTCTTAACAAACTAAAAATGGTGAAATAAACCCAACTCATCTAAAAACTCGAGGTATTAGGTGGAGACACAAACTATTATTTAAGTCGGTGGACAAATTCACATATTTTAGGTGTAGTATTCAACAACCTCACTCACGTGTAAGTCGGGTTAAAATGCACGTAGAAACGGAAGAGTTGGGGTGACGGGACAACATGGACACTCTGATACCATGTCATAAACCCAACACATCTAAAAGTTCAAGCTGATAGGTGAATGCATAAACTGTTATTTAAGATGATAGACTTATTTACATCTTTCAGATATGGTATTCTAATACTCCCTACTCACGTGTAGCCGATTTGAAATACACGTAACAACAGACAACCGAGGGTGCAAGGACAACATGAAGGTGGTGTCCAAAACAGAATATACTCTCGTACCATGTCAAAAACTCAACCCGACTAAAAGCTCAAGTTATTAGGGAGTGGTCCATGCTCTCGTTCAAATTGACGAACATATTTCACATGTGTTACTCAACAAATGGATATGATACAAGCATTTACATGGCCTATGCGAAGCCGCCAAACCATGACTTGGGAATGCTTAGAAAATAAAAGTTGAAAGAGGGTAAATTATATAAAGAAGAACTACAAGAAACACAGGGTTACTTGCACGGTTCAATCAATGTTTTTGCTAAGAAGTCGGGCAGCTGAATTGCTTGGTTCAGAAGGTAAAAGAAGCAACAGAACCAAACAAGAAGAGGTAGAGAAGAAGAAAAGGACAAATAAAACTTACATGAATGAATATGAGCAAAGAAGCAGAGAGAGCCACTTCACTGCACTCACTGCACATTTAATTTCAATCTTTGGTAAGCCAAGTTCCTTGCTGCCACTTTTGCCATAATGACTAGTGTATAGTCACATCACACTTACCACTTTAACCATCTAATTATTATATAATCTGATCATACTCAGTTTCACACCACCTCTCTGACCACTAAACTTGCATGAGAACTCAATAAAGCTCACCAGTTATCACCATCAACCTTGAAGATCCAAGAACAATACAAACAGTTGATTACAATCATTGTAGCTTCTTCCTCTTCATCATAATATTCAATTACTTGCAATATAATTTGTTTTAGGGAAATTGCACTCTTCTATGTCTACTACATTTGATTAATAAAAATATATATAATCAAGAGTTTTGGGAAACCTGACAATAACTTGTAATAAAAAGAAGGGGTAATGACAATTGACTACAGCCAACTATATCGCGTTTCAAATTTAATACCCAACTTCCAGTTTTTCGAATAACATACCTCAAGTTTAAATAAGCGACAAATAGCCCAACGTCTGTTAAATCTAACTGATTTGGTCTGTCAAAAAGTCTAAAATGCCCTCAATGGTTTTGATCTGTTAAACCAGTTATTGGTTCAATTGATATAATTATGAAATGACTATTTTGCCCCTGATTGAATACTCAATTTAACTAATTAGTTGAGGGCAAATCTGACTTTTCACTTACCCAAATAATAATTATAATTTTTTAATAATTATATATATATATGTATATATATATATATATATATATATATATATATATATTATTAATCATCATTAATTAAACCTAAACCTAAACTTAATTAACCCCTAAACCTAAACCTAATTAAGCTCTAGCCTCTTCACCAGCGTCGCGGCGGAGGGTCGGGGTCGACGAGGAGGCGGAGGGTCGGGCTCGCAGCGGAGGGTCGGGGTCGACGAGGAGGCGGAGGGTCAGGCTCGCAGTGGTGGGGGTCGGGAGCTCCGGCGATGGCGGAGGCTGGGCTGAAGGAGGTGGGTGGGGGTTGAGGAGGGTCGGGGAGGAGGCGACGGTCAGATGGAGCTCGAGCTCCATCTGCTCGACCCAACTCTGACCTCCCCTCCTTCCTCCCGCTCGTCCTCTCCTGGTTCCAGCGCTGCGGCCACAAAGTCGTCGCCTTGATCGGCGGCGCCACCGGAAGGGTCGGCGACCCATCTGGGAAGAGCCTCGAAAGGGATTGCTGGAGGAGGTGGCTCGACGGAGGTTAGATTGCTGGAGGTGGTGGGTCGACGGAGGTGGGCCGTCGTGACGGAGGTCGGTGGGTCGACGAAGGTGGGTGGGCGGTCGGAGACGGCGGAGACAGGAGTGGGGTTGGGCTTAATTAGGGTTTAATTAGTGTTAATTAGGTTTAATTAATAATTATTATTAATATTAATATGATTTATAATAATATATAATAATAATAATATATAATATTAATAATAATATATATATATATTTAAATATTAAATAATTATTATTATTTGTGTATGTGAAAAGTCAGATTTGTCCTCAATTTATTAGTTAAATTGGTATTCAATTAAGGGTAAAATAGTCATTTCATAATCATATCAATTGAACCAACCAGACCAGTTTAACAGACCAAAACCATTGGGGGCATTTTAGACTTTTTGATAGACCAAATCAGTTAGATTTAACAGACGTTGGGCTATGTGTCGCTTATTTAAACTTGAGGTATGTTATTCGAAAAACTGGAAGTTGTGGTATTAAATTTGAAACGCGACATAGTCGGATGTAGTCAACTGTCATTAACCCTAAAAAGAAAATGAATGTTTACTATACCTAATTATACAACTTTAGTACATTAATTATTTTTTTTGTTTTTAGTACTCTAATTATCAGTTTGGAATAACTTATCCCTAATTAATAAAAAACAGTCCAAATGGACCGGCTTAAATCGAACCAATTGCAGTTTTCCCAATTAGGTTGGTTCCCCTTGATTGGACGGATTTAATTGCGATTTTACTATGAGTAGTTTAAGTATTTTGTTATCTTAGAGATAAGTTGTCAAAAAATGATAGTTGAGATAATAAAAAAAATATTTATTTACCAAAATGTCAAAGTGGTATATGGTGTAGTAACACCTTGTTTTCCCTATATTCTAATCCTCATGTTAAGACAATAATTAATATTTTATCAACAATATAAGAAAATAACATGGTTAATAAAGTTTAAGAGTTTAATATCTTTATTTTTATAAATATTAATACTACCATTTTGATTTTGAAATATATATATTATTTAATTTAATTTTAAAAAATATATAATTCACCGAAGAGAGTTAGTTTATTGTAAAAAATTAATGACAATTTATGTATAATAATTTACTGAAATAAAAATAAAAATATTGTTTTTCTCTATATATTTTTAATAAAATATTAATATTTCAAAAAAAGTTATATTTTTAAGTTATAAAAGGCTAACTTAAACATTTCATATTAATTTTCTATTAAAAATGAATGAGATATGTTGAACAAAATTTAGTTGATGTTAATAAAATGTCACCTTAGTTAAGGTGGGCAAAATGCAATTTAATATATATATCCTGAATTTTTTCTTTTGTAAATTACATCATTTTCTCTACGTACCCATAAAACTTTATTAACAAGGCATAAAACAAAAATCTCGTCCGTACGAGCAGCAATCAAAACTGTTGGGTTTTCTTACCAGACTTTACCTTTGAATATTTAGTAGGAAAAATTGCAGTGTTGTATAAAATGTTAGGCACGAGTTAGTAGTAAAGAGATTTTTAAAGACTGATCGGAAATTAGTCGAAAAACAAATTGAATTAAATGATTAATATGAAATTATAGATGACTGATCGGGACTAGTCGGGGGATTAATTTGACATCGATGACAAAAAATGTTGTAAACTCTCATACTTTTGCAAGATAGCCCTAGGGTTATTCATCGGGTCGGGTTGGGTAGACCTGGCTCGGGTCGGACCCGACTCGGTGGTGAACCCAGACCCAATACTGGACTCGGTTGAGTAGTCGGGTAGTCGGGTTCGGGTGGACTCGGGTCTCGGGTGAGTCGGGTAGATCCAACACACCATATGGACCTAATTGTTCAAGCCCATTACTAAAAGCGACCCACCGGACTCGCCGATCTGGTGCTTTCGTCGTCGATGTCGAGCACGATCGGCAGCACAGACATGTTGACGACACCCGAATCAAAATGACATGTTGACGACAGAGCCGTCTCAAAATCAGAATTATAAAGTAAAATCAAAACTCTCAAATTACACCTTCAACCCAACATTGATATTGGAAACTAAATTGAATCCTAAACCTAACCCCCAAATCAAAGCCCCCAAAATGAAAAATTGAAATCAAAACCCCCAAAATTCAGAACCCTAAAAATTGAAAATCGAAATCTAAAATGAATATACCCAAAATTGAAATAAAAAAATTTAGAATCCTCAAATTGAAATCCTAATCCCTAATTCAACACCCCTAATTTTAAACCCTAACCTCCAATTCAAAACTGTAAACCCTAGTAATCCCCAATTTCGAACTAATCGAAATCGAAGTTCACCAGAGTCTCGAACCCTAAACTCCAAAAATGAAGAAGGAAGAAGAACCCTAAAACAGAAACTCAGACTTACATGTGGCCGACGTTGTGTTAATTTTGAAGGTTCAATCTCCAACTCCACTGGAGATTTGATCTGTTGATGAGTCTCCTCTCCACCATTGCTTGATTTGTAGTGATGGAGATGAGTCTCGCCAACGGGTCGATTCGACGGTGCGAGGACCAGAAGAAATCGAGGTCATGTCGATCAACGCGATTGTTGAGTCTCAAGCCCTTTGCTTCGTGTTTTTGGCTCTCCGTTCTTCGTCAAATTAAGAGGAGAGGACGAGAGGTCGATGTTAATATGATATATGTGTGGAGGAGATGATAATATGATATGCGTGACACATTAAGGATTGACAACAGCTGAGATGAATCGGTGGACTGAAAATCAACGGTCGGATGTGAGGCCACATTACTCAGTTTTGGTTGAGAGAGGAGGAGAGTTAAAAAGCTCTCAGAGAGTCCCACATCGGAAACGTAGGAAGTTCTGTGAGATTTTATAAGCTCTCAACTCTCAGATTATAACCAAACCAAGCGTGGTTTGGCTGGGCTACGAAATTGAATGGGCTTCCATTTGGGCGCTTGTAGCTAGGTTGGGCGGTCTTTAGTGGTGGTTGTTGGATGGGCTAGGCCTGGTTGGTTATGTTGGGCTGGAGGCAGTCTACAATTCTTATATATATTTTTGCGGGTACCCGGCGAGTTATACAATTGGACCCAATACTCGACTCGGTTGACTTGTCGGGTGGTCGGGTTTTGGGAGGGTCGTCGGGTGAGTCGGGTTACTGGGTATGGACAAGTTTGGAAGGCCCTGTATACTTTGTTAATGGTAAAAAATGCTTTGAACTTTGATTTTTTATGCGAAATATGCATATTTGTCTACAATTCTTATATATATATATATATTGTCGGGTACCCGGCGAGTTATACAATTGGACTCAATACTCGACTCGATTGACTTGTCGGGTGGTCGGGTTTTGGGAGGGTCGTCGGGTGAGTCGGGTTACTGGGTAAAATGGACAAGTTTGGAAGACCCTGTATACTTTGTTAATGGTAAAAAATGCTTTGAACTTTGATTTTTTATGCGAAATATGCATATTTGTCTACAATTCTTATATATATATATATATTGTCGGGTACCTGGCGAGTTATACAATTGGACTCAATACTCGACTCGGTTGACTTGTCGGGTGGTCGGGTTTTGGGAGGGTCGTCGGGTGAGTCGGGTTACCGGGTAAAATGGACAGGTTTAGAAGGCCCTGTATACTTTGTTAATGGTAAAAAAACTTTAAACTTTGATTTTTTATGCGAAATATGCATATTTGTATAAAAATGACGAAATTACCCTTATAATAAAAATTAATAATTTTATAAAAATAATTAATAGTTTTAAAGACATTTTTCCCATCTTATTCTTACAAATATATGTAGAGGCACATTCAAGTGAGAACCAAGAGTGGCGTGAGAACCTGTGAGAACTACTCAAATGTAATGATGGAGATGTGTATCTAATCTATAAGTTAGAAGGGAAAGTGTTACCCGTCGAAAAGAGACGTGTTACGATGAATTAGAAGAAAAAAAAGTTTTTTTTTGTCTGCTATAATAATGTCATGACATAATGGTGATAGAGATGTTTTGATATGTTTGCACAATACCTTCTCATTCGCAGAATGACTGTTGCGTTTTAATTACCGTAATGATGTAAAAATGGTGATGGGCTTATATATTCATGCTTATAACTTTATAAAGAACTATAGTGTAAGCCTGTAATACATGCATATATACAAGGACAGAAGGAGTAGATTGTAGGGCATGAACAAATTTGTCAAAGATCTCACCCACCAGATTTTTTCTCATCACCCCTGGTTTTTGCTTGCATCATCATCTCAGCCCCTCACTCAAAGTCAGATTACCCCAGCTGCTTCCACAGTCCATTTATCATCTTTTCTGTTCTCACATTTCAAAATTATGCCTTAAAAACCATAATTGTGGACTGGGGAGAGAAAGCATGAAACTTTGTTGCCATGTCTGCTCACACTTCTCATCAACCCTTTGTTTTGCCTTTTCTTTTTGTGTAAAAACCCAAAAATGGGTGATAAAGCAGAGGGCTTTGGGTCTGGAAAATGGGGCTGAGAGGACCTGCCCTGAACAGAGATTTGAGCAGAGAGAGAGAGAGAGAATCCAGATATTTTGAGAGTGATGATTGCAGGTAATGAGAGGTGGTGAGGTAGAGAATAATAGATGGCCAAGGCCTAAAGCCAAGGGTTGGAGATGGGATGGGCCCTCTAAAGCCTGCAACAGATATGAGTGGCACTGCACTACTGCTCCCACACCCACCAAATCAGTACTTCACCACCACCACCACCACCATTGTATTGTATTGTATGGTATGGTGTGTGCTCCTCTCTCTCCTCTCTTTACCCTTGTGTGGTTCTGTGACCTCTTTTCTCTTCTCTCTCTTAAATCTTTGATGAATCAATGAAAATGGCCAAATGGGTCCATTCCAATTCACTTATCCACCTCCACTCCCTCTGAAAAACACCTCTTTTGGGCCTTTAGTGACACCCTCTTGCTTGCTTTTAATGGGGTTCTCTGAGACATGGGTGTGTCCTTTTATTTGTGTTTTACCTTTCATCCTAACCCCCCTTTAGAATCTTGTGGGTAGGGAGAGGGATCATCAACCATGGTGGGATCTTCTGAGAGCCTCTGAATCTCAGTTTCTTGGGTTTTGAGTTCATCTAACAAAAAAAATCATACTTTTCTGTTCATGCAAGGAATTCAAATCAAACCCACTTTTTTCTATTGGCTTTTGAATGTGTGTGGTCTGAGAAAGGTAATATGGTAAATGCAAATGCATGAGCCCTATGTAACTTTCTTGCCTTTAGTTCCATTTTGGTAAAGAAAGGGAGGCAGCATAGTCCTTTGCCACTGTTTCTATTGGCTTTTGAATTGATTTATACCCTTATTGTGGATAAAAGAGGAACCAATGATTTCTTTTGAAAGACTTTGGGCTTGTTTTTGGTTCTTTGATGTAACCAACAACCTATGGCTATAACATCAATCAGTATGGGAACAGAACCACTAAGACCACTCACTTAACTGGAAACATTTTCATTCCTGAATTGGGGAAAATCCCATGAACCTTCATCACTATTCTTAACCCATTTCTGTTTCTCCTTTTCTTTTTCCTTTACTTGCAGGTTCTTTGGCCACATAATTTTTTCTGTAGCAACTCATCAGCTTCTCTTGAAGTGAATGGGAGGTCTGTCACTTCTTGCTTTGTTTTTTCAAGTTTTGGTTCAGTGATCACTGTGAATAATTTTGTATCTCTCTCCATATTTTTTATTTACCATGTTTTTTTCCATCTCGTGTTTTTATCAATTTCCATCTTGTGTTTTTATCAACTATCTGCTTCAGTTCTAGCTTTGATATTTTGAATGTAGTGTTGATGTATGTACACATACATACATCTCTATAATGCAGTCTTTGGAACAATTTTATGGCTTACATTGCAAGAGCTCATTTGCCCCACCAACCACTATAGCCTATAGATTTGGTGCATATCTTTTCCTTTGTTTTCTTAGGTAAAGGACACATATGTGTTTAGTGTTCATCTTGTTGGAATGGCCCTTCTCTGATTTGCTCCATCACTTGTATGGCTTATGTTGAGTTTTCATGAATTTTCATATCTGTTGATGGATTGTGTTTACAGCCAACCACTCACATTTTGTATCTTAATAGAGTTTCTTTGTTTTTTCTTCTTGCATCCATTCAAAACAGTTCTTTGATGGATTTTGTGATTAGCAGTGATATGGAAAAGGCAGTTTGAGAGGACATTTTGTTCATTAAAATTGATATCGAGTTAGTAACCGAGATACGTTCATGTCTGGATTTCCCATGCTCACATCGATGCACGGACTGCCTGTTAGTGACCTCTACGATGAGCAGCACATGCCAAATCATGCTCACTCTGATGCTTTGGTTTCTTCATCACTTGCCAGAGAGAACGAGTTTCACGAGCAATTCACAGGAGGAGCCCTTTCTAGTGTTCAAGAAAATCCAAACAGTTGGGTTCATCTCTGGAACGATGTCACGAGAACTCATGCACTGAGTAGCTACTCCGACGCCTTGCACATCTCATTTGCAACTTCTATGAACTGTGGGTATGACGATGAAGCGGCTTCTGCGAATGGCAAATGGGATTTAGATAAGTTTCCCATTCCTCCCGAGTTTGATGGGAAAAGCTTGGATCCAAATGGGTTGGTACCAACGAACAACATGGATCATCATCCTTACGGTTCTGCCTTGTTCATCAACGAGCAATCTCTTAGCCTTGCAACATCTCAATCTTCGGCCACAAGAATGAGTACTGCCTCGGGTATAACACACCATTGTTCAAATGAGAACAGGTTCACACCAGGACATAACTCTTGCAACAGCAAGAATCTCTCTCTCAGTTTTGGCCCCCAAGAGCCTCCCGAGTTTTCACAACATAAATATCTCGAGGTGATTCAGGAAATACTTTCTCAAATCGCAAGCTATTCACTTGAAAATTTGGACCACGCGAGTTGTTCCAATGTTGGGATGAGGGCCGTGTCGAATTCAGAATACTCTTCAAGCTCCTCAGCTGACAGAGGCGTGTTCACGAGTTCTGGATCAGACGGTAGATTTCAGGTTCACATGGATCCTCAACTTCAAAAGCGAGCAATTGAAACGAACAAGGCTCAGTTACTGACTCTACTACAAGTGGTACATTATTTACACTTGTGATTCAATGCTGAAATTAGTTTAAAGATTCATAGTTCACTTTTTTTCCTACTTATATGATTAAACTTAGGTTGATGATCGGTATAACCAATGCATGGATGAGATCCACACCGTTGTATCTGCCTTCCACGCTGCAACTGAACTAGATCCTCAGAAGCACGCATCATTTGCTCTCGGGACAATCTCTTTCTTTTATAAAAACCTGAGGGAGAGGATCAGCAACCAAATCCTGTCAATGGGGGGAGGAGAGCTCAAGAGCATAGGCAAAAGAGAAGAGGACCTATCATTCGAAGCATCATTCATTCAAAGGCAGTGGGCACTCCAGCAGCAGAAGAGAAAAGAACATCAACTGTGGAGACCTCAGAGAGGCTTGCCCGAAAAATCTGTTTCAGTTCTTCGCGCATGGATGTTCCAAAACTTCCTCCACCCGTAAGCTCTCTTCATATCTGTTCAATAATTATAAACATAACTATATACTAAAATGGGTTTATATTTATTTTAGGTACCCTAAAGATGCTGAGAAACATTTGCTTGCAATAAAAAGTGGACTGTCAAGAAGTCAGGTATATATAAGTGAACATATAAATACTACTTTGTTATAGGATACAATGCCTATGCATACATGTATAAATATAAGGGAAAATGGCAAAAATGTGCTTTATAATATGATGCTGTGTGCTTCGATAGTAGAAAAAATATGCTGTGAACTTTACGTGAGACTGTTCTTTTTTGGTATTTAGGTGTCCAACTGGTTTATAAATGCTCGAGTTCGCCTATGGAAACCGATGATAGAGGAAATGTACTCGGAGATGAACAAGAGGAAGTACGAACAAGGAAGTGAGAAGGTGAAGAGCATGAGCATGAGCATGAGCAATCACAGATATGGCATATGATCTGAAGTTGGAAGATTGTATAGTGAATTGGGACTGAGCATAGCTTTCGTCATATAACATGTAAGTAGAGCATTGCTTCCACATATATACAGGGAGGAGAGGGTTTGGGGAGGATTTGGCCTGGAGTTTCTCATGAAAGGGATGAGAAAATCTAATTAGATTATTGGGATCAAAATATTTTGCTAAGGCTCTGTATCTACCTATTCTTAGCCTTCAGAGGTTGAGCTACTCTTGATTAATATCAGTATATTTCTATATCTGTGTTAACATAAATGCTTCTCATGACAATGACATGGAGGAGAAAGCTCTATGACTAAACTTATTGTTATCAAATGGTTATCTTATTTTATTTTAGATTACAAACATCTTACCTACTCCAATCCCATACATACCCCATGAACACTGAGCAGCCAACTCACTTCTACTAACAATCCTTATTAAGAAAGTAGATGGTCTATTTTTACTTTTGAAGGAAGAAGAGAATAAGAAAGAAATGGTTGAAATCAAGTGAGGGAAAGAAAATGGCAAAAATGTATCTTGTAATGATGGGCCACTTTTGCAGGAGGATGTTTTAAAATTTGTGAAAAGTATATCAAGGAATTTTTTTTTGTGAAAAAAATTAAGGTCGCTATTGAAATTAAAAATTAAAATTTATAAAGAAAAATAGTTTCTAAACTTCTACTATTGTTATAAACTAGGTTGTAGCTCCGCGCGATGCGCGGTGTTATTTATAATATATTATTGAATAATTAAATTTTTTTAATATGCTCAAATTTATTTTTAAAAGTGAACTATTATAAATTAAATAAAAAATTTACAAAAAAAAAGAAAGTAATAAATTAAAATAAATAAATATCAATAATACTCCAATAACAACACAATGAACAATTCAAATAAATTATTGAATAAGTCTCGCGGATTCCAAAATATCGAGAAATAAAAAATTAGTAGATGATAAACAAATATTTGTATAAAAGTAATTTATATACATGTCAGCGACATATCACATATGATAGCTTTTTAGTTCCTTGAACTCAATTGATTGTCTTTTAACTGCTACTTCTTTCCTTAATAACATGGAAAAATCAGTTTTAAAACACAAATTGCGTCATGATTCAAAAAATTTACTATCTTATATTGCACATTACCAAATAATTCACTTTCTTGTCATCACTGTCAATCTCTGTTTTGTTGCTAAGTCTGTCTGAAGTAGTCAACTCCATCAATATTTCTTCTTCAATCTATCATTCGTTCCCTAAAAATCAACATGACGGATCAAAATATTGCATAACCAAATGTATCAAAAAAATTCATCAAAATCTAATGAATGAGACATAGATCGATTTATTTGGTTAATGAATCGTATCTTATATAGAGACACGTGATTAAAATGTATTCAAATTAGTTTAGAAAATGAATTGTAGTCTAACAGAATTCTAATTAATATTAAATTTGTTTGTTATTGATTCTTAATTGACTTTGAAATGTATCAGTATATTAAGATAAATTATTGAATTAAAAAAAATCAGAATTTTTAATTGAGTTTTAATTGTATTAGTATACTAAAATAAACTTAATTAAGTTTAAAACGTATTAGGATACTACAATATATTAGTGTTTTAATTTTTAATTGAGTTTGAAATGTATTAGTATACTACAATAAGTTATACCTCTCTCACGACTAATGTGTTATCGTATTTTTGAATGATGTTCGGCATAATATACGCACACATTACGTATCCTAATAAATAGAAACATACAAATATTTAATAAACATAAAAATAACATGAGTAAAATAAAGAATTAAATATCAAACCTCCTTCCGACGAGATGTTGGGTTAGTTATCTAATAATATTCAAAGGTTTCTTTAAAAAAATATATATATATCAAACCTCCTCGTCAATGATGATCATGTCTAGATAGAGTAGTTTATCTATTTTTGGGTTTCGAGCTTCCCACTTCCAGCTGGCCCTAATGACGATAGAACAGTTTTCATAGCCAATTATCAAAATTTTCAAAGTAATGTGCTCCATTGATAAATTTTGGTCTAACTAAAAAAAAAATATTTTTTAGGGTATGATTTTATGCACATGACATGCATATATTTATAGTAGAAGAAATTGATAAATACTAATTGAGTTCCGAATGAAGTACTCATGATTCATAATTACTGAACAACTTGTAATTAATTTGTGGTTTGAATTGGGATTGATGATTAATGTGACAGTTGACTTTTACAAATTAATTTTTGGAATTTTCATATTTATACAATTTCTAATTGATTTAAAGTCTAATCCTGTTCTGCGTTAAATTAATTCAAAATTTTCGAAATTTCTTTTTTATTTCTATTTCCTATTTCATTTCAAATCTAATTATAATGATTTTAAAAAATTTCTTTTTTCTCCAAAATTTTCGAAATTTCTTTTTGATTTCTATTTCAATTTCATTTCAAATCTAATCTTAATGATTTTCAGAATTTCATTTTTTCTCCAATTGTAATATTAATTAATCATAATTGTAATGATACATCAAGTTGTCCAAAAATTATTACTTCAATGTATTATTTTGATTTTTCATCATAATTCTAATTCTAATGATTTATGTAGACCAGTTTGAGTGTGACCTAGTGTTTGACATTATTCGTTCTATAGCCTCAGACGACTAGAGTTCGAGACTCAACATAATATTTAAGTAGTGTGGGTTTAAGGGTATTTAAGGAAAGTAATATAATGAAAATTGATATTTCATGAATGCCAACATGAAACCAAAAACTTAATGATTTAATATTGAAAATTAAAAATGAGGCCTAAACATTTTCCCTCAAGCTTTATGTGTTTGTTTATTAAAAGAAAAAGATCACTAAAAACGGTCACGGAATACGTGTGGCTTTGGGAGCAAGTTACCATCATAAAAGAGAAGCGTCACGTCGCAACCTAATCCCATACAAATTTCAAATACAGACTTCTTGTTCGTTTAGGATTCGATTTACAGCTTTTTTATTCACATCAATCGATTATATTAGTGGGTTCCCATGTGTAATTAGCTAACCAAATCCCATACCAATCAATCAGTGCTCTCTCCATTTGTTTTGTTTTGTTTTAAAATCGAAAAACAAGAAAAGAAGAAACATAGCTAGCTGCAAGATTGTAGATTGAAGCAGAGGAATCAACAATGGCTCAAGTGGTGGTGATTTTGGATTTTGACAAGACGATCATAGATTGTGATAGTGATAATTGGGTCGTTGACCATATGGGTTTGACCCATTTGTTCAATCAGCTTGTCTCTACCCTCCCATGGAACTCTATCATGGTATAGTCTCCGCACCCTCCATCATTTCTTTTATCATCGCGTGTGTGAGTATTGGAACCAGTGATCTCATGAGTTCGACTTTTTCCTATTACAGGATAGAATGATGAATGAGCTTCACTCGAGAGGGAAGACGATCGAGGACATTAGAGAGTGTCTGAGGGAGGTTCCTATGAACCCAAGGATTGTCTCTGCAATTCGATCGGCTCATGCTTCTGGGTATGTTTTGTTTTGCTGTAATTATATGGTCAACAAGTTTTTGTTTTTTTATGTGGTTGTAGAGGTTGATGATGATGGGTTTTTTTTGCAGGTGTGATTTGAGGATTTTGAGTGATGCCAATGTCTTCTTCATTGAGACAATCTTGAAGAATCATGGTGTTTTGCATTGTTTCTCTGAGATCACCACAAACCCTAGCTTTGTTGATGAGCATGGAAGGTTCAGAATCTTACCTTACCATGATCACTTCAACACATCTCCTCATCACTGCACAATTTGTCCCCTAAACATGTGCAAGGTACTTTTCTTGACTTGTAAACCTTAATCTACCCAAAAACCTTAAATCCGTAAAACCCCAATTTAGTTTTGATGTGTTTTTCTTATCCAACAACCTCATGCTTAGTACATGAGGTCTCTGTTCTGTCACCTCACTCACAGCCTTTGATCGGTTCTGTTTTTTTGATGTTGTGTTGTGTTATATTATGGTAGGGTTTGGTGATGGAGAGGATTCGAGCTAGGCTTTCCGAGGAGGAGGAGAAACATGTCATCATCTACCTTGGAGACGGGGAAGCTGATTTCTGCGCGGGTTTGACACTTGGGGAAGGAGATTTTCTGATGCCCAGGAAGAACTTCCCAGTCTGGGAAGCAATCTCCAAGAACCCGAGTCGGGTAAAAGCAAAGGTTTGTGAATGGAGCGAAGGGGAGGAGTTGGAGATCACATTGCTGAAACTGGTCAGCAGAGTGTGCACAAAAGAGACTCATCATCATCCACCAGTTGACTGCAAGTTCCAGACAAGTTCAATCTCAGCCCACAATGGCTTCACAACCACTCTCCCTGTACCTCATTAATTACATATCAAAACATTAACTCTGTTCAGTTTTGATATTTGTTGTTTACTTTGTGTATTTCCAGAATATGCCATTGGCACTTAAGCAATCAATTTTTCATGAATTGTGCTATAAATTCATGAAGCTGAGAACATAGATGGAATCTCCCTTTTATTGTGCTACAATTTGCTGAATAACTGTTCCAATGATTTACAGATGAAAGAATCAAAATGTCTGATTTCTTAAATATTTCCTCACTTATATCTACAGCCTACACAGATCAACCAAAATATATAACTAGGCTACTCGAGTGTATGGTATGGATTGCTGAATTGAAAAAATAATTACCATCTCTTTCAGCTCCAACTAATCATCGAGGGAGCTCCGTGTTTTTATCGGTTTCAATTTCAATCCCATGCTTTCTGGGGAAAGAAGCTCGGGGGAGATGCAAGACGGGCTGAGGGGGCTTCGTGGGCTGACACTTTGCTTAGGCGGCCTGTATAAGCCATATCCCATGAGGAAGTACTCCAGTGGTATGAACATGGCATGTGGCTGCTCCTCCGTCACCATTGATCCGCATGCCTGAACCTGTGAAGTGAAATCCTCTCGTTCAATAAAGCAGCCTTTGAAATAAGTAGTACACTCGTTTAGGCCTAGGACTTTACATGTAGGGTACAGACATTTGTTACATACCTCAACTAAGGCGCTGTATCTTTGATCCAGTTTTGATGTCATCCGCAAGGCCTCGTCGTGGAAAGGAGAATTCTCTCCGACGAAAATCAGTGACCGGCAATTTAGTTTTTTCAGTCCTTCACTAATGTCTGATCTCCTGAAAGATATGAAGATTAAGTTTCAGATACGTTGTTGTAATGTAAGGGCATTTCTGTGTATGAAATAGCTCAGTTCAAGATTCACCATATACAAGTTTATGCAGACATGTAATCTTAGGTACACTATCACGTGAAAAGAAGTGGAAAGGGAAAAGGTGATCGATAGCAAGATTTACCCATTAATGGCTTCGAGATATTGCCAAACATTTGAACCCTGCCTCTCATCCAGCAACTGTCGGGGAAAAAATATGCACAGTACTTATTAAGACACGCTTGTAACTTTTGACAACCCGCTCTAGTCATTACCAAACTTCTAGAGATAATCAGTGGATAATAAAATGAAAAGAAAGTAAAAAGGAAGAACTCACTCTTCTGCACGCAACAACTATATCCGATTCGGGTATATGAAGAGTACCGCGAAGTTCCTGCACCATTTACAATTCATTCCGTCAATCAACTAGTACATCGAAATACAATAATCAATTTATGGATTTTAAGCACAAGTATACCTTGCTGAAGTACCGCTTAAGCAATAACTCCTTTGCCACTCCACACATGCCATAGAAGTAGAGTAAATTTGACAGCACCTGCAAATTACATGAAGTATGATATAAGAATAAGATCTTTAATATATTATATACTCCAATATTTGACCAAAAGGGTTCACAAACAAACCTTATTATACAACCACTCGGTCCAAGAGGGTGCGCTACACAGTGGAGATACAAGTATCAACCCAACAACACGTTGCCTGTATTTCAACTGTTGCCAAAGAGAAAACAGCCAAGGTAAGTAAATCGAACCCAGTAATAAATGATAGAAATTTGGAGATGTTAAAAGTAAAATGTGTGCAATTATACTGAAGGAGATGGCTTACGGCAAACAGGGTAAGAATGTATGCACCAGCTGTAACGCCCATACACATCACTGACCCAAGTCTGGAAGAAAAGAAGAAATAAACGAAAAGTATATAAGGTTGATACTTCCTTTTCTTTTCCAAGTAAAGATAAACAGTGATAACGACTACTTCTGGCTTTTTATTAATGAGTAGGTGATGTGTCTATGTAAATCCCTATCAGACAACTAGGCAGAAACTTTACTTTACCATCCATAAGCCAACATAGAATGTACTAAAATTACTATAATGTCTTTAGTAAGAAGAAAATTTTGCTTAAAGCCAATTCGTACCCCACTGAAAGTAGACATTGAATAAAATATGTAATTATAAATCAATTACCCAAAGTAATTGAGGACCTCAGCAAGCTGATCTGCTAAGTCGTCAACAGAAAGCACGGGATCATTAGGGCTGACTGCAACAGCTCCCAACTGCAATAATTCTTGAAGGAAGCACCAGGTAAGAAATTGTGAATTTTAGATATCCACAAAAAGACACGTGCATGGCCTAGATGCAGCAAAAGTTACCGAGTACAAACCTCGTGCCCCGGAGGACTAATATGGTATACGCAAAAGTTGTGGAGCAGCAAAGAACAAACTTCTGGACAAAAGAATAATCCTTGAAAACATGACATATCTGCTTGATTTCATAAAAGAAGACAACACTTAGAACACGACAAAAAAAATATCAGCTACAAACTCCAAATGCATGCATAGTAGCGTGTTCTATGAAGCCATGAATCAAAACCTCCATGTATAAGAATGTTGGCGATTTTTTCATTCAAAGATCTAAAATCGTGAGAACACAACATGTTATTTATTAGACAACAAAGATTCATGTGGCCGTAATTTAAAGACCTTTTTAGTTATTCATCTTTATATCCTACATGCTTCAGGAGTTTTACTTTTATCTGTTTGTCCATGTGGAACTCAAAGCAATCCGACATCCTATCATAGTCAAATGGCTGAATTTAAAGCTGGAATAGAATGTAATCATGATGATAAAATGGTGTGATATCAAACACATGGCAATTTACTTGAACTTCAGGTGAAAAAAGGGGAAGTATTTAAATATCTAATCCTATTATACTTACAATTTACAGCTAAATCGGGATAGGTAACAAGAGCTGGCTTGTCCTCGTCTCCATACACCGAAACTGATATAGGACCAAAACTTGTTTCAATGAAGTGCTCCTGAAGGCAAAAACATAGGCATCAGAAAATTCATTCTTCACTAAAAAAGCAATAAGGAAAGACAGAATATTAACTACTTGTTATGTTAGAGCCCCCAATCGGAAAGATCTACTTCTAGCACTAGTAATAATACATATAAAACATATTCTGATCACATAATAAGAATTCCAAACAATAATTATGCGAAGTTCCAGGTCTGCCACCTTAGAAACAAGAAAAGTTAAGGGTATGGTCCCAAGTAAAGTGTATTCTGAGTCTGCCTTATAAGGAACACTAATCATTTTTGTTCATACAAGTAGTAAAGTATATTCCAGTTGTATATACAAAGAAATATAAGGTTCTTTGCTCACTAAACATTCTCGTGAACTTTTCTTTACTAATCAGATTTCTTGCAAAGTGATTTGCCACAATTTGTGTTAATGACATCTAACTGAAGGACTTTAATATAAGAAAACATTACTGGAAAACAATTTTTCAAATAAAGAACTGATAAATTTGAAAATCCAATGAACTTGAACATAAACAACCAAGAAACAGCTGTAAAATCACATCATACACAATAGAGTACAGCCAGAGTAACCAATAAAGATAACCACAAAACCTTTAAACCAAAGTCACTCAAAAAAATCAACTTCATCAAGCTCACAATCTGAATTTGAAGCAACAACAAAAAAAAACTCCAATCCAAATTACGGGAACTAACCATTTCATAAAAACAGCACAGCCCACAACAATCAATAGGAGTAAATGCAAGCACGAAATTCAGACCAACATAATAAGCTGTTTGGCTCCTGAGAAAAAAAAACGATGGAAAATAAACAAACACCCACTTCAACTGAACCCAATGAAATTCTCCCACAAGGAAAAACGTCAGCATTGAAAAAACTTCATTTCCCCTCATTTTCTCGGGAACCAAACAGAACCTTCACAAAAACGCCCCAACAAAACAAAACAGAAATGCAAGTACCTTTCCACCAAGGAAATGGGTCTCCATGTCAACCACCGAATCGCTTGAATCCGTCATTTCCCTCTTCTGGGTTCTCTGATTGTCCCTTAAAAATTGAAACTTTATTGGCTGTCTCTTAATTCGGACACGCCTCCATGGCTGGGTTGGTTCTATTACTATATATAGTAACTCACAGAAATGTCAAATCTCTGGGTGACTCGTCCGAGTCACCGACGCTCGATTTTAAGAAGCTCACGGTTATGCGTACTGATTCGGGAACTCTGGTTAGAATTTAACCACCATGAGTTAAGAGGCCGACATGTTTTTGCTCCAAGTTTGAAATTACAATTTTTGTCCTCCTTGTGTCGTCTTAGCCTCCAACCGACTGCTTCAATTTTTAACTATTTCTCCAATTATTGGTTATTTTAGAGGAAAATAATTTTTTCTTTTGAAAAAATGTAGCTTACCTTATTTATATTATATACTATTTTCACTTTCCTTTATAAAATTAAGATGCATTTTGTGAAGTCACTGAATTACACTAACATTTCATTTAATTCTAACAATATTAACTTTTAAAAAATTTTGTTCATTTTTTCTAAAATGACGAAAGTATTCTTGTATTTAAAAAATTAAAAATTATTTTTCAAACTTTAAAAGAAATACTTTTTTCTATAAAATAAATAATAAAAACTGATTAAAAAATATTATAAAACATATATTTAAAACTTGTTTTTCATCTCTTATATTTTAAAAAAATCTTTTTTAAAAAATAAATATTAGAAACAATTTTTATTATTTATTTTATGAAAAATTATGTCTTAAAAAATATTTTCAAAATATTTTTAATTTTTTAAATACATGGACATTTTCGTTATTTTGATCAAAAACTAACGTTGTTGAGGATAAATAAAATATACACATTCTGTTGATAAATGAGATAAGTAAAAGTCATACATAATACGAGAGAAGTAAGTAATATTTTTTCTTCTGTTTTTCTTACAATTATTGTTTAAGGAAAATTATATTTTCAGTGATTTATATCTGTAGTGAAGTTATCAACAACAAAATCAAATATTTATAAATGAGTAATTCAGTATTAAATGCTATGTTATTGATTGAAAGTGTCATTTATATTCTTTCATTATTGATTTGTGTAGGTGTAAATATAATGGTTCCACCTGTCTTCGTGATAATATTTATTTGACATCTTAAATATTTGATATATTAATTTCGTTCCTTTCCTGAAGTTGCAAGTAAATTACTATTATTTACTATTACTATGGAATTGATTTGATTTGACGATGTTGATATTGATATTTGTTTTGTTTAATAACAGTATTTTACGGTAAGTTATATTATAGATATAGCTATAAGATTCTAAATTAGAAACAGAATATTAAATTAAGTCAATTAGTTTGAAATTTATAAATAATAATTCTTTTTAGAAGAGAATATGTGGTTCTAAAAAATTGTATACGATTTTTATGATATGATAAATTGAAGTTCATGTGTTTGTTTCTTCGGAATTAACGTTTATTGTTTATTTTCAGCATATTATAATTTTCAACATTTTTCACGTCATGTTACAATTCAACAATTTACTATTTCAATTTCCAATCCGCAAAATGCCCAAAAATTAATAATATAATGAAGTTAAAATTTTCATTTATATTGTGTTACTGTATTGTGTTTTTAAATGAATTATGTCATTGTATTATATTTTTCTTAGGGAAAACACGAATATTATTAAGTAACTGACCTGACATCACGTCGAACACCCGAAGCAACAGATGGTGGGAGCGTGCATGGCTAGTTTATGAGCCACGAAATTACAAGAGCGACGAGCAAAATAAATAAAAACACATGTCCTAGAAGTAGACAATATGCACCACCTATCGCTAACGATATCTCCAAATATGTTCAACCTGTCATGTTTAGCATCATGTAAAGTCACAACCTCTACCTCATATGGATAGAGAAACATCGTGATCCCACTGCATAATGTTTTAACCAGGGCTCCATGATAACTATGGAGACCAATCGACTCGAGTGGCATTCACTTGAAAATTTGATGAATAGTTGAGGGTAATTTCGTCTTTTTACATAATTGAAATTGGACCAGATTTAATTTTGGTTCAATTCAGGGGTAGTTTAAGCATTTTTAGTATTTTAAGTAGTAAAGTGTCCCAAAATGTAATTCATGATACTGAAAAAAAGAAGAAAAAAGAAGGTATGAAAGCGACAAAAATGTATATTCATGTGCACAAAAGTGTACATAAATATTGAAATCACATATTAAAAATAAAAAGTTATAATGCATTCTTCTTCTTGAACGATTTTCTTCTCCCAACTCACTTCCTCATTGGGGTTTGAGCTCTGACGATAAAGGTGCAGAGGATGTTGCTCGATTTGATAGCTTAAATAGAGATGGCATAGGGATAATCAATCAAACTTACATTCTTTGAAGAAAGAATGTAAGACGCCGTCTAGGAGACGTCATATATATAAAAAGTAAAAACTATGTCTTAGGTAAGAAAATAAAAACATCTAACATCTATGGGATAAATGTGATCAATAATTATTATAATTGAACCAAATTATAATGAAATTAAAAAAATTTAATAGGAAAATAGTATAATTGACAAAACCAATTGTTTCAGGTTTTAAAACCCTAGAGTGACATTAATTGATAATCATAATCAAATATACTCCATCTCATTTCATCTCTACCATTTTACGAAATTCATCGCTCCCATTTCATGAGACCATATCCGTTCACATCGTCCCGATTAAAATCTTTCACATTGAACTCTGCCACAACGTCGACTCCGACGATGCCAGTGCCAATTTATCTTGGTTTCATCAATTTGTGTGTAATTGAATGATATTTTCAGAAATTATTTTCATCAAATTTCTTTTGTGCATGATTCAACTTTTGTCTGTATGATTTTGATTCTGGACATCACCATGAAAATAAGGACCCAATGATTAGCAGCAAAGTATATGTAAATAGAGTAAATAGTGATGAAAATGAAAACATAACCGTGTGAGTGAAATCAGAAAAGACAACCCAAAATTGACCATGACCATTTTCATTCACTCGTAATTTGATTCTTATTAGGCTAGGAAATGGACACCAATGATCAAAAGAAGTTAAAAAATAAATTAGGGCTGATATTGAAAATGAAAATGAAACTTAGGAATGAAATAAAAATTATGGCTGAGATTTGATGAAATAAACATAAACATATTAAATTGAGGATTAAGGATTGAATAAAAATGAAAAATATTAGGCTGAGATTTCATGAAAATGAAAACAAGTGTATTAAATTGAGAAACAAGAATTGAATGAAAATGAAAAAATGTCCAATTTTTATGAAAATGAAAATTATGAATGATGTGAATGAATTTCATTTTCATGAAACAATTACCATGCTGTCCTCTAGTGATGTTAGATGACAAAATTAAATTTAAAAAATACGAAAATTACGTTAAGTTGCCACTGAAATGAATAAATTAATCTGATCCATAAATATTACGATTCGACGGTTAGTAAGAATTCTTATTAACTGAATTTGGGTGTTCAAACTGTAGAACGTGTAATACAATATTGTAAACAGTGTAGTGCAAAATTGTAGAACATGATGAAATTGTGCAAAATTGCAGGAACGTGATGAACTTGTGCAAAATTAAAAAACTCTGTAGAACATGTAGTACAAAGATGTAGAACGTGTAATGCAAAATTGTGGACATGTATTTCGAACGTTTTATAGCCGTCTGTAACCGAATGTGCCTTATATACTAATTCAATCAACAAATAAATAATTTTCAAATATATTATGGAAAGTTATTTTTAAGTGAAACATTTATAAGCATATCTGCTTGTAAAAATATTTAATTGTTATTTATAGGTCAACATTTTATTAATATATATGTTTGTGCTTACCCTCAATAGAAATTATCCACACAGCACACAGCTAACACTGAATTGCAATCATAAATATATATTCTCTAGCAAGTACAACATTTATTTAAATATAATATCATACTTCACTTTTGTCATGAATAATATATTCTACAATATTTCAATTCAAATTTAAAGTATGCTAAAATATTGTAATGTATTAATTTAAGGGGTAATTCCATGTCAATACCCTAACTTTGCTTCATTTTGAAATCAGTACCCTGACTTTAAAACTTTTTTTGCCGGTACCTGAAGTTTATTTACGTTGCAGTTAAGGTAACGGCTGTTAAGTATAACAGAATTGGTGTGCAAAAAGTCTAAAATACCCTCAATGGTTTTGGTCTGTTAAACTGGTCTGATTGAATCAATTGATATGATTATGAAATGACTATTTTACCCCTAATTGAATACCTAATTTAACTAAAAATTGAGGGCAAATCTGACTTTTCACTTACACATAATAATTATAATTCTTTAATATTTAAATATATATATATATAATAATATTATTAATTATATATTATTATCATTAATTATATATTATTATTATTATTAATTATATATTATTAATCATAAATCATTAATTAACCTCCCTAATTAAACCCTCCCCACCGACCACCACTCCGTCTCCGCCACCACTCCCGTCTCCGGCCGCCACTCCCGCCTCCAGCCGCCTCTGCTCAGACGAGAAGCGGATCCGGCGTCTCTCCAGTCTGCTCCGACCTCCCCACCAATCCCGTCTCTCTGCAGGAGGAGGCTCTCGGCGACAGACCTCCTCGACCCACGACACCAGCCTCCCGTCCCGGCCCACCCCAACGCGCACGACCACGGGTACTCGCCTTCTCTCCACTCGCCATCCACGCGCCGCCACAAGCCCGTCCCAGATCCAGCGCAAAACTCTGTCCCCAGATCCAGCGCCACAGCCCTTAGCACTCGCGACTCCTCGCGACGGTTTAGGTGACGGTTTAGGTCCGGGTGGCGCTCTTCACCGGCGACTCTTCACCTCCGTCAAGTCTGGTTCCAACCAAACCAGATCTGGTGCAAGGCTCCTCGAGAAGTCTCCAGGCGGAGGTCGCCCAGATCTGGTGCAAGGCTCCTCGTGACTCCTCGCGTCTCCTCGGAGAGCTCGAAGATGCGGAGAGCGGTGGGAGGCGGCGGTCGGAGCAGACGGTCGGAGACGAGAGTGGCGGCCGGAGACGGGAGTGGTGGTCGGTGGGGAGGGTTTAATTAGGGAGGTTAATTAGGGTTAATTGATGATTAATAATAATAATTAATAATATATAATTAATGATAATATTATATAATTAATAATATTATATATATATTTAAATATTAAAGGATTATAATTATTATGTGTAAGTGAAAAGTCAGATTTGCCCTCAATTTATTAGTTAAATTGGGTATTCAATTAGGGGTAAAATAGTCATTTCATAATCATATCAATTGAACCAATCAGACCAGTTTAATAGACCAAAACTATTGAGGGCATTTTAGACTTTTTGCACACCAATTCTGTTATATTTAACAGCCGTTACCTTAACTGCAACGTAAATAAACTTCAGGTACCGGCAAAAAAAGTTTGAAAGTCAGGGTACTGATTTCGAAATGAAGCAAAGTTAGGGTATTGATATGAAATTACCCCTTAATTTAATTTAAGAGCATTATGATATGATTTTAAATTCCACATTTTTTTCTACTCAACTCAAAAATATGCCAAAATAAATAATAACATACCTTCAATCTCCGAGCAACACATACATGTGATCATATCTTATTCTTAAATTTAAAGTTATATGAAAAAATCCCACTTAGCTACCCTGTATTATACCGATTTTTCATTTAATTACCCCAAACATGAAATTGGCTTGTGAACCCCCTAAACTTCCCTAACGTGTCACTTTGACCTAACAGTGTTAATTTTTGATCATGTGACAAGCACATGAGTGTTTTTTTTTTTGTAAAAATGCCAGGAATACCCTTCTCCCATATTTGTCCGTTTCTGGTTTGAACATCTATGGCTAAACCTATTTTTAATCACCAAATCAACCTCCTCTATGGCCACCAAATCAGCAACCCTGAATTTTGAATCTTCCTCTACCTGTTTGGTCGCTGGGAAAAAAGAAGGCATAATTTTCTTGTCGTGGTTTCTGTTGATTTAAAATTTGAGAAACCTTTATTTATTTTTCTTATTTTGCTTGATTCACAAAAGTTTGAGACCGCTCGTTTGCTTTCCCAATTTTTCTTTTAATTTTCTTCAGTTTTTTCGATTGCCAAACAAGATTGATTTCAATCCGTTCCATTTTGTATGTGAAATTAAACTAAATAATATAAAATAAAAATTGAGAGAACAAAAACTGATATGGATCGATTTTGCAGACCCATCAATTCTTATTGTTTGAATCGATTAATTGAGTTGTTGTTAAGATATGTTCAGCAACAAAGATCTACTCCAAATGCTATAGAGACATTTGTCTTGTAGAGCAACAACAAGCCTCCATCAAATCCACAGTCAAGGACTCCCTCTCCTTCCTCTTCTTCTGTGGCGGAGACAGTCGCATCTCTGTCCTTGTCGGCGTTATTTTGCCTCCTCCTTGGTCACAAAATCAAACTCCTCCTTGGTCACCAAATCAACGTTCTCCAATTTCTGCTTTTATTTCTTAAAATTTTATTTTGTTTGTTTAATGAATGGAGACAAAAGCCATGCTCATGTGTAATTGTGAGGAAGGAAGAGAGAGACTTGAATAGAGAGAAACAATCAGAAATGGATAGAGCAAATGTCATTTTGAAAATTTAATTTTCAGTTGAGGGTATTTTAGACTTTTTACCATCAACTTAACACCGGTAGCCATAAGTGACACGTTAGGGAAGTTCGGGGGGTTCACAAACCAATTTCATATTCTGGGGTAGTTAAGTGAAAAATTGGTATTGTACAGAGTAGCTAAGTGGAATTTTCTCTATATATATATACAATACTAATTTGCCCCATAAGATGAAATTGATTTTCACTACTGAGTTTGTCCATTAAAAATAAGTCAAATGTCCAATAAAAAATTGTGATATCTAATGAAAGTGAATGGACAACGAAAATAAGTGAATGTCCAACGGAAACATTTTGTCCATTCAAAATAAATGAATGTCCAACGAAAATAAGAGAATGTCTAGTGATTATCATGTTCTCACGACACATTTGGTTCTCAGCCGAACCCTTCCCTAATACAATAATTAAAGGCTAGGTTTTTTTATTTATTATATATATATAAAGTTTTATTATATTTTATTGGTAAAGAGTAAATAAAAAACCTAGCTTTAATTATTGTATTTTATCGGCAATAAATGAATAAGAATATCTCAACATGAGGATTAGAATTAACGATCTCATATTTATTATATGATATCTTTGTTACTTCAATCACGGGGTTTAGTGTCTTTAAATATCGTTATTGAGTAGAAAATCAAAATTAATGGTTTCGTTTACTGAAGTTGTTCAATAGGATACGGAAACAAGACTTTAATCATCAGTGAAATTTGGTAGTAAATTGAATATATATGATGTGCTCAACTTAGTTTTAAGTTTTGGAAGATGAGAGGTCATGTTGTGCGTGATAGATATGTAACTATTCATTGATTTGAATGATAAACATTACTTTGCTTACAATTAACTACTTAATTAATATATTGTCAATATCAATATCAGTATTAAGAAATCTAAATCACTCATCAACCTTCAATCAAATTGCTTATACGTGATATCAAATACATGGTACATTGTGGTCACAACACGCCGAACTTGCATGGTACACCGCTATTTCAATGATGACGTACAATTTCGTTAAAACAAATTTTAGTAATATCAACAATCGTGCATCATAAGCGGTGTACTTTTAACTTTACACAATTTCTAACAGTGTTCGAGGCGCCCTGTTTAAATAGGTTTTCTTAATTAATAAACGAACTAGATTTGTGCCTAATTTTTTAAGTTCGATAGTCATGTGAGTCGACTTATAGTTTAATAACTAATTAGTTATATTTTTTATTAATATAAATTCAATTTCTAATAAATAGTTCATGTAGCAAAATAAAGATCACTCAAACTAACTTAAATTGGATTCGAGTTGAGCTATTTTTTTTAGTTAACTCAGAAAAAAATTAAACTATAGTAGACTAGTTTACATTCATGCGTGCTCGAGGTTGGGAAGTTAATTAATTATTACTTTAATTCTAAGTAAGGTGCTTAATTGTGATTTGCGAAGGCGTGAATTTTCGAATCTTTGACTCTGAATTTAGACATTTATGGTAAGAAGTTGATGAAGGAACGAAACCTTTTAATAGTTAGCACAGTTTTTAATGATCACTTAACTCCTAATCCTATTCAACAACCAATCTCTGTCGATACAATATTTTCAGTCTAATTAATTATTAAACATCACTATAACTATCGGTAGTTAGCAGAAAACAATAACAGCAGCAATGCTAACAATAACTGCATTGCTGTCTTAAATATAAGGTAAACAATGTTCGTTGAAACCAACCCAAACATCAATAAAAAAGAAATGTCAATTTGTATGAATCATGCGTTGCAAACAATTTGTTTATTAATATATAAATTGATGTCTTTTTTTCTATTTGTTTGAAAAATATCTTAGTCAAGATATCATGATACAGGGATAATGACAATTTGTTACACCTGACTATGGTGAAATGACACTTTAATACCCTAACTATAAACTTCTTTTTTTTAGTACCCTGACAATGTTTTTGTGACAACCTACCCCTAAAATGTCCAAAATGCCCTTGGTTTAAGAAACCAAAATCAAATTGATTCAATTTGGTTTAAAAACCAGAATTGAACCGGTTCAACCTCAATTGAACCGGTTCTTCTTCTTCTTCTTCAACGAAAATCAAATTTTTTAACAGGGCCATGTGGCCAAACAGCTTGTCCTTCCTCGAGAACTTGATGTGCCTCTTGTTCCTCTTGCAGCCCTCGAACGGGCACGAGAACCGCACCTTTCGCGGCGGCTCCGCCGCCGCCGCGCCCCGGTCCGGCCTCGCTAGCGCCTCCGGCGTCTTGAACTGGTTCCCGTGCGCTCGCATGTGCATCCGCAAGTTCGCGTCTCGCTTGAAGCCTTTCCCACAGATCTCGCAGAAGTGAACGTGCTCCGCTAGCAGCTCGATCGAATCGAGCTCGACGATCTCGCCGTCGAGCTCGCAGACCTCCTCCTCGATCTTCAATTCTGCGGCCTCCTCGAGTTTCAGACCCGGCGCTTCCTTAGTTCCGTTTTCCTCCAAAATTTTCAGATCCGGCGGCTCCGCGGGTTCTCCGGCGGCTCCGCGGGTTCTCCGGCGGCCGGAGGGGTCGATTGGAGGCGAGAGGCAGCGAGGAGGGCGGAGCCGTTGACGATGATCTGGTGGATGGCGGATTCGATCTCGGCGGAGACGAGGTCCATGCGATCTTTTCCGATGAGAGTGTTGTTGTTGATCGAGTCGGAGAGGAAGCGCTAGAGCGAGTCCATCCTCCCGGAGACGGCGGAGAGGTTGAGCAGCGGGGCGCGAGTGTCCGGCGGATCCTCCGGCGGGATGGTCGGAGACATTGAAGCGGCGAGCGGTGGTGGCTGAGTTGGTGATAGAGAATGAGAGGTTAATGGTGTTGACTTGACTCGGTCGATGAGGAGGAGAGAAGAGAGGCCTTAAAGGCACGCACGCTTAGATGTTGACGTGGCGAGTAGAGTGGGACCCACATTGACCATCACCTTTGCGATGTGGAACCGGTTCAATTCTGGTTTTTAAACCAAATTGAACCAATTTGATTTTGGTTTCTTAAACCAAGGGCATTTTGGACATTTTAGGGGTAGGTTGTCACAAAAACATTGTCATGGTACTAAAAAAAAGAAGTTTATAGTTAGGGTATTAAAGTGTCATTTCACCATAGTTCGGTGTAACAAACTGTCATTATCCCCATGATATATAATGGTCTATAAGAATGACAAAACACTACGAATTTAATTGAAACTCAGCGTTTTCAATTATATTTGATGAGGGTAAAAAAAAATCTTTTGCAGACTGATTGGGTTATTAGAGACGGGTAATGTTCATACATGTTAGTCATATTTAAATTTATTGTGTATTAATTTGTATTTATTCTTTATTATTGTTCTTCTTCTCGTATTCCTACCTTACATATTGTATCTTCTATGTATTTGATCAATAATAATATAAACACATCAACATTCATACACGATGAAGTTGGCACAAACAGGAGGAGGGGAAATACGACAATCAACTTCGAGATAAAAAATTTCTGGGAGCGAAAAGTTCACCGACATTTATATTTCTTCAAATAAAATATAACGTTGAAAAAATGATAATTTGAAAATTGGTGAAGAATAATTTAAATAGGTTTATAGGCATGAGATTGTCAACGAAGGGCACGTTTTTAAGTGACTTACATTATTGGCATGCGTGGGGCTACCCACTTTGACTTGCAATTCTTCAAGGTTTATTAATGTACCCTAATTTTAAGGATCCAAATTCGCTTGCATTCTCTTTATTATTTTTTGCTTTCAAATAAAAGAAATATTTTTGTACATAATTTAAGATATGCAATATTTATCTTTAAATAGTGTTATCAAATGTTGCTTACTAAAATAGTTTTAATTTTTAAAATTTTAACGTGATAATCAAAATTGAAGGCATGAAGATGATATAAAATTTATTTGTACACATTTAAATTAGGTGTTCCTTCGGTGTATATGTTAAGTGTCGGTGGGCTATCTATTTCTAATAAGTGTCGAGATACGTGCTATTATTGACATGTCAAATAGCTTGAAAGACTTAGGAATTGTATAAACTATCGAAACATAATGTGATTGGGGATGTACCTCAGATGGTAGAGCGCTCGCTTAGCATGCGAAAGGTACGGGGATCGACCACTCCTATTATTTTTCCTTCGCCCTTTATGTTACTGGGCTTTAATTGTTGGGCCTTTTGGTCACTAGCCCTACATTCATCGTGTTGTATGGACCGAAAGACGTGTCAAGTGTGGGTTGTTCTGATACATAATAGAAAAGTTAAATAGAATTTATCAGCAATTCAAGTGACAAATACATATATGTAAATGTAAAATCGTGGTCTGTACTCGGCGACGGCCCGCTTGCGAGGAGGGAAGTGGCGACATCTGTTGGACCCGGTAGCGGCGCCTGGGCGGGGAGGAGGGATGGGCAGATTCATGCAACCATATCGAATTAGAGGGTATTGGTTTGTTTAGACTTCATAAGTCACCTGGGTGTCCCATTGGGATCGGTATTGGTGTCGATGGGTTGATTCAGACAAGCCCACTGAGTCGATTGGTCTCTAAGCGTGACTCACATGATGTTAGACGGGTAGAGCTGAACAATTTTGGAGAAATCACCAACGAAGGTATTGCATATTATTCACTATCGAATATCGAAACATGTGTTCGTCTTTCTTTTGCTGGGTATCAAATGGCTCACTAATTGACCAAGTTTATCTGAACTAACAATAACTAGGATTATGCCGAGGGGTATGTCCCACCATCTGTAACCAGCTATTCGGTTTTATGTCGGGTAAGGTTAATTGCTATTTAATCAATAAATTCATTTTTACCAAAAGAAGGAGTGACAAATGCATGAAATTGTTTTGAAATATTGTTTGTAAAGCAAGGCAAGGGAGGGTATGTGGTCTAAACCTGACCAGATCGAACAATTAATTGAGATCTCAAAGACTAGACCTAATATATTAATTCACTCCTCTATTTTAGGCCAAAAATCAAAAGGTTAAAATACTATAAAATTAAAAAAAATTAGCCACAACGAACGGAGCTTAATCAACACGGTCTAACACCAACGACAACAAAATGGCCTACGAAGACAAATGCTATATTTAAGTTTTAACAGCAAACATATTAGTATATAAATCTGAGCAGAGGATAGACACAGAGAGAGTACAGTTTCGTCTACAACATAACAATGATCTCAGATCTACAAGATCACCTCAACCACACTGCTTGAAACAACTAATTGTTCCTACAACAATTTGTGGTGTGGTGGATAGCTTTTCAATCTAAAGCATGTAAGCTAGTCAGTGATGCCTAATATGTCCTTCTAACAGCTCTGTGATTGAGACAACAAAAAACGGTTTCATTCTCCATATACGTTTATACAAAATCTTTACCTTACTGTTCCATGTCATCGTCAGTACGGGGGTTATCCACCTCGCTCCCACTGCTCATATCTTCATCCCAATGCAAAGGCCTCTGTCTCTTCAAAGCCCCGAGCAGATCATGCTTGGCAAACTCGGGATGTGCCTCCCTCCCTCCTTCCTTGCGTTTTCTTGTCTCCAATGCTGCTAGATCATTAGCCCCGGGGATGGATGGTAGTGTGTTGTTATCCACAGAATCCATCACCATATCCGCATCATCAGAGTTATCTTCCTCTCCACTCTTCTTATTGGGGTATTGGAAGACACTATAACATGGGTTCTTGGAGTCTTCCTTGTCAAAAAATGTCACCCCTCGAACTTCACAGCTTTGAATGAAATCTGGAAATCATAGTGTAATTGAATTAAAGAAACAAACATCATAGTCAATTGGAAAGTATGGATCTATTACACGAAGCTTTTCTAGTTTAGCCGCATATCAGTGTAATGCATGGCAAAAGGGTGCTGTCATCATTTCCACTGAAAAGCAGGTTACAGTATTCGTCAGCAGTAATACCTGTGATGATAAAATAGTAGCCTCTCCACATTGTATAATAGTATAACAATCATCTAAGTAACATGCCATTACAATGGGAGCTCAAAACTTGCAGATACTATAATTGTAAAATATATTGAAGTCAGACTGTCAAAGCAACTCACTGATGATAGTTGTAGGAGTTTCAAAGGAATCAGCTAGCATATTCATGTTTCCTTCCGTTCCAGCCTGAGTCAAGACCCAGTTCACCAAATAAGAGGTCAGGCCTGATGATTTGAAAGTATCAATAAAATGTGTGAGTTTAGTGACTTTAGTCTTGTCAATATTTTCCCTGCAGCCACCAAAAATACGAGAATTATCCACAAGAGAAGATATTGCAGTAGAAAACTTCAAGGAACTTGCAACTTTCATTTTTTTCTTACCACATAGATAGCATGGCCTTTTTAGCAACAAACAACCAACTCATGGTAAGATGTTTCAGGTGCTTGGGGAGTAACTGAGCCCCATTTAGGAATGAATAATCCACCGTACCCACTGCATCATAAAGGACTTCTCTTATAACAACTTCATCCTCGGAACTCTGCAGCACAGACAAAATATTAACAGTATATATTTAAAATCTTAATATCAATGATATTTTTTCATGTACTCATTATTCAGTGACTGAAAAGATAAATGGAATTTTGATTAATTTGATTTTGCAGAGAACACCAAGTACAAATGGGAAGTTGCTATAACTTGGCTTTTCCAAGATTTTCAACAAGGTAACTGCCAACCTCAAAAGGCCTTAAGACTAATTTATTGAAGTTAACAACGCGCTTACAAAATTGGGAAGTTGGAACAGCGAAATATGAAGAAGCATTGTCATCTTGATGACAAAATGGAGGCAGGTGAGTAACTATACGTTTTTCAAGGCTTAAACTCCATACTCCATACAAATTGAATATGAACAGGACAAGAAAGAACTTGAGCGTGAATGTCTGACATACGACACAAAATATGGAGCACTATCGAGTAAGTGTCCTTATGTTTGCACTATGCATTCAATATGGTAGCAATATGCCTACTTTCTCCGCAATTTACTTCTGAGTGGTAGCTAATATAATCATAATCACATGTTATACTTCTCACATACACCGTTTCCTGGAAGTAACAAATAGTTCCTGAATGTTATCATCTTCTAAATCAAGGACATGAACAGAAAAGTAAATGCAAATAGTGAACAAACTAACCAAAAGGAAGGTGACAGGCAAAACTGGCTCTGAAAGCATCCTAAGAAGAGCATCTGGTATGCAACAACAGTGAATCAGGAAGATAAACACTATGGTTAAAACAGAACAAAGAAACAATCACTCAACGATCTAAAGCTAAAATAACCATATTTTCCCTAAATCAGAATGAAGTAAGAGTAGTATTCTCCATCCCAACAATTCGAAGAACCGCCCACTTTTGGCATAAGTAATTAATAACCAAGAACAGTGCTACTGTTCATATTGGTTACTATTTTGGAATGACACAATAGCCAAAAAAGATGATACATATAACAGCACTAGACTCAACAGTTAGTTAATGTACCAGGCTGAAATCAGTTGCGTCCAACATAACATGTAAGTTCTATACCAGTTATCAAATATTCCCAGTTCAAAATTAGTGTAGAACAAGCATTAAATTAATCACCAGAACATTCTATCGCAATCTACATTGCATAACAACTGTCCACTAAAGATGACAGGGTTGTTTAATACCAATTTGATAAACAAAAACATAACGAGCCTATAATTCGAATCAAGCATGACCAAGAAAAATCCTCACCAACAAAATAGAAACTCTTAAAATTAGCAATGGTCTGAACCGCCCAATAATGCATATCCCCTTTGGAAATCCCCGAACCAAACTTCAAGCACATCAGCAACAAGAATGCCTCCGTCATGACAAGCCCAGCTATACACCCGACCTCACAGTCCACCCCAATCCCATCACGAACCTCAGCGCTGGCCATCGGGAAGAACACACTCATCCCCTCCCCACCCCCGGACCTATCAACTGTCCACACACGCACCAGATCGGCGAAAAACGAGCTCAGCCTCTCCTCCCCGCTCTCCTCCCCGGGCTCCAACATGAAGAACACGCCAATGTACTTAACAAACCCTTCCTCAACAAAAACCCTGATGTCGCCGCTCAAATCATCCCTCTCCCTCGCCAAATGGCACAGCTCGCAGACCACCGGAGCGAGCAGAGCGATATTCTTGAGATCGGAGACGGGAGGAGACCTAGACACCAGAAACTGAAACAAGTCTTTGGTAGCCAAAAGCCTAGCTGAAGGCTCTTGAGCCAGCGACTTAGCGGCCGTGTGGAATCGCATTGCCGAGTAAAACCACACCATCTCGAGCTGCGCGTAGAGCAAGTACGGGAAGCGGCGGAGAAACACGTCGCCGATGTCGGAGAAATCCACAGCCCCGCGACTGTGCTGAGCTAGGAACATGGAGATGGAGTCCTTGAGCATGGGGAGGTGAAGCGGAGAAGACGAATGGTCGTCGGAGGGACTCGAATCGTTAGGGTTCGGCACCAGAAACATGATCGGAGTGCGAAATCGGAGTCGATTTGGGGGATTCTTTGATTTGGGAGCGAAACAGTGAAACCCTAAGGAGAGGAGGTGAGAAATGGGAGGGAAGGTTGGGGTAGTTTCGTAACGGCACGCTTTTTTAAATTGATGCTATTTGTATTTCATATTTGTAACAAATTAGCTAAAGCTAAAGGTTTTGGTTTAATATCGGCCCTACACGTGTATGATGTGTTCTGTATGTGCTGAATATGAACGGTAGAGATGCTGCATTTATAGGACGTGTTTAGTTTCGCTTTATTTCCAAAAACATCCCAAAACTTTTCCCTTTATTGTCAACGGTTCAAAGTGTTTATCGTTTATTTACTTATGAGGTAATTAAATAAACAATTTTTACATACTTTGACACATTAGTAATCAAAACAATGGTTTCTCAAACTCACGAAATTCACTTTCTTCGTGCCAAATTTCTCATCGTACAAATTAATTAAGGACGAAGACGTTGGTTTATTTAAAATCAGTAAAAAATATGAATTTTGGTGTGTTAATAAAACCAAAATAAAGTTAAGTGTACTTGTGTATGTTTGGTTGAATGTACTCCGCAGTTCTAGCCATATTATCTCTTTATTTATTTTAGTACAATTCTTTTTATCGGACTCTAAATTCACTATGTTCCACATCACTTTACCCAAGCTCATAACTCTAGTCGGTTTCACTAATTAGTATGTAGAGGTTATAGTGGCGAGGCATGTAGAAAGGGATAATAATGAGTGTAAACGAGCCGAATCGAGTCTCATTTTGACAGGGCTCAACTCGTGAAAAAAGGGTTTGGTTCGAGCTCGGCTCGGGCTCGAACGAGCTTCCACAACTAAGCTCGAGTTCGGCTCAAAATAAAATAGTCAAGCTCTAGTTCGAGCTCATTTTGATTCAGTTTGCTTAAATTTCAATGCAAATTTTCATGAAAAATTAAATAAATAATAAATGAGCCAACTTGAGATTGACTCAACTTGATTCGGCTCGTCTAATTCTATTATAATATTTTTTTAAATATATTGATATAAATATATAATTAATTAATTATCAAACGAGCCAGCTCGCGAGCCTATCGAGCTTTAAAAGGTTAGGCACGAACTCGACTCGTTTATTAAACAAGCCAAACCTTGAGCTTGAATTCGGCTCGAGTTGATTATGTCGAGTTCGGGCTGAATATTTAACGAGTTGAGCTCGAGTGACTCGTTAAAAGCTCGACTCGTTTACATCTTAGGTAATATGGTTTATGCTTTTTAGATAGGGGTAATTCCATGTCAGTATCCCAATTTTGCCTCATTTCGAATTCAGTACCCCAAGTTTGATACTTTTTTTGGCGATACCCTAAGTTTAATTAATTGCAGATAAGTACCTAACATGGTTAAATCTAACAGAATTGGTATACAAAAAGATCAAAATGCCCCTCAATGTATAATTTTCAATCTCACGTCATTTTTTGTATAATTATAATTATTGATAAATGTGAAAAGACTGTTTTACCCTCACTTAAATGATAAACTAACATTTTGCTTCAGGGGTATAGTAGTCTTTTCAAGTAATAAATTAAACAAAAATAAATAACTTGTGAAATGACTAAAATGCCTTGGACTATTCATCAAATTTTCAAATAAATACCATCAATTTTAATTCTTAAAATTTTAATCTAAATCTGTTAAATGTCAACACACAACAACCACGAATCCGACGAGAAGCTTTCACCTCCTCTTCACAAACCCTAATTTCCCAAAACCCCCAAATCGTGTTTAATTCACGATTCCTCGATTCAGTACAAAAATCGCCCAAATTGGGTTTCGCTTCCGATCGAATGTGTTGATTTTGAGAAATGGGTTCGAAGTTGATCTTCAGAGGGCACGGGCTCATATGGGTCAGTCCGATTCTTACTCACCGAAGCCGGAGAAGCCGTGGGTCGCGGCCGTAAGGCCGATTCAGTACCTTCTTTGTGAGCAGCGACTCGTCTACGTCCTCATCAGCATTGCCATCACCACTGTGTTCTTCACCATCGATGGTCATTCTTCGTCGCTGGCCTAGATCGGCGCCAAGTACTTCCCTCAATCCGAGTCTGTGGCGGTGCAGAGATCGGGACTCTTCGAGCAGCAGCGGGTCAGGGTTGGGACCGAGAAAGCTCCTTTGGGTCTTCGGAGGAAGGGTCTTCGGATTGTGGCGACCTTCCCGTTGAGGTCTCCGGTGGCATCGACGACGACGGTGGTGCTGCGACAAGCGTGCTTCTTGTCCACAGACTCGAAACTCGAAGAAAAATCTCACGAAGACAGCAGATCATCTTCGATTCTGTTCTCGGGAATTGAACCCAGAACCGCCGCCGCTCACTCTCGCCGGAAGTGGAAGTGGTGTGGCCGTGGAAGTGGTCTGCAGAGAAGTGGTGACGGTGATGTGTGGTGGTTGTGGTTGTGATGTTTAGGTTAGAGATAGAGGTAGGGTTAGTGTGTATTTAGAGTTAAAAATGAGGGGTACTATTGTAATTTCATAAGTTTAAAAATAGTATTTTAATTATTTCATTTGTGTACTTACAAATACCATTATGCCCTTATACATTAGTTAAAGTTCATTATTCGATTAGGGGTAAAAGCGTAATTTTATAATATCACAAAAAATTGAAAATTATATACTGAGTGGCATTTTGGTTTTTTTACATACCAATTCTGTTAGATTTAACCCCATTAGGTACTTATATGCAATTAATTAAACTTAGGATACCGTCAAAAAAAATTTCAAATTTGAGGTACTAAATTCGAAATGACGTAAAATTGGTGTACTGACATAAAATTACCTCTTTAGATATGAAATTTGAGTAGATCTTAAAATGTGTGATTAAAGTAACTTATAATATATTAAACCTTACATGTGAATTAATATATAAAAGTCTTTAGTCAAAACATGAGAGTGTTAATAGATAACATTCACGTATGGACTTTGTCCTCATGAGAAGACTAATACTTAGTCTTTCTCAATAAGCTCATTTGATTATTAGTCTTCCGTTCCGTAATTAGATCATATTATGTTACCCTCATCTTGTATAAATAGTTCACTACTGTTAGAATAAATAAAACACCATTAACACGCATCTTCATGGTATCAATCGTAATTTGTTATACAAACTCCAAAAATCAATCCATGACTATTGAATCATCATATCTACTCCCTGATTCTTATGAATTTACCTCTCCTTTCACTGTTGTATCCCTATCACATATCGTCAATCTCATACCTACCAACTATTTACCATGGAAGCTCCAAATCAAAGCTACACTTGACCGAATACATAGCCTCTGATGATGACGCAGCCAAGCCAACCACAAACCCATCATTTCTCTCTTGGAAACAACATGACCGCCTCTTGTACGGTGCACTTCTCAGCACGCTATTGGCTCTGGTTGTGTCTATGGTCACTCAAATTGTCACCACCAGAGACATATAGACACTCCTTGATCAAACTTTTGCAAAAGCAGGTCGGGCCACATCAAGCAACTGAAGGAGAAGTTGTGATCATCAACAAAGGTCAATCAAACTATCACAGACTTCATGCGTTCGATTAAGGTAACAACGGATATGTTATCTTCTATTGGCAACCCTGTTCATCAAGAGGACCTCACATAATATGTCCTTCGAGGTCTTGACGAGTCATACAAACCCGTCATTGACGTATTAAACGCACGAGACACAATTATATCATTTGAGGAGTTACATGAAAAACTCATAAATCTTGAGCTTTTACTCAGCATGACTCAAAGAGCTCACTCAAGACCTGCCACAACCTTGTATGCACGAGGTCGATCAACCAAGCCGAGACAATCCCAATGAGAATCAACCATGGGCAAGTTGTCCAAACCAGCCTCAGTTTCGTGGAAACTCCTCGAATCAATTCAAGCCCTTTAAAGGCCGATGTCAGTGGTGTAAAAATCAAGAACATGTAATTGCTTAATGGAATGAGTTCCGCCGTCAACATCCTATTGTTCCGGTGCCCTCTTCAGCTCGCTTTCCAAGTCAGGCTCCTCGGGCTCAAGCAAACACAATTTCTACAAACCAAACCGACCCAAGGTAATTGGTTAATAGTGGAGCAAGACACCATGTGACAAATGATCTCGACAACCTTGCAATGGACTACCCATATAATGGATCTAATGAGCTGTTTGTGGGTGATGGTTTAGGTCCGGAAATTTCTAACTCTGGTATTTTTAAGCTTAATCGTTTTACGTTTGAAAATGTTTTACATGTTCCTTCTATTCATAAAAATGTCATTTTCGTTTCCAAATTTACTAAATGTCACAATCTTGCCACACACTTCTTACATGATTGTTTTCTTGTGAAGGAAATAAAAGTTGGGTAAACAATGCTAAAAGGACTATGTGTAGATGTGGTTTATATATGGTAATCTCCATCTCCTTCTGTTCATACTCTTCAGGTCGCTCCAGCGGCGACTTAGCATCATAAGTTTGGTCATTCGACGTCCTCAATTTCAAATTTCTACAAAATAATTTTGATCTTAAGACTTTACATTTTTCACTTTCAGATTGTACCTCTTGTCATATTAACAAGATTCACAAACTTCCTTTCGATGATTCAACTCTTACTTCTTGTCATCTGTTCAAATAATATATTATGATGTGTGGACTTTTCATGTGCTTTCTTATGCTGGTTTGCATTATTTTTGTATTTTTTATGATCATTTTACCAGGTACACTTGGTTGTATCCAATGAAACGTAAATCAGATATATAGTTTGTCTTTATTAAGTTCAAAGCGCTAGTGGAGAACTATTACAACTATAAAATAAAAATGTTGTACACAAATAATGGAAGTGAATATATTGTGCTTCGTTTATTCTTAAGTTTAAATGGAATCAGTCACTTTACTCCTCCACCGCATACGCCATAACATAATGACATTTCATAACGTCGAAATCGCCACATCGTTGAGATGAGTCTCTCACTATTTACATGTGTCGGTTTACCTCTTTCATATTGGCCTCATGTCATGACTACATCGGTCTATCTCATTAATAGACTTCCCACTCCTGCTCTTGACTTTGATACTTCATTTTTAAATTGTTGAACTTCAAAACTAACTACATTAAGCTTAGAAGTTTTGGATGGTTATTTTTTTTCTTGACTTTGTCCATATGCTCCTAACAAACTTGCTCCCAAGTCTATTTTGTGTGTTTTTATAGGTTACTGGACGGATCAGAGGGTCTACCAGTGCTTGGACCCTAGCACCAACCGAATTTATACATATAGACATGTTCGGTTTCTAGAAAATGAGTATCCATTTCGGAACATGTCTTCACCTCCTGACCACTCAAGAACTGATATGGACATAACAACTAATGTGGAGATCCATGTCCTTGGAGCCAATACAACCCTTACCCATCACAATACACACAACCTTACCTAGTATAAACGAAACTGTCAAACTTTAATAAAATTCAATTTATCCAAAAGATCAAATTAGTAAGTGAAGACTTTGAGATTCTTGTAAAATATTGATACAATTCTTATTTCTTAGATTTGAAAACATAACACATTGATATGAAAGAGTTCTTTGTCTCATTTCAAGACAAAACTCTACATATAAACTTTATTTCGTCTCGATTTTGATAACTTTGAGTACTATTTGTGTCTTAATGCACTTACAACTATTCGTATTTTATTTGTAGGTTTTGAGGCGAAATAAAGAAAATTGAGCCAAAAACAGCTTAAGAAAGTCATAAATGCGACAAACCTTACGAAGACCACATATTCTTCATCTAGAGTCTAAATCAAGAAAAAAAACCAGAATGAAGATAATTAAAAGATGTACAACTTTGAAGAATGTTCTTTTTGCATATAGAACAAATAAGGTTGAGTGACTGACATGGTAGCTACCCCGTTAGTAGTGGATCTGCTAGTGAAACAATCGGGGTGTCAACCCTATTGTTTGGGTATGAAGATTCATTTTGTGTGAAACTGTCTTTTCACCTCTTTTTAGTGCACAAGTTTAAATAGTCTATTGTTATAGGGTTTTGAGATTCTTTTTCATCTTTATTCTCATTTTCCTCACCTCTTACAGGACCAAGAAAGAAGCTCTCAAATCTAGGGAGAGAAAGCTTGTGAACTTGAAGATTTGAATGTATATGTGAAGATTATTGTTGAGTTGAGTGAAGTTTTCTTTGATTCTCTTAATTTGGATGGTTTACTTAGTTTATTTCTCCATGTTTCCTTGTTTGTAAATGATCATGTGTAGCTAATCTTGTAATTAGGGATTGGGTTAATGGTCAATTGAACGAGTTTTGTGCCAATTGCATGATTAGATTATTTTATGTATTACTTTAGATATTATAGTCATATATGTGTTGGGGCAAAGTGTGAGCGCACCGCTCAGCGCTTCCCAACACACACAAGTATACGCGGTCGATTAAGTAATAAAATTCAAAAAATACATGGACTAAAATGTGGGTATTCACCAGGATAATGTGCTTATGTAAATTGAAACGACTTAATCTATATGTGTGTATGTTTGTATAGCAATTCAATAAGTAACTAAATAAAAGACAAGTAGCAAATTGCGATTAATTTAACAAGGTTGTTGTTCAACAATGGGAGAAATTAAGGGGGCTAAACTATGTTCGTTACTATTCCAATTACGATTGAATGTTCAAACTAGCATGCTTGTATCTGCCCTATGTTATACCTACTTTATCCACCTCTCGACATTGGATAAAGCCTATTCTCGAGTCAACAAACTTTTTCGGGAATTATAGTGAACTAGAGACCGCCTTAAACTCAACAATTTTTGAACCAAGAGAACTCTATGAGATCGATCTCTCGAATTCTATCTAGGTCCACTTCTAGTCCAACTTCTCAGAAACAACTAGGAATAAGATCAAGAATCCTTAGTGGCCTACTTAGAATTCAAGTAGAGCTTGTACCAAATGGTTAGATAAAGATCAAGTTGGGTATGAATCTAAATGAAATTTTGATTAGTATACTTAACCAGGATGTTACACACACTGTCGAGACAACGTGTGTAACAAACTTTAGTTACGCATGCAGTTTAAACAATTGACAATTAAAAACAGTAAAAATAGACACACGAGCTTGTTACCCAGTTCGGTGCAATCTCACCTACGTCTAGGTGCACTCTGCCAGTGGAAATGTTTCACTATAGTGTAAGTAGTCAAAACAGACAAGTATCAAAGATCATCACACAGATCTATACCTATGTTACTCTTACTAGTATCAACCTATGTCAGGGACTCCCCCTGAATCCAAGACCACGCCTTAGTTCCACTCTACGAGCACTCACCTTGCTCGGATGTCTAAGTTGCAGTTAGACGAGTTCGTGCAAATTCAAGCACGTCTTCACATAAACTCCAATCACTCAATATGGATCTCTCGATTTTTCTTTGAGTGATACACAACGTTCTTTGTCAAATACACAACCTCTCAACCCGCAGACTTTCACGTCTAAGAGCTCTATGTATTCAGCATAAAAGTCCCCTCTACCAAGGGTGTAGCCTCAACTTTTATAGTAGAGGGTTTAAACCGAAACCCCTAGAGTTTCCACAAATCGCACCGTCTTGTTCTTTCCCTTTGTCTTATTCACGCGGTAGATTTGTTTCCACATAGCTTACTGAACGTGCTCATTAGCAAAACCTTCCCAAAGACTTCGAACACAGCTGGAAACTTCCCAATCTTCATATCGTCAGCAATCTTTATATTCGGGAAACTTACCAAAAGCTGCGTCGACCAGAAGGTTACTCAAGATGTTGTGGCGTTCGTCATAGACGTTGTCTTGACCTTTCGTTCAACATCTTTCCTAACATCCTAAAAGATAAGCCAATCATAATGTCAATAAATATCGGAACAACACTAAAGAAATATGACTTAAGGTTATGGAGTTATAAAGTCGAGACAAAAGAAACACAATCATGTTGAGTGGAGATCCCAAAATCTTGATTCAAAGGACAACCTAACTATTAAGACCGAGTGAAGTTACAGTGGGAGTCTCCTTGAGCCTATTTTAATGATATAAATAGTGACATCCATAGAAAATGTTAAGCATTTGAGCGTTTAATAATTCTTATGCATCGAAGTTATTCATGTTTTGAGAATAGTAAAAAAGGCTACTCTTAAATTAAAAATCACCATTGTGTGAGAGAAGTGGGGTCGCTTCAAATGTGGGTTGAGGGGATAAATCATTTACAAACACTTGTAGAACTAGGACGATGTTCACAATCAAAATGAACATATGAATTAGAATTGAACTTGAGTCAGGAAGATACTCGTGTGAGACATGTTATCATTTATACAAACAACAGAACAATCCAATGACATCGTGTCAATTGGTTAGTCAGTAAAGTCGACATGTCTTCACAAGGAAAGGTGCCCTCGCCTATCTTCAACATGTATTAGCTGTATAACCTATTACTGTATTGTGTCGAGTCTGGCCGAGTCTTTAGGTGTCGTCTTTTTGTTGGAGTCGCTCAATTTCATTCATGTGGTGTGGGGGACTGTTTTAAAATATGTTAAGAATTGTATCAACACCATAATGAATATAATTGAATTGAGTTTCTTCTTGAATGTGACGCATTGCACATCTCTTGTGTTTGAATGCATATGTTCCAAGATAATTTGCACTGATTTGAGAATTTTTATGATTGAAAAGTTGAAGACTATGAATGAGTCACATTTATTTTTTCTTTTCACTTATCCAGCAACAAGAACATGAAGTTTTTGTTCTTTTTCTTTGTTCTCAAGTGTTCTTCTTAAGTTGATGATAAGAAAAGACACGAGTTTAAATTCGTCGAAACTAAACTTTTGATGTACATTTATAGTTTGAAATCGTTGTATCCTCGTTGATTCCAACACTCAAAAGAAAACGAACACGATTTAAAAAAAATGTTCAACATGCCGTGACTATTCCTGAATCTATAATTTAAAATTTATTAATATTTCTAACAATAATTTATTAAATATATTATGTTTTTGATTAACACATGAAATCATGATTTTCATTTCAATTCCGTTAAAATGATAAGACGGTCCTAACTTATTCAATCTGCAATTTAGTTATGTGTCAATTTTTTTTATCACGTGTGTACATAAAAGTGAGTAATTACTTACATCTAATCCTTGATTATACAAGCATTGTAATTAACGCTTTGGAAGACTTACTTGGCCCTCTAAATAAAGCTAAGAAGATTGCCAAATAAACAATGTCATTTTCGACAAATTAACTTCACTCCACTACCTCTACTCTACTCTACTCTACATCCATAATTAATTAATTAATTAATTTATTTATACACACTACACTTCATCTTCCTCACACCATATATAAATAAACCCTGCCAATTTCATTATATATGTTTCATCGTTTATGAATTTGAGATGGTAAAAATATAATATTAGAATTTATAAATTTGAATTTCCATGATACAATTATTTAATAACGTTGGTAATATGATTGATCTTCACTAATCTACTTTTACATGTTTGAGTTACTAGTACGAAACTGAATTTCGCATTAAAATTCAAATTCGTGTTTGAGGTATAATTCGGAAAAAAATTAATGAAATAATCAATTTATTATAATTTTAAATTAAAAATTAAATAAACGATGTATAATTCAAGTTCGAAATATGCGATGCGATGCCCAAATATAGTGCTTAAAATAATTTTATTTTTTAATGTGAGAAAATAAAACGGATAGAGAGAGAGAGAAAGGAGAAGAGAGTCCAACTGAAAATCTCATTTCTCTGGAGACGAAAACCAGAAAATCTCAATCGAATCGTGTCTCATTCTTTGAGGCGAGATTTGAAATTTTCGTCGCCATCGTCGTCTTCGAGCGAGCGAGCGTGAAATCGGACTCTCGTCGACGTCCCTGCTCCTGGAGTGGAGTGAGAGATACAGAGAAATAATTTGTGCATGTGCGGTTCTGTGAATGGAAGATTAATTCGGAGCTCGCATTGGTTCTCTCCTTCGAAACCCTCGAGATTCATGTCGAGCTGAGGTCTGGATCGAGAGTTGATGCATTCAGCTGCTAGATTCGTTTGCTGATTCGGCGAGAAGAGAAAATGAACGGTGCCGGCGGGGACGTCGCTGCGTCGCTGGAGTGGAAATTTTCTCAGGTGTTCGGCGAGCGGACCGCCGGGGAGGAAGTGCAGGAAGGTACGATCTTTGATTGTTCGGTTCGTCGATTTGGATTTTTGTACTAGGGTTTGATTGTTTTGCTGGATTGGATTTTTTTGGAGGCTTGTTTTTGGTACAATTTGGTGACACGAAACTTGAATTGGATGGGCTAATTGGGTTTTAGTTGGATACAGTATATGTATATGTATATCCATTTGTTATTGTTTCCTTTTCCGTGCACAAGTTGGTAGCTTTGTTGTGGTAGAAGTTAGTAGCAATTTTCTATTGAAATTGGGCTTTCAGGGTGTTTTCTATTGTCCAGCTGATTTACTGGACAACTAATTGTAACGATTCTAAATTTCAATCTGAGAAAACATAAACAAAGAATGCCTTTTTCACCAACTTGCAGTGTTCTGTAAGGTAATTAGCATGTTAAGTGTTGATTGTTGTTTAGATTTGATTGTTTAAATGTTATAGAACTATAGGACAGTTTATCAAGAAATTCTATTCAAGAGTGGTATATATAATAATGAATTTGCAAATCAGGGATTATTGTTAATGTTATGGTTCATCAGTATTTAGTGAAGGAGAAACAGGACTGGCGACTGGAATTGATGCAAATACAACTTTTGTGTTTAGCTTCCTTGGTCCCTGACTGGGATTGAAACAAAACTTGGGTGTTACTAATGATCTCAACCATACATCCATTGTATAACTATGCTAAAATTGCTAGAATTTTTGTGTAGTCTGTAGATTTTCATTTTAGTTCATTTTTACAGTGTGGCTTAGACACCAAGCAGAACCCAGGTTCAGACTTTTCAGTCACTGGCCACCAATTGGCTTGAAAACTTTTGTGCATTATTAATGAATTACTTATCATTTATTTGACATGCAGTCGTATAAAACTCAGTTCATGGATGAGAAAATGGAAAGGAGAATTAGGTTTAAGTACAATTATCTGGTTATCCCGGGTTAGACATAAATGACTAGGTTTATCGTGGAGTTTTTTCAAAAATAAACAAACTTTACTGCTTTGGTTTGACAACCATGCATAGTTTTTAATCAAGTACTAGCAATACATATATTGTGTGTGAAGTGCTAGTTATTAATTATTATTCAACTCAGCAATGGGTAAAAGTCCTCATATAATTGTTTATCTAAAGTGATGCGAAGAAATTATCAAAATGGATGAGGATAGTACGTGCTAGAAGCACCCTGACCTCTTTCTTGCTTCTTATCCATTTCTTGATTATCTCCAGAAACATGATAGTGAATTACCCGTAACTTATGTTCCAGACTTCTTAGTCTTACAGTACTTGCATTTCCTCTACTTTGTTCACCCGTTGATTCGTTACATTTACAGTTGATATTATTTCTGCCATTGAATTTGATAAATCTGGGGACCACCTTGCTACTGGAGATCGTGGGGGTCGAGTGGTTTTATTTGAAAGAACCGACGTGAAGGATGTATGTCTGTTCACCATTACTTAGTTTGGTGTTAAATTTATATATTCTTTGATTCTTGCAATAGTAGTTCCTCTTTCTTATTACACTGTTATGATATAGCTCTTTGGCATATGCATATAACATGTAGAATGGTGGACACCGAAGAGACCTAGAGAGGATGGATTATTCAGTCAGTAGGCATCCAGAGTTCCGCTATAAAACAGAGTTTCAGAGCCATGAACCGGAGGTTTATCTTTCATTTTTACATTGGTATAAGTTTTCTTGGATTTTGCCATTGTGTATTCTGACTCTTACTGTGTTCTCTTTTTTATCTGTTAAATTCAGTTTGACTATCTCAAGAGCTTGGAAATTGAAGAGAAAATCAACAAGATTAAATGGTGCCAGAGTTCTAATGGGGCATCGTTTCTACTATCTACTAATGACAAAACTATCAAATTTTGGAAGGTAGGAAAAACCTTGATGTGAACAGATGGATTTTTTTAGGTGAATTACGCGTGAGGACATAAGCTCACTTGTTTATTAAACTATCAGTATGCCACGCTGTCTTTGGATTTTTGGATATCATATCTCAATCTAGTAATAAAGAGAGGTTTATTTTGCTCTTGTTATGTAACTTTAGGACTCCAAGCATATGTGGATGGTGTGCTTATATGATGGCCACAGTCACAGATATTGCAACAATGGTCTTATAGTTGGTAGTGTATACATAGCAACTGGCCACTAGCTGCTAAACTAAGCATAGGTAGTCTTGTCACTTTTCTTTGTGAAATTATTAGCTAGCCAGAGCCTATCCATTTTGTAACATCTTGAATCTGGTAGATATTGGCTAATGAGTTTGTTCACAAAATTTGCTATTACCGGCTATGGACATTTATTTTTACTCGGCCTTCACCCAGTGGGTCATCTAAAGGGAGAAAGTTCACATGGCCGATTGACACGATTGGTGGTGTAATCAAGTCAAGATTTGGGCTTTTTGCATGCAGCATAAAGGAAGGACATTATGAATTTAGAGTTTGGGATATATGTAAAGTTTTAAACAAACTTTATGGCTGTAGATTACATTGAAATATATGTAAAATAACAGAGAAAAAAGAATTGTTATCAACGATAAGCTTCAGATTGTCAACTTCCATGGCTCACTGGGTTTAAAATAAGATAAGAACTTCTAGCTATATGGTAGTGTTTCTTGGAACAAGACCCTACCCCAACGGAAATGAAGAAAAATATGACATGTTATACCTAGAATAGAAGAAACCTTACTTGGCTGAAAAGCAATGCCTAGCTAACTCTTAAAGAATATCTATCCCTCTAGCTTTAAGTTTCATTTTCATAAAAAATTATAAGAATAGTAGCCTTTTAGTTTCTTAGTATGGAGAGCTAGGATATCCATTTAAAAGGAGCTGTCCTTTATTTTAGTGGATTAACTTCTTTTTTGTTGGACTAGGTTGGCTATTATAAACAATAGATAACCAATAATAGTCCTAAATCATCACCGTGTTAATTATTAATGGAAACTTCCTAAGCAAGTGGTTTTGTTGTTCTTCTGGTTTACTACCATAGATACAGGAGAAGAAGATCAAGAAGGTTTGCGATGTGAATATTGACCCTTCGAAAGCTGTAGGGAATGGTGCTTCTTTTGGATCCAGTACATCAACAACATCCAAATCTTTTGTTCCAAATGGAAGGTGTACTGACCGACAGACAAATTCTATGAGCAATGATTTCTCACTCTTATCTGGGAGTGCTGCTTCACTACATTTGCCTGTGGTAGTTGTACTTAATCTACTTCCTGTCAATTGTCATTATTTTACTTTTGCACACGCGACAGCAATTGTGGTTGTGGAGTTTAGAACTATTTTCTTAGAACTCTGTTTTAACTTGCCATTGTTCACGAGAAAAACCAGGCAGGAACGAATAAATAGTTACCATTTATACAATATATATTTCTAACACTATGCATACTTGTGAAGTTTAGGTAACCAGTCATGAGACTAGCCTGTTGGCTAGATGTCGAAGGATATATGCTCATGCACATGATTACCATATCAATTCCATTTCTAATAACAGGTAATTTTTCTTGTGTATGAGATGTCTTCTAGCTTTTGTCCTATCTATTAGGCAATCTATCTAAAGATGAGTAGTGTAGGATGAAGCTTAAGGCTAAATCTTGGTTGCGGCGGCAAGATGATCTAATCCAAGATGCCTACTCTCTTTTGAGTTTACCTGTTTTGATCTTGTCATTCTCTGACCACTGAATAATACTCTGTTGTTAATATTGTAGTGATGGTGAAACTTTTATATCAGCTGATGATCTGCGAATAAATCTCTGGAACTTGGAAATTAGCAGTCAGAGCTTCAATATTGTTGATGTGAAGCCTACGAATATGGAGGATCTAACTGGTAAAATTTTCAATATTCTAAATTGCAGTTCCTTGTCAGTCTGTCTAAATGAATTTCTATCATTTAATATGTTTTTTTTATAGTTCATTAATGTCATATGGTTCCCGTTGGATAGATAGAGGGCATTCTTTTTGTTACCCTCACATTGTTTCATTTTGTTTCTTGTTGTTGTCCTTTTTTCACTTCCGCCTCCTTTCTGGAGTGGTTTCGAGGGTGAGAGATCAATATAATTTTTATATCAGTGACTTCCCCATTCTCATTCTTGGTGTTTAATCGGCTTATTTTTCTGGTTCCCAGAGGTAATAACATCAGCAGAATTTCATCCTGCCCACTGTAATACATTAGCATATAGTAGTTCAAAGGGCTCCATTCGTCTCATTGATATGCGGCAGTCAGCTTTATGTGATGCTCATTGCAAGCTGTAAGTGATTCAGAGTTCATTTGCATTTGACATGCCTCATGCACCTACTTCTTTTCTAATGTTATCACATTGTACAGGTTTGAGGAGCAAGAAGCGCCTGCTTCAAGGTCATTTTTCACAGAGATAATTGCGTCCATTTCTGATATTAAGTTTTCTAAGGATGGAAGGCATATTCTTAGTCGTGACTACATGACTCTTAAGGTTATGTGCTCTTACATTTGCTAAGAACGCTTTTTCAATGAACAATTCTCAATTGAAGCACAAATCTATGCGTAAACATTTCTGTATGTCGTTCTGTCTTGAAAGTTTGCACCCTCTCATTTTTATTTTTAAGACAACCCAATTGCTTGTGATTTCTTTCTTCCGATGCATAAGAGTTACATGCTAACAATATGGTAAAAGCAGTAAAATGGAGTGGTTTCTATATGCATGTTTGTTACATTTTTGTTACATGCTTGTATGTGCATAAGTAGGAGTGTTTGCAGAAAAAAAAAACATAATGGTGCATGGACATTCCAAATTGTGCCACACCAATACATTTTGTATGGATCCAACCTAGTCCATTCCTTTATTCCTAATTTGATCATGTACGTCCCACAAGCCTGGTAGCCAGTGCATACCAAACAATATAGACAAGGTAATCTGTTCAGGGTATCATTCCGGTATTAATTTGGATAAAATAATTCTACATGTGATAGAGAAAGCTGTCTGATTTGAGCTCTTTTAGAGGGAAGGTGGGGGCTTAAGCTTTTGTGTTCTTCCATATTTGCATTGAGAAGCTGACAGTGCATGCATATAAGTTGCAATCTACATTCTTGCTTTTCCTTGCTTATTACAGGGATTATTCTATCCTGATTCCTGACCTCTTCTGATGTTCTGACATTATTTTATTTTCTTCTGTCATCAGCTGTGGGATATTAATATGGATTCTGGTCCGGTTGAAACTTTCCAGGTTCATGAGTATTTAAGGCCTAAGGTAGTGTTCTTCCAAGTTCCAGTGTGCCTCTGTCAAGTTTGATAGTGTTTTGCATCTTTTCTCTTGCATTATCTCATTTGCCTTTTCCTTTGGCTAGTTGTGTGATTTATACGAAAACGATTCAATCTTTGACAAATTTGAGTGTTGCATAAGTGGAGACGGGTGTCGTGTGGCAACCGGTTCCTACAGGTCTGGTTTTCTTTGCTACTTGATCATTTGATAATGATTATATGTAATCTTCATCTTCATCAGTATCTTTGTTCTTGAATTACATGCTCTATCGTTTTTTACGTGATTCCAGCAACCTGTTTCGCGTGTTCGGTTGCTCTGAAGGAAGTACAGAGGCAATAACTTTGGAAGCCAGCAAAAACCCAATGAGGTATATTTTTCAGAACATATATATATGTATACATACATGATATGGAACTAAAGATTAGGTTTGTCATAGTATTTCTGCAACTAAATTTGCTTTATAATAATGTTCAGTGTCAATTTGACTGGTCATTTTACTTACCATAACTCTTATGAAACTATCACGTCCAATATTTGGTTGTCTTGCATTCTAGGAAACAAGTCCAAACTCCATTACTACCTTCTCGATCTCTGGGCAATTTATCTCGTGTTGTCAGGCGAGGTATGTTCTTGCTCACATAATTTCTGCGTGATCTTTCATCAACTAAAAATATTTACGTTGGTGATGGCTGAATATTGTTAGATCCATTTAAACACAAATCCCTGAATCACATAACAAAAACTGAGATTGTTGATGTCATAATGTCTGTTAACATCTATTTGCCTCTGTAATCTGTATGATACAAAAAGGAGCAGATAACAGTGGAGTTGATGCAAATGGAAACTCTTATGATTTCACGACGAAGCTGCTACACCTGGCATGGCACCCGAGCGAAAACTCACTAGCCTGTGCCGCTTCAAACAGCCTGTACATGTACTATGCATGAAAACATATAAATGCTTTTCCCTTCCCAACCCGCAATACCAAAGCTATTATGCTTGGCTATCCGATTCTTGAAGAAGGATCCAACGAACGAAGCAGGTGCTGCATTTTAGAAATTATTCTTTTTGTTCTGTTTCGTAAGAAAAATACAGTCCTGCCATTGATATTGTACTCTGTTTAGTTAAAAGAAAAGGTATAGGATCCTACTTGTAGCGAGAACTTAACCAGACAAGAGTTGTGGTGCATTTATTCTCTTTGAAATGTTATAACTCTAACCATCTTGTTGCAATTTTCATATATTGGTGTTGATTTATAGCTATTTTGCTATACATGGGTTAGTGGACATGATATGGTTACTGATGTCGAGTAAAAAGATTTGTGGTGATAGTTTGATTGAGTTCATGATGTTTATTTTGTAGAATTGTGATGTTTCAGAATTGGGGTTGGCAAGTTCTCATTTTTCTCTTCTTTCTTCATTTTTAGGGAAAATTAACAAAACTTTGATATAAAACAATGTGTGAAACTAGCTATTTATTTGTCATATTTAAGATGGATTTATAATTAAACAATATTGTTATAGAGTAGCAATATCCTATAGGGGCTATGTTTGGGTTGAGTGTAATTGCACCAACATCCTGTTGGTACTATGTTAAGGTTGGGTAAATGCAACATCCCAATTTTATGGACATTATTTATTTAAATTGGTCACTTTCAATTTATGTTTTCATAATTTATGAATTAAATCACCTATTTGAATTAAAAATTATTATATTGGCCACTTTCATTTTTTTTTGGAAAAACACAAATATTATTAAGCAGCTAACCTGCATCAAGCCGAACAGCTGAAGCAATAAATGGTGGGATAGACTTCGCATCGTGATCCCAACTATTGTTAATTAAAGTATACCTGACTAATTTATGAGCCACACCATTACAATAGCGACGATCAAAATAAATAATAACACATGTCCTAGAATTGGACAGTACACTACTCATATCGCTAATGATACATCTAAATATGTTTAACTCGAGCCGTTTATCATCATGTAGAGCCACGACCTCCACCTTATACAGATAGAGAAACTATGTGATCCTGCTACAAAATGCTTTAAACATTGCTCCACGATAACCTCAAAGACCAATTGACTCGAACCAGTTAATATCATGCAAAGTCACGGTCTCTATCTTATACATATGGAGAAACCCTGTGATTTCACTACAAACCGCATTAAACCAGCTTCCTCGATTAACCATGCGATCGATATGGAGTCTCAAATATTTAATAATCCATATCCTCCAAACCTATTGTGCTTACCAAGATCAGTTCATTGACGCTAAAGAACCCCCAATCCCTCCCAATTTCGAGCCCAACGGAACACCCCGAGGACGTACCAGAAGCTTAAGAAACCCAAGACCTTCTAATTCAATATGCTTACATAAATTTGCCCATTGATGCTAGAGAACTTCGGTTCCCTCCAAGTATCAAGTCATCAACCAACAAAATCAGCAGCGAGTCAATTGCCGAATTTCCCTATCTCCAATAAACTTGCATGAGTCTTTCTGCTCTTACTGCATCAATCTCCATCAACCTTCTCTGCCCAACCACCGCTAATCCCCTCCCGGACCCGTTTCCCCTTGCAGATGATATTGAAATAATACCCTCCCAACTAAACCATCACAAAGTCACCGCCGACCCACAACCTAAAAACCTCTCGCCTCTAGCCCTCATGTACTCACATAAACTTCCGAACACTGTCGGACTCTCCACCTCAGACTTGTCATCGCTCAATTGCAGACGAGACGTGCCTGCCGCGTACCTCATTAGTTAACAAAACAAAACCTTAACAAAATTAAGAACATGTCAAATGCCCTTGCACGCAGATGATGTCGTCGTACAACGTCATTTGCCTCTGAACCTCCCAATCACATTTTTTTAAAGTACTTAAATTAAACTATAACTTGTAATTTAATTCTTTTAATTAGGATTGAATAATTTTCCACTATATTGTAATACTATTCATAAAATCCGACATCGTTGCGTAATTGTCATGATAATTTTCATAGGACTCGCCAAAGCTGACATGAATAAACTCATACCACCAGGAAACTAAAAAAAAATCTGGCAGGTGATATAATAATAATAATAGTAGCGTTTTTATTTTAAATATAATAAATACAACCCACCACATACATCTATAAAATCCACCTCATATTTTTTGTACCCCGATCTCTATCTCTATCGTTTCTAGGGTTTGCTCTGTGCTCACAGTCGCATACATCCATGGCCGAAGAAGGAGCTCAATACTCGTCCGGCCCTGACGGCGTCGGCAACAAGCGCAAGTACGACGACCAGACCTCCTCCACGCGCCGCCCCACCGGCTTCTCCGCCCCCATCGCCTCCTCCTCCCCTCCCTCCTCCTACAACTCCGTCCCTCCTCCCCTCGACGACATCCAGATCGCCAAGCAGCGCGCCCAGGAGATCGCCGCTCGCCTCTTCAACGCCACCGCCGCCCCTCTCGACGCCGCCAAGCGCTCTCGCGTCGACAATGGCGGTGGTTACGACTCCAGCGACAACGGCAAGGGTTTCACCTCTGCTCCCCCTGGTACAACAACCTTCCCAATCTCGAATCTCTGTGTTTTGTGTGCTCTTCGTTTAGGGTTTTGAAGCACACTGTCAGTTTTGAGTCTGTGCTTGATGTTTAATTTGTTTCTGCTGAGTTGTGTTGTTCTATTGCTGTTGATTGAATGTAGAGATGAAGCCTATGATTTCGAACTCGGCTCCTCCTTCCATGCCCATGTCATATGGAGGTGGCTTCCAGGGATCGAGCAAGAAGATTGATATTCCTAATGGAAGGGTTGGTGTTATTATTGGCAAAGGAGGAGAGACCATCAAGTACCTTCAAGTTCAGTCTGGAGCGAAGATTCAGGTCACTCGAGATGCGGATTCAGACCCCAATTCCACTACCAGGGCTGTGGAGCTGATGGGCAACACAGAGCAAATATCCAAGGCCGAGACTTTAATCAGAGAAGTTCTCGCAGAGGTATATATACACATACCTATGCTTTCTCTGAGAAGGTGAATCACTTTTTTGGCCCTTGTCTAATTTCATTTCAATTGTTTGGACAGGCTGAATCAGGGGCTTCTAGTGCTGCTCCTAAGAGGTTTGGCGGACATGCTGGGTCTGAACAGTTTGTGATGAGAATTCCAAACAACAAGGTATACAAAGTTTTGGTGTTTGTCAATTGAGCTCACTGAATTTATCTTGGATGGTTCATGATATATGCCTGATATCAGGTTGGTCTAGTCATTGGAAAAGGAGGTGAAACAATTAAAAATATGCAGGCCCAAACTGGTGCACGGATTCAGGTTTATTTTTCATTCTGCATGCTACTAGTTTTTTTATATTATTTGTTGCTTATTTGAATATAACCTCTGACCTCAATTATTCTAACTTTGTTCTCAGGTCATACCATTGCATCCACCCCCGGGCGATACTTCAAATGAACGAACTGTACAGATAGAAGGCTCCAGTGAGCAAATTGAGCTTGCAAAACAACTTGTTAATGAAGTCATCAGTGAGGTATATAGGTTGATTGTGTTAAATTATTTATTTAATACTCGTTATAATTGTTGCTCCACACTCTGCTTGCACATTGTCAGCTGTTATGTTTGTGAAGTACTTAATTGTGTCAGACCGAATAGCTAAATGTCTTCAAGATAGAATTTGTGCAATCTCTTGGTTGAATGCTAGAATAATATCTGTGTAGTCCTGCAGAGTGAGTCTTGATGATTTCAAAATTTAATGTAAGTTATAACTAAATATCTTAACAGTACAAAAATGATAGCATATTATCTATTGATGTAAAAAAGTACAATTGGCCATGGAATCTTCTATTTGTTGACTGATGTGATGCTTTATTATAGTGTTTTATTGATTTTGTGATGTGAATATTACATGGTTCTGTTTTAAACATTTATGTAATCAATTTAATTGTTTCCTTTCTCGGTCGCAAGTTATTCATACTGTAATTTTGGTTTGTATATAGTAGCTTAGTAACTCAGAATTCCCTACCAATTCACAATGCAATTTTATCTTTTGATTAATAATAGTACTTAGATATATCAGGGAAGTTCTGAATATTTGGAAAAGCATTCAAGCTTCTTGCTGATAATTTTTTATATTTATGATCATGAATTGCTTTTCCCCAATGCATTTTATTGACATGTACAGCTTGGCTAATTGAGAGTACTCTGAGGGAAAAGGACTGGGCCTGTGCCCTCTTTGAGATTTTGAGGGAATATATTTACTTGTTCATAGATATGAGTTAGGATAATAAGAGTATAGTAAATTATATAATGTATATATTTATGTCGGAATCTCTACCAATGTTGATTGAGTCGGTGGTGGATATTGCTCTTGAGATTGGACAGATGTGATATAAATATTGTATCAAGAGTGCAGATCATTATCCAAACATGAATATTGAGTATTTTGTTGGTTATCTCCAGTATAGCAGCCATCCCATATCCAAGTAAAGATTTTTGGAACAATCAGGCGCTCTAACACAGTTAATTTATGATCATATATCTTGTTTTGCTATTGGGAGATGTTGTAGGGGTAGTGTATATGGAACCATTGGTGACACCAACATGGAGTCCTTTTGTGTTGGTGTTTCCTCTGCATGGATCTGGTATGGTTCTAAATCCCATTTTCTCATGTATGGTACCTATACTTGAAAGTTCGGATACCAGTTTGTTAGATATTATATTTTCAAATTGGATCTTTAAGTTTCCGATATCTCCTGTTGTCTTCTAACAAGTGATCTCATATAATCTCTTGATTCTCTATTATATATCTGTTTTTAACTTCATTTGCACAATTCTCGTTTTCCTGTCATATAGTTATATAATCTTTAACTTACCATCCCTTGGTGTTTTAAAGTCAGTATTCTAAATTGTGCCGTATTAGTTCACCTTTTGCCTACAGTATAATTGTCACGTATTAACATTCTCTTCAAATATTCTGATATTCTATCCACAGTGTTTTACTATCTTTCATGGTTGAGATCTTGCATTTGACATTATATTGCAGTTGAGGCATCTTCTCCTGAAACCTTTTATTATCCTTGATCATTAACTGCTGAACCTGTTATGTACCTGTTTAGCTGTAAATGTTTTTTAAGGTGTTAATATGCACTTATGACCATTTTAATCAGAAACTCAATACCTCTTTTAATTGGGTCTTTAGCTTATGTGGGATTAATCTTAGGGATATAGTCAAGTATAGATATGTGTATATATCTTTAGAATTGTCCTCTTAGTCCTACCAATCGAGTACCTTCATGTTTAGATATGTGAGCTCTAATATTCCCTTTGCACTCAAATATTGTGATATATGGATAGTTGCATATATATATGCTATTATGCAAATAGATCGTATAGTTTTGTGGTTATTTTGTACTGCTTCACCTCAAGTATGGAGAGGATGTGCTTCTGCTGGAGTAATTCGGTAATACCAACAAGAAGTACGGTATGTGGGCGCTTGATTACATCTTATAGTGAAATAATATGTTCTGCTATTTGTTGCAGTTTTGTTAAATCTTATATATGCTTGTTTGCCAAATGCATGCTTTTAGGATATATATTTCTCTGCTTGTGCTTTTGTTTTGTATGTTGCTTGCCCTTTTGTCTCTGTGCCCCAGTAGCATGTGCTGTAAGGTTTTCTGGTTCATGTGAGAAAACAATTTTCTGCAGAACCGTCCCAGAAATTCTGGAGGGTATTCACAGCAGGGTTATCAAGCACGTCCTACCACTTGGGGTCCACCCGGGTCTCAAATGCAACAGTCTGGTTATGGATATGCGCAGCCGGGAGCATATCCTGGAACAACTCCCCAGTACAACATGACCCAACAGCCATACGGAGGATATCCTACTCAGGCTGGTGGGTGGGACCAGTCCAATGCCCAGTCTGGACAGCAGACTACTCCCGGAGGTGGCTATGATTACTACGGTCAGCAGGCCCCTGCTCAACAGCAGCAGCCAGCCACTGGTGCTTCTGCTGCAGATAGTACCGGCTACAACTACAATCAAGCACCAGCATCCGGCTATAATCAACAGGGGCAAGGCTATCAGCAAGATGGTTATGGTGGGTATCAGGCTCCACAATCTGGGTATGCTGGGTATGACCAGCAGCAGCAAGGTTATAACTCTGCTCCCAGCTATGGTGCTCAAGAAGGGCAGACTGCTGCATACGGGGCACAAGGAGGAGATGCGGCACAAGCACCGACTACTGCCCAGTCCGCTCCCCAAGGATACAGTACCGGTCAGCAGCCTAGCCCGGGTGCTGCTACTTACCCACCTCAAGCTGGTTATGGAGTAGCCCCTGCTGCTGCTGCTGGCTCTCAAGCTGGGTATTATGGAGCTCAGAAACCCACCCCAGCGGCTTATGGGCAGGCTCAACAGTCACCAAGCAACCCTGGAGGCTATGCCCAGCCTGGGTATCCACAATCCCAGCCACCTCCAGCTGCCTACTCTCAACCAGAAGCCGGTTCTCAGCAGCGAGCCCCGGCACCCACCTATGGGGGTCAGGCTGGGTACGGAGCTCCAGCAGCATATGGTGCAGCAGCAGCAGCTTACAATCCTTATGGTGGCTATTCACAGCAGCAGCCTCCAGCAGCGTATCCTGCGGCTGCCGATAGTAATTCTGCAGCAGCACCAGCAGCAGCGTCACAGGCTGCTCAGCTACCCAAAGCCTCCCCGCAAAGTTGATTCATGACGATGGTGAGTAGATTTCTCTTTAAGTTTCTTATCATTTGGTGTTGTGGTGTAATTCTGCTAGATCTCTATAGGTATTATTAGGGAGAGTGATTCTTAGATACTACTACTGATGGTATTGGGATTATTAATGCTTTTCTGAATTTCAATTTTATGTTGGTGGATTTTTGTAATTCAATATGCTATCCTATGTGTTGACAATATTTTCTGTTTCCATGTTTGCCATTTACATATTTTACTTGGTGCGGGCATGCATCATATTCGAGAAATAGAATAATGTCAAGATAAGTCATATAGGATAAATTATCTCTCATCTGATCACTTTATTTGGTTTGGTTCTATCTTTTAGTTGGTAATTCTCGACTTAAGTTCGATTTAAGCTCAAGATTAGAGTTATATAATACATGATTCATGTTCAAACTTAACATATTAAAGTTGAGTTCAGGGATAATTCATTAAATTTGTATATATGTATTCAGATTATTTAAATCCTAGATGGAAAGAATTTTCTTTTTTATACCTTGTAGTCTTGTTGTATTAATATACTCTTTAATGATACATTATTGTATTTAATATAAATGGAAAGTTAAAGACAGCTAAGCATACTAATGTATAGGTTTGGACTATCTTATTTCGATTACGACCTCTTTTAATTAATACTCATACAAAAGGATACATTTTTTTGTAAAAAATATAAAATATTATTTACGCCGATCAAATATTAAAGAAAATATTGTCCATAATCTCGTTTTAATCCCCTGGGTAGTTGGGGTCAACCCTAATTCTAAATATTGAGTAGTTGGGGTCAACCCTAATTCTAAATATTGAGATCATGTCAAACTATTCAAAATTTATTTAAAGTTCAATATCCCGTCTATTGCGTATAACATCATTCTAATTTAACAAAATGATAAAAATCATAATGTTTGAGCCATAATTTAACATCTTGAATGACCTAGGACTCAATATAGATAAACGGATGCACGAGAAATTATATAGTGATCAAAAAAGGTTTTTAAGACAACACCGAGACGGAGAGACAAATAGACCGACAAATTCTGTATATAAAAGCTGGGCCAAGACCGACCACAACGCACAACGGAGAGGAGGGGATCAAGGCGTATAAATGTTGACATTGTGTACCCAAAGTAATGGGAGTCTTTGTCCAACAGATCAAATTATCTCTCAGAGAATAACTGATAATCTGAAAAATACATTTATGCTAATCATAAATGCAACCACCAGAAGCCCCACGAAATGAAGCAAACACACAATCATAATCGTTAGAAAAGATACTGGAGCAAAAAAAGAGAGGGAAAAAACATGTACACTTCGTTTCTTGAATTAAAACGAAACCTGGTTGAGAGACATAGATAAAGGCAACAGACAACTTTGTCTTGGAAAAATCATTTAGGCCTCTTGCACTCCAGGATATAAACTTCATATCTCCGGATTCCCCGCATAGTGGGTTCCAAGCATGAGGTGGTGGCGAGAACTGATTTATCAATCTCTTCAGATCAGTGAAGGACATGAGATATGAGTTGATAAGACCGAAACAAGAGTCCCTTTAACCAGGACCAGACATAGCAAGAGGAGGAGTTCACGAGGGCTTCTCAAAGTTGGGAGGGCCTAAGACAACATACTTGAAAGAGATTCATGCGGACCACAAATCAGAACCACCGTGGGGAATCAGATTGTAATAGATAGAGCCATAGAGGTTTTAGGGGCCATGGTTTTGGAGATCGAGGCACCATTTCTGCGCGACAAAAAGACAGGTTCTACCAGCAAAAACACCATTGAATTCACTAATGACTTCTTTAATGTATGTATGCTTTGGGAAGTCCGGAATTGGTGTGACTAATTTAGCTAAGTTCACTAAAAACATATTTCCAAACTGAAGGAACTCAACGAATGCGAGATTGCACTTATCACGAGAGGCTTCTTCAACTAGTTAGAAGAAAACTTATATTGAAAAAGACGAAATCACAATAGTTTTATTTATTTTAAGCCGAATCCATTCCCTGAATCCTGCAGCAATGCAGTGCTTTCTTCCTATTATGCTGTAACCTGTTCAACACAACAGAGTCAATTAACTCAATCCCATAATAAGATAACAGATGTTGTTTCACGGATGCAACAAATCAGGAAATTTACTGCTACAAATCTCATAAAACTTTTTGTGAAAATTTCTTAGTCTTTGTATGTATGGAGGAGCAAAGCAGAGAAGTTTTCAAACTCTTCCCTTTGTTTCGGAAGGGTCGGTTCCAGAATGCCATAAAAGCAAAACAAATGTTAAGATTGAACCAAAGAATGTTTTAATGGCATATCTCACTTGGTCATAGTCCTCCTCGTCTTCTTCTGCTTCTTTAAAGCTGCTTCTTTGGGTTGACATGGCTGCCGCTGAAGGCAGAGCTTCTATCACTGCATCTGCCAGGTCGTTGATGAATGAAGATGTGCAGTTCAGAGCAGGAACACGCCCCCAGTTCTCAATCCCCGATTCAATCGCCAATTCCTTGTATTCCATGTATATCTCTTCAAAGGTCTCTATGTGCTCACTCACAAAGCTGGGAGTGTTCAACAAAAGTTAGCCAATTTGTACCCACTATTCATCTTAATAAAGCAAGCGAGCTGTAAAATAAGTGATTGAGAAGTAATTGATTTGCTCTATGTGAAGTATCATTCAGTAGCCCAAAAAGGAAGTGCTATCACAAGATATAATTATAATTTACGCTCAACATATATGAATAAGCTTTGCGGAAACTTTTGAACACTGCGCTCCCACAGCCAGCAAATAACCATAATATCTTAACATTGACATAAATACTCCTAAATAAGAGTTGAAACTCAAGCCATGTTCCCAAAACCATCACAATATTTTTAGAAACTAACATGTGTCGTTGGAGTAATGCAGTGGACGCATTCTCTGTAACATCATCCAACACTGAGATAAGCAATCACTATCAATGCTTAAGTTGCTAACTATTTAGTATTTACCTTACTGGAACAACTAGGAGACTCTTCATACCTTTCTGGCCAAGCTCAACAAGAACTTCATCGGTATAGGGCTTCAGCCATTGTACATGCCGAACTCGGCTCTGGAACAATGTTAAAAATAAGAAAATACAGAACCAACTTAGCAATGGTGGAAAATATATTGGAATTAAGACCCTAGCACATGTTCAATAATCACCTGATATGCAAGGGTATGATCATTGCCAATTCCTCTAGCTTTCAACTCTTGCATGATTAAGTAGATGCACTCCTCCTCCATCTGATCCTTGTCATCCCCAACATCTGTGACATAACTGACCGGTACTCCATGGGCACTAAAGAAGATCATGACATGTAATTCCAGACAAAATAGGTAGAAAATGTGGCATCAGAACTCAGGACAGGTTTACGAATCAAACTCACCTTTTTGGGATTAGAGAAAATCTCAAGTTATTTTTCAATTGTGTCAGCCATGGATTTGATATAACCTTCCCGTTGGTACCATGACTTAATAATGGAAACTGGCACTCGTGACAAATATGCATCCTCCCTGAGTTGAATAAAGGTCAGCCAACAAAATATTTACATTGAAAGATGAAAGAGACAATTTGCAAAAACCACATGCCTGAATATCTCCTGGAGAACACAGATACTTGACCCAGTTGTGGAGATGGAAAATTGTGGATAAAGTGGCAGCACAACAAGTTTTGTTATCTTGTCCCACTTAATCTAGATAACATGCAATAAAAAATATTCAGCCACCGAACCAGATAATCTGAAGATACCAAGTGACCATTAAATTATCGCTATCATAAAAAGAGCCAGGCAGTGCTCCAGTCCACCTAAAGGAACAACCAAAGTATGAAAAGCCAAAAGTTGTAAATTCTCAGGGAAAAGAATTGAGTAGAAAATTAGAGAGAGCGCATCAAATAACCAGTTATTGGTAGCGTACATAAATGCAATAAGTTGAAGCTATATTGATGAACCAGAGAACATATCAAATAACCCACAAAATCTCATTCTAACTAAAAAACAAATATTTTGCATCTCAGCTAGCCTATATTATTTGTCACATGATGAAGCACATGGATAAAAAAGGATATCTTTCCCATTCTTCCAAATTGCAAATGTGGAACTGACCACACTCCTGTCTTCACTTAATCTAATAAGCCAAAACTCAATATGCCTTTGAAATTTAAGTTTGTTCAAACACTCTTAACATGACTGAATAAAAAATGTAGTAACATCTGAAAGCACATTATATAACCATAAGAATTCTATTATGAAGATCAAAGTACTTGAAAGTTTTACTTGCTGAATTGCTTCCTCAGTGAATGGGTACCAGTAACGCATCCCAACATATACGTTTGCATCCACCTCCTTTTCCTCCAAAACCTTTTTAATTGCATATGCCTGTAGCACGTACATCAAAATACATGCATATATCATTATCACATTGAAAGAAATAGATCAATCTATGCTGATAAAAAAGAAAAGAAATCGATCAAACTAAATTTAAGAGAACGATAAACTAGTGGACCACAATGAACATAATCATCCAAACATGAAGAATAGCATTTCAAGAATGTTCAGATTCTAACCTGCTTGTTTGTGATTTTACGCAGAGGAGATCCTCCTCCTATTGCTGCATACACTTATTTGCTTTTGGGAGTGCGGAGAACAGATATGAGTTTTGCCAATGGTTGCTGAAGAAACCCAAACGACCTGGGGAGACGTATAATATCCTGCATCAACAACCTATAACCATTTCAACACTAGAACGACTCAAAACCTACAGATGTAAGATGTTAGCAATGACTGCACCAACAATAGTAACATACCGGATCTGCAAATAGATTGAACAAAAATGGCTGCACATCACGGAGAGTCTCCAGACCACCAAGATTTAAAAGCAAAACCCCAATCTTATCTTCTTCAGCATCCAAATGAGATTCTAGAGCAGTTCCACCATATGTGGACACTCCAACAGTGCAAAATGCTACCCCAGCAGTGCTTCTGTTTTGACTAGCACCATTACCATTTGATATCCCAAGCATAATCTCTCTTTTACCAGTCGAGTTAGAAAATGATAACTTCAGAGACTAAGATGAGGATTTGCCATCCTCCCGAGTAGACATAAAACATTTGATTTGTGAACTTCGCATGTGAATGAAAATCCTTTAGATATCAATTATCATATATATCCTCCTTATTAAGCTTCTGGCATTCAACATTATCATAATTTCTTCATAGTTTCTCATATATAGCTGAACAAAAATAGTGGATTCTCTGCAAAACTACATTCATTAACAGATTCGTCACTAATTCAACAATATCAGAATCTGTGTTGTTCCTGAGGAATTATCAAAGATGCAAGGATAAGACCAATTTAACTAAGAAAAATTGCAGGAGGTAACGACATCAAAGCCATTGAGCAAATATATTACTCTCAAAATCTTGGCCTGGAATCCATCTAAATCTATTTTCCCAGCAACCAAACAAGAAAACAGATACAGATCAAAACTATTAATGCAAATCCACAATTCACTTTCAGATCCACCAACATTTCAAGCAATCATGAATACCGCACTACAGGCCTAACAGAAATTGAAAAAACAACACTCATCATCATCATCTCAAAAATTGAACCAAAATCTTACATTGATGGTATGTGGTCAGAGATACAGAAATTGGAAGCGGAGACTGAGACTGAGAACTTGGCGCGAGCAGAGCATGACGTAACTTCCATGGCGTCCAAGCTTCTGAAACTTTTCACAGGTATATTTGAAAGTTGAATACCGAAACAAGATCTTGTTTTCTAGGGTGTGCTGAAATCGGATCGGTTCGGAGCAGATCAAGCGAAACTGAGGTAGGTGTAAAATGAAGAAAAATTGCAGAGAAAGTACACTAACTCACTATTTCGTAACTGATTCTCTCTCTAAAAGTTACGTGTTTAGCTCCTGAAGACGATGACTGCGTGTTCGAAGGAGGGAGACGTGGCCAAAAGGTTTTGGCATTTTCTGGGAAAATGATGGTTCGGTTCGGTAGATTATTTTCTCGGCAGCGAAACACGCTCACCTACACTTCTACTTTTATTATCATACAGAATAAGAATCAAAATATAGCATTTACGTTTATTTTTAAAGGAAACAAATATTGCATTCCAACGTACTCTCAAGGAGCACTTACAAGCAGCAATACAAACACCAAGAGCCCTCTCTCCTCGGTTCAACTCACCCGTAATTTTCTTGGTTTTACGAGCAATTATGCCTAGGCTCACATGATTTTGAACAGAGTGATGCACACGCCACACACTCCAAAAACGAGAAAATAACTAACCACTGCCCGCACTAAACGTGAAACAAAACAAACAAACCTAAAAGAGTGAACATACAAACAACTCCGAACATAACAGACTACAAACCCAAACGGGAACGGATCCGATCACCACCGAGAACCGTCGAAAATGAGTCAGATCATAAAGGGAAATATATATGGGGTCGGATCTCCATATCAAAAATCACTCTGATCTACCGACCTCGTTATCAAAATCCGACGCTCAAACCTGTCAATGTGAGAGGATTACCTCTTTGATTTCTTGTCCCCTCTCTCTATTACTTGATAGAATTTATAAGAAGGATGATCATGAATGTCAAGCACAAAATCTGGCTGGAAATCTCATAAAATCAGCTTATGAAATCAAGAGGTTTGAATTCAAATTACATTTGAATTCAAACCTTAGCCACTTTATTGACATCCCCCCTCAAATTCATGTGGGTGATCAACCAACATTAATTTGCCTGAGATAAAAAAGTGACATTGGCGAGGAAGAGCTTTGGTGAAGATACCATCCACTTGGAGATCTAAAGACACATGAGGTAAAGACAGGACCCGAGACTCATAGGCTTCCCGAATAAAATGGCAATCAACCTCAATATGTATTGTGCGCTCATGATAGACCGGGTTTGCAGTAATATGAACAACACTAGTATTATCCACATGCAAAGGTATTGGTCCAGTTGGTGGAAAACTCAATTCTGCAAGTAATCCCCGTAGCCAAATAATCTCAGAGCAAGCAACAAACATAGCTCGGTATTCAGATTCAGTAGAAGATTTGGAAATCCGATCTTGCGTTTTACTCTTCCAAGAGATCAGAGCATGGCCTAAAAACATACACTATCCCGTGGTAGATCGACGCGTATCCGCACACCCTGCCCAGTCAGCATCACTATACGCCATGTGTAAATGCCTTGCGGACTGTAGAAAATTGACTAACTTGTTGAACTGCAAATGATAGATCGGCCCGAGTAATGGTGAGATAAACCAAACTCCCAACCAATTGACGAAAAACCGTCGGATCTGGAAGAATACCAGCTTCATCTTTACGAAGCTTAACATTAAGTTCCATGGGAGTATCAACCGGGGAACTGTTCCGAATGCCAGCCATATCCACAAGATCATTGGCATACTTTTCATGGTTAAGAATATACCAGACTGCCCCGCATGAACCTGAAGGTCCAGAAAATACGTAAGAGAACCCAGGTCATTCATATGAAAGAATTTGTTCAGATGTTCCTTGAGGCTCAGAATGAGAGTGTCATCTGTCCATGTAATCACAATATCATCCACATATGCAAGGAGTAGCACAATCCCGGTCGCAGCACGACAAAAAAATAGAGATGTCTCATTTAAGCACTAGGTTGGAACGAGAAGTCCTTCAACATAGTACAAAATTTCTCATACCATGCCCTCGGAGCTTGTTTCAACCCGTAAAGAGAACAACGCAACTTACACACATTGGATGTAGGAGTGGGAAACAGACCTTGAGGTACACACATAAAGACCTCCTCCTTAAGATCTCCATGAAGAAACACATTCTTTACATCCATCTGACTTAAAGTCCAATTATGAGAAGCAGCAATAGCCAAGACAGTACGGATCGTCATCATTTTGGCCATAGGCACAAATGTTTCCTCATAATTCACGCTATGCTGATGATGATTCCCCAAAGCTATAAGTCTGGCTTTATACCGCTCAATACTGCCATCAGAACGCACCTTAATGGTATACACCCATTTACAACCTAATAGGGTAACCTCAGGTGGGCAAGGAACAATGTCCCATGTGTGATTACTTTCTAATGCACGCAATTCTTCGTTCATCGCTTGTTGCCAACATTCTTGCCGTACTGCCTGAGAGTAACAAGACGGAACAACAACAGATGATAAAGTGGCAGCATGAGCAGTTGTAGAAGAAAAACCATACCGATCTGGAGGAACTGAGCGTCATGTTGACCGACGAATAGGAAGCTATGTGAAAGAGTCCACATCTGATATAGCCAGAGATGGCGAATCAAATAATACACTATCCTGTAGGAGCTGAGCAGGTGGATTAGACATAACTAAATCAATAGCCGGTGGATCAAGATCAGGAGGTGTCTCTAGGAGCAAGGAGGCCGGTGGATGACGTCTATAATAAACCAAATCAGAGGAGCCTTTACCAAAAAGGACTAGAAACATGTTCAAATTCTAGCAGTAACACACGAGTATCTGTGGAGTCGGAGGAAGATGGATAAAAATATTGATTTTCAAGGAAAACGACATTCCTAGATACTCGAAATCGATTAGATGTTGGATCAAAACACATAAATCCTTTTTGAGTAGCACTATACCCAAGAAACACACACCGAACCGACGGAGCAGACAATTTGTTGTGTTCGTTGTGAGGAAGTAGAACAAAATAAACACACCCAAAAGTATGAAGATCAGAATACTTAGGGTGTTTTTGATGGAGACGAAAGTAAGGTGTCTCCACCCGCAAAACCTGAGAATGAAGTCTGTTGATCAATGAGACTGCAGTGGACAAGGCTTCTACCCAAAACCGAGGAGGGACAGAGTCATTGAGCAATGTTCGAACAACATCGAGAAGATGAAGATTTTTTCGTTCGGCAACACCATTTTGTTGTGGAGTGTCAGGACATGAATGTTGAGACAGAATACCTTCAAATGCAAGAAACTGAAGAAAACTCGTAGTCATATATTCTCCACCCAAATCAGTTCGAAAAGTTTTAATGCTTGTAGATAAATGATTTTCCACCAAAGCAAGAAAGTCTCTAAATTTGGAAAAAACATCTGATTTGTTGCGAAGAAAATAAATCCATGTATAACGACTGTAATCATCAATGGATGTTACGAAATATTTGAAACGAGCATGAGATATGACAGGTGTAACTCCCCAAACATCACTATGGATCAACTCAAAACAATGCGAAGCACGATTACCATGAGTAGGAAAAGAAAGAGTCTTGCTTTTACTCAATTTACAAGCATCACAGTGAAATGTTAAAAAAGATAATTTTTTATTACCCAAACATCCAGATTTAAACAAGTGATTAATGACAGAAGAGTTTGGATGACCAAGACGCTTATACCATACCCAAGTATCTGTGTTATTGCAAGAGAAAACAAGGAAAATAGTTTTTAGTCTAGCTAAATGTAAAGGCTTCTTCGATCCAGATAGACGCATTAGAAATAAACGGCCAACCTTAGCTTCCTTCGCTATCACTCTTCCTGACTCCTGATCCTGCACAGTGCATCCATCAGATGAAAACTTTACATCACACTTGTCATCAATCAGTTGACCAACAGAAATCAGATTTGTAGATAAGTTGGGGCACACAAAAACATCATGAATTTTATTAGATAAATCACCAACAGCCGTAATAGGTAACTGACTGTCGTTAGCAGTTTCAATCATAGATGAGCCAACATATGGGCGAATATTATGAAGCTCCTTAGCATTAGAAGTAGTATGATTTGCTGCACCCGAATCTAAAAGCCATGTAGAGCTAGAGATAGAGGAATTACAATGGATAACGAGAGAGGAAAATGCTGATACAATAATTTGTTGTATCATCTCTGTAGCGATATATGTTGCGGGAGGTGTAGCACTTGTACCAGATGCAGAAGGAGAAGATATCGAGGCATGATACGCTGGCTTAGAACGTTTTGGTGGTCGAGTACGACATTCGTTAATAGTATGTCCAAGCTTCTTGTAGTACTTACACTTCTTTGTAGGGAAAAGTTTGGAAATATGGCCATACTCTTGACAGTTGAAACATTGTATGCGAGATTTGTTTGGCTTAGTTTGAGCAGCAAACACAACCGAAGACGATCGTTGATCCAGAAGTTCTTGAGTAAGCATGCGATGTTCTTCCCGTAGCAATTCCCCAAAGCATCCAGCCAACGACGGGATAAGTACCCTATTCAGCAGAGATGACCTAATGGTCTCAAAATCTGGACGAAACTTCATCATAAATTGACTTCTTTGACGGTTTGTGAGCATAGCTTGAACAACTACCATGGAGTCGTTAGACACCTCAGCTAGGGAAATTTTCATGTAATCCGACTAAAGGACTAGAAATTGAGAGTAATACTCCTAGATGGACAATTCGTTGTGTTGAAAATTGGAGATATCCAACTCTAGTTGAAAGGGGCGAGCAAAGTGATCATGATAGTATACTAATTTTAAATACGACCACATGTCCTTAGCGGTTTTGAAAGGGCGCAAATTCATAAGAATCTGTGAGTCTACGGAGCCTACGATCTAACTGCGAATCTGGGCATCTGTAACATCTCAGTTAGCAGGTTTGGTGGTTGGGACGGTTGATACCGTTGTTACATTGGTACTAGTGTCACTTGATTTCCAGGGAGAATCACATACATAATGCTAAAGGTATTTTCCTTTTAAATAGATTTCAAGTTGAAATGCCCAAACAGAATAATTTTTGCCGTTTAATCGGACACAATTATTTTCCAATTTGTCCATAACTGATCAGGATAAACTACGAGAGGGGAACAATAGAACCTGGAAAAAAAATTGGAATTTTTTTTTTCAGCGGCGCGTGGGACTTTTCTGGCGAAGAAAAATGCGGCGCTGGTAGATCGAGACCTCCTGATTGTACTGGTGCTATCGGTGAGAGAATATTCTCGGCGGAAAGGGGAAGATCGGGAACGGCAGCAGGTGGAACTGTTGCGTGGCGGCGGCGCGTGACGGCTCTGGTGGTGGTCGGACGCCCACGGACGGAGTCAGAATTCTCCTGGGAAGGGTCGTGGCCGGTGACTCGGCCGATAGGGGAACTCCGGCAAGCAGTGAAGGTTTTCCAGCGAGCAGTGGAGAGCGTTCAAAAAGAAAAAAAATTAGAGAGCGATGAAGGGTTCTGATACCATGTTAGTGTGAGAGGATTATCTATTTGATTTCTTGTCCCATCTCTTTATTACTTGATAGAATTTATAGGAAGGATGATCATGAATGTTAAGCACAAAATCTGGCTGGAAATCTCATGAAATCAGCTTATGAAATCTAGATGTTTGAATTCAAACCTTAGCCACTTGATTGACAAAACCGTCCTCCACCGCGAAAAAAGAATCGACTCCGAAAAACCTTGGCCGCAGGCAAGACCATCGACTAATCGAGGAAAAGCCAGCGACGGCGTTATTGTTCCCGGCGGGTCTCCACCGCTCAAAACCATCTCGGAGTTCAAATCACCACCACTCCAACATGCACAATTTACAACCAAATGGTCATTGGTTCAATCCCCATCAAATACATTTTTATTTATGCGATTATATGACCTTCTCATCTCCCCAACATGAGCTTTCCATCTACCTAGTAGGAGTATTTAAGCTGATAAAAAATAAATTTTAAGGTTCTAAATTGTCACAAGTTATCAAATTATATTCTTTATATCATTATTTTCACTTTTCATATAAGTATTTGTTTTGATTTAATTTATATATATATTTGAACTCAACTAAAAACTAAATAATCAAACTCGAATTAGTTTTGGTTATATGCATTTAATAATTGTTTTTATTAAAATTAATTAAATAAATTATTAATGAAATAATTAAAATTTTAATACAAAATTTGCCCCTCCTTACAAAAAATCCCGGATCTGCCCCTGCTTGCAAGTGTGATATTTGTGTACTTACTTTTGAGAATGTCGATCTTCATCTTGGACCTTCATAGGGTATGAATTGTACCTAACTAGTTTGTGTTGACTGCTGATCGACGAGTGTCGATTGGTGCTGACTTTTAGCTCTTGCATTGATTTTTTCGTTTGCTTCATTTGCGTCTATTTTTTGTAGTCTCGATTTGTCCATAAAGATCAAAACGATAGAATTAAATCTCTGTTTCTAATAAAAGATATGTATAAACAAATTGAATGTGGGTTATAACACTATGAAATAGTGTTTGTTTTGTTCACATTACTCACTGTATCCATTTCAGACAAAGTCTTCCTCACTACCATAAGAGCAAAACTTGTAGCCTCCGAAAATAAATCGTTAACTACTCGTCAAATCTTTACCATGGAGTTCTCCTTGTTCGTCTCGTCATCGCCTCACACTATTCAAACTTCCAAAACCCTAACTTTAATGTTTTGATTGAGTTTGACCAAGACATTCTTTAATATTTTGATTGAGTTTGACCAAGACATCCATAATGATCTTAGGGCATATTTGTTCATTCTTAGTAAAGATGTTTAACATAAATTAAGAATGTGAAAAGTATGAATTTTAAGAGATTTTCTCATAGAAGGTTGATGTTAAATGGAAAAAAATGAGAAATGTGTTAAGTAGGTGTAATAAAGTGAATTTCTTAAATGAAAAGTAAATTAATATTAAACCCACGACTACTTATATCGATTAAGAGGATTTGGGTGGGACTAAATCTAGTCTTGAAATCATCACAATCCAATTCTATCTTTCATCGTGCTCAGTCGACTCTAGTTCATGCGAAATCGATCCTAGTGAGCTCACTGATATCTGGGTGGTCGCTATAAATTAGTGACAAGAAATGAGACGAGTTATTGCAAAAAATGAGATGGGTCGACGTCTACTTATTTTAAAATAAATATTTTATTACATTTAAAGCTAAGTTGTATAAATTTTTACATAATAATATCAATTTATTTATCTTTCTTTTTATTATAACTTAGCTTTAAAAGTAATAAACATCAATTTTTGTTACTTATATAAATTTTTACGTAAAAATATCAAATTATTTATCTCTCTTTTTAATGTAAGTAACAAAAATTGATGTATTATGTAATAAGGTTGATTTAAAAGAAAAATATATCTGTTGTAATTTGACGTGGTAATGGTATGTGGCCACCACCTCTCTTCTAGTAACAAGTGGAATGTATGCAGTGGCCCACAGTTGGTTTAGCAGGGAAGCCTCCTTAGTTTGGCGGTGAAGTACTCCTATATATACATGGGTTGGACTAGAGTACAAACTAGGTGATAACATACAAATGTTAGAACATATCTCAATCGTTAGATCTTATAATCAATGGATGAGATTCATGCTGACTCATCAATGGCATACTAACGTAATTACGAATTAGTTGTTTGTTTATTTTAGTCAATTAACATCATCAGAAGGGTAAATTGGTATTTTTATACAAGCATTTAATTTCTTTATTTATAAATTACTTAATTGTATAATACTTCATTATTTATAAATTACTTAATTGTATAATACTTTCTTATTTATAAATCGTAATTGTATAATATTTCCTTATGAAATCGTTCATAAATTCCTTCTAAAGTCAAATTACTTTTATCAATTTATCACAAAATCAAGTTTCTTGAAATCAATTTCAGTTTTATCGTCAAGTTTCATTCAACATGTGTCATTGTTTAATTCGTCATGTGCCATTGGTCAATTTGTCCAATTCGTCATGTGTCATTGGTCAATTTGTCCAGTTCGTCGTGTGTCATTATTCATTTCGTCATGTGTCATTGGTCAATTTGTTCAATTCGTCATGTGTCATTATTCAATTCGTCATGTGTCATTTGGTCAATTCGTCATTGTTTCTCACCATTACAACAAATCATAGTAACTTGACATTGATTATTATGGTCATTCATATACCGATTGGATAATTATACCGCTTCATATTGCATCCTTTTGTTCCTCAAAAAGCACAAAATTGCTAACACAACATCACTATGACATTGATTATTCAACCACACATAATTGTTTTATTGTGCTCTATGCAGAAAATTGCCAACAACACAAAATTGTTTCATTGTTCTATTGGATCTTTTTGTTCCACAAAAGACACAAAATTGTCGACGATAATACATAAAAAAATATGAGTTCGGCCAGTATCTATATAACATTTGAATTCTTTTGTATTGAAATAGGAATCACCCCGATTCACACACTAGAAGACCCTAAAATTGCATATATACCAAGAACAACTCATTTTTTCATCAACACTGATTCACATACGGGAAGCAATATTTGCAAATTGAATCATGTACATGGATAATCTATAAGAAAAACTAGATGAAAAAAATCATATACATGGAAAATACATAAAAACCAAATGAAACAAATCATGAAACAGACATCCAAATAACGCAAAATTCAAGAACGGATCATCAAAATCATGAACTACTTACAACGCTCTCGATTCCGGCGTGGATCAACCCGATCACACCGACCCTGTTCTCCCAAACCATGTTGTAGTGCCCCACCGTGTTGAGGACGGGATAGGTGCGGAGCTTGGTGGTGTTGGCGGGCTCCGTGCCGCGGAGGCCGAAGTCGTTGCCGACGAGAGATCCATCGTCGAGAGGTGATTCCCTGTGATGCCAATTGGATCGCCACCTTTGATCCCCACCGTCCGTCGCATCCCCGCCGTCGTCCGTCATCGCTTCTGGATGGAGGGACGTCGTCGCACCGCTGCCGTTCATCCATCATCGTCGCCCTGCATCACCGTCGTTGCGTTTAGAATGCTCGATGAACCGTCACCACAATCAATCCTGAATAATTTTTCATTTGGGAAGGAGGCGCACAAATGGGTAGGGTTTCTATAGTGGAACAGGTTATATATATATATATAGATAGACCATAATACCATTTTTAATTTGTTTCATTTACTAAATTGTGTCATTAATCTAAACCATTGATTGAAACTAATCTAATGGATATCAATTGTTCTAATATTTGTATTATAATGTTAGTTTGTATTCTAGTTCATCCCATATATACATATGGTATCGCATGTCTTGTTACTTAATATAAGAATCATTATCACATACATTATGCTGAAATGAGTATACAACAAAGAGTCTTCTTGCTCTTCCATTATATCTCTTCTCTATCCCATTCTCTTATTATATATAGTTTTGTTGCATTATAATTAGTTCTATGTCTGCTTTTATTATTCTTAATTTACAACACTTTATCAGCACGAGTTGCTCAAATGTTAAAAAGTTCGTTATTTTACATATATTTATTTTGTACCAAACTTGTTTCGCTTATGTTTTAATGATCCGATAATCTTACTACGAGATAGCAAAGAGGTGAAGAAGCAAATAAAAAAATCACTATTGTTTTAATCGAATTTTTGTATCGTGGTATATATTCGTGAACTTGAAGTTCGTATACAATTCAACATACGAGATCTCAGTACAGATGATCGTATTGTACATATTTAAGTTAACGCGTCTTTAGGCCAAAAGCTAAAAGACGAGATTGATGCATCTCGGAACCAGGAGTTCCCAGAGATAAAGGCCTGAAGCCCGAAACCTGAAGTTTATATTTATTTATATCTGCCATTTATATTATATGTTATTATGATTTATTTCTGTTATTTAAACCCCGTGAGTTAACCTACGGTAGGTTATACCTCCATCGGTGCTCAAAGTGTGGTACTGTATTTAATTATACATGTCATTTATATTACGTTATTTATATACACTATATATCGTATTGAATTATCGTGACATGTATTAGACAAAACTCGAATTTCTAGTTGGATGTATAACTATTCAAAGATACATGACCAGAAGTCATATGAATACATAACACGAAGTTCTGATTTAATTATTGAAATATATATGACCAGAAGTTCATACAGACTCGAAACACACAAAACTCGAAGTTCTGACTCAATGTGCATTTATTGAAACATACGAGTCGAAATTCATATAGTATACGGTATCTACAGTTATAATTCAGTATACATTCATGAAAATTTTCATAACCTGAAGTTCATGAAATATATAGAATTTAAAGTTATGATATTCTGATTAAAAATATATATCGATGTATTATATCACGTGATACCAAAATTCAAAAATTTATTAGAACAAAAGTTCTAAACATAATCAAATCAGTCGTCAAATGTGAAATATCGAGCTTGATGAAATTTATTTTGAACCCGAAGTTCTAAACATTTCCTGCAGGATAGATAAAAATACCGGTTTTTAGTGTAGATCCTAGAAGTGATAATTCTTATGTCTAACCTTGGTATATTCGCCGAAATGGATATCATATTGAGACCTCAAATGATTTGGTGAAAAGCGTGCGATGAATAGTTCTATAATTCAACGAACCTGAAGTTCTTTATCTCAAATATTTGTGATTTTTCATAATCGTCTTGGATCAACGATGATGTGTCGAATTATTCGAAATTCATGTGGACATTCATTAAAAATCCAGAAGATATTATTGTCCAATAAAATCATTTGTACCGCTTGTTCACAAGAAAATTCTATGGTCCAACCCTCTCAAACCAAAGTTAGTATATAATTCTTTCAAATAACTCAAAGAAATATGTGTGACTTTATTTATTTATGGTAATGTTGACGCATCCTGAAAATGGTCACATGTTTTTTTAATTCCAACTCATAATATTGCATTTTGTTAAACTGTTGGCATACATTACCTAGTTAAGGGCACATTTCTCTGATCACAATCTATTCGTCTTGATAATCTTTTGCATATCATCAATATTCTCATATACAATTTGATATATCTCATTTACTTATTAGTTGTGTCATGTATGCGCCAGTAGCACTATCTCGATGCATAAAAATGAGACCTCAACATAAATAGAGGATGCTTTTGTTTCATCATCTATTGTCATGCAATTTTGAACACTTGAAGTGTGATTAATTTACTGCACAATTTATATATTGTTATGAGACAACATTTCTACCTCAGTATGAAGAGAAAGAGCCTCCTGAAGTTAGGCTTGGACTTTCGTGGAAAGTAAATATTATGTCTCATCTAGATCCACGCACATTACAATGTGAGAAGAATGTGCAGTAAATAAGTTTGCAAAATGTCGCAAACCAAATGTCTGAAGCGTTTGTAGAACACGCATGGTAATCAATAAAGAATTGCTCCTTTCAGATACTTGATCATTTTTTAGTAGTCTCTGAAGGACTCGATATGAATATGATGGACTTGTCCTTACCTATTTATATTATACGTTGGACAACGATATTTATATGAGATTTTCTGAAGGAGTTAAATTGCCTGAAGCATTGGTGAAACACACATGTGAGAATTTAATTAAATGATGATGATGCAAAGAAATCATTTAATATCTTTAATATACGCCAGAAGTGTAGGAGGCAGATAAGGCGAATAGAAAATAGTTCTAGAAGAACTATTGATTCAAAGAAAAATTATTGATTCCTAAAGAAAATTCGGTTCTTGTCGAACAACCGGTTCTTGTAGAATAATTGGTTCCCGTAGAACACCAAGTATTTGACCTCATAAATTAAACACGAGAAGATGTTCAACCAGTCAAATACAAATGATTATTCGTGAATAAACGAACATAAAAATCGATCGATATAATGTAAGGTTTGCAGCCTAAGACATTTCTCAACGACCTGAAGTCGATTTGATAAAACACTTTTATTTGTAATTATTATTATCACTTCAGATACTTATTAGTTTAAAAATTCCCGAAGAACTAAATATGTATCTGATGAACGTATTTTGTACTTATTCATACGGTATACTTATACCGACATTTATATGAGACTCCCGTAAGGAGTTATTTTGCCTGAATCAATAAGAAAAGGGAAAAATATATATTGTATGTCTATATGAACTCAGCTGAGACTCCTGAAGAGATCCTGAATACTGTGGAATATTGGAATTGAGAACTTTGACATGAAAGTATCGGGAAAAATAATATATTGTCTCGACCTGCATATCGAGTATATTTCTGATGAAAATATAGCTCAAACACTCCTGAAGTGTTTCTACATGAATGATGCTCATTCACCCGTTCAAGGGCGAGTCAATGAAAGTTGCGATAAAAGTGCTAGCCATATTGAGTTCAGAACCGACTAAACGACATTGGAACAAATCCAAGTTGCGGATATAGATCATATTTTTATATCCCCATAACCTCGCTCCTAGATAATGTACATAATTGTAGCAATATTTTGACGTTCTACAGATCAAACTTTGGTTACGACCTCCTCCAATAATTCAGAAAGTTTTGCGCTACATGAGCTAGTTGCGATGCAAGTTGTATGATGATACATTGAAATAGATAGATTCGGGAACCGTTCGCTGAAAGTGATTTATACTCAAACTCCAGAAGAGTTATGAGATTGATATCGAGAAAGTTCTTTTTAAGTGAAAGTCCTGTAGATTTTTTTACTAAAACTCGACATATACTAAGAAACTTATGTAAGAGATCGGCTCGACCATGCAAGCACTACAAGATAACACTGTCAGCTCTCAGGGGGAACAACGATCATGGGGAGCATCGATAATGAGAGCAGCGGTCAGGGGGAGCATCGATCAATGGCAACATCAACCAGGGGGAGGATGAATTATAAATTTGAGTACACTTTGGACAAATGTGCGCTGCACTCTTTTTCTCTTGTTCAGGTTTTGTCCCACTGGGTTTTCCTAAAAAGGTTTTTAACGAGGCAACATTATGCACGTCCAACATCACCTGAATGATTTTTTTACTCGGTTTTTATCCTATTGGGTTTTTCCTTGTAAAGTTAAAAGTAATTATTTGTATATCGGTGGTGTCCAAGGGAGAGTGTTGTAATATGACGTGGTAATGGTATGTGGCCACCACCTTTCTTCTAGTAACAAGTGGCAAGCATGCAGTGGCCCACAGTTGGCTTAGCAGGGAAGCCTCCTTAGTTTGGCGGTGAAGTACTCCTATATATACATACGGTATCGCATGTTTTGTTATTTAATATAAGAATCATTATCACATACATTATGCTGAAATGAGTATACAGCAAAGAGTCTTCTAGTCTTCTTGCTCTTCCATTATATCTCTTCTCTATCTCCTTCTTGTTGTGACAGGATGATGTCCACCACCATACCTCTACTCTCCTATATCATCATTCTTTTACCCTCTCATGTCATCATTGTTCCATGTTTTTGGGGATAATTGTGTGTAGTCTTTCATTTTACATTTAATGCTCCATCATTACTTGTTTGTATATAAATAGGTGAAGAGGAAGTGTAGAAAAAACATACAAATATTGATCATCCGAGAACAAAATCTCTTTTCCTCATTTCTCTTGTAATGCTTTATTATTTCTTATTCTTTAATTACTTTTAGTATCTTGCTATGCTAATTAATTTTAGTTGCTCTTAACACTCACGTATAACACATTTTTCACAGTACTTCTCTTATTATATATAGTTTTGTTGCATTATAATTATTTCTCTGCCTGTTTTTATTATTCTTAGTTCACAACAATATCATCATTTTAAAAGTTAGAAGTATTGCAAATGGTGTAATTTCCCATACAAATAAAAATGGGGTTTGTGGTCCCAAAGCCACGACGAGATTTCACCACAACAACGGATAGTTCTCATGCCTATTTTCGTCATTTTAGCTCCTAGGGTTTTGAAACCACGCCCCCATAAATACCCTCCCTTCGCATCATAAACAGCACCACCAAGCTCCTTCCATGGAAATCACAGCGCGAGCTCGAGCTACGTGTTTTGGGAAGAAGCGAATCTGCTAATTACCTTCTGAAATGATCCAAATTTTCAGTTTCAGATTTGTTGTTAACATCTTCGTTTCTTCCCCGACCACCAATCGAATCTCCGATCTCAATTTTTTCCATTCAGATCTGATCCGTGCTTCAACGCCGATCGATGAAACAGGTACGAAATTCGTTTCTGGTTTGTGAATTAGGGCTCTATAATCGAGTCAACAGTAGGCGCCGATTAATGGCGGCCTAGCTGCCGCTTAGAGCCTAGATCGATCCTACCAGCAGAAGATCCACGAAACTCACCGTTGTTTCGTGACACAATTAACTGGTTACAGATCTGAAAACGATTCTCAGCTTTAATTCGGCATCTGAAACGGGTTTTTGTAGATCCAATTGAGATCGATCAACCTTTTGCACGGTGCCTACAATGAGCTCTACTGGTTTTGACGGAATCGCCGATCCATGGTTCTCGTCCAAATCAGTAAGCTATATCATTGTTAAAGCCTCTTTTGAATACTGTGAAATTATATTGAATATTGTGAAATAAAATGGCCATGGCTCCTTAACAGAGTCAGCAGCAATTGCCAGATCCATGGTACTTTGACTGCCGCATGGAGCCAATACAAACTTGCTTACAGAAAATTATTTACAGCTTCAAATATTTCTTTGTTTCAAGCTGATTTTTATCTGCTACAGTTCTATCCTAAAATCTGATTTTCTATCCTTTTTTAAGGATATCTAGAAATTTTTTTATTATTTTTATTATTATTTTAATTATTTAAGAAAGAAACAGTGAACTTGTGTATGTGTCCTTATTAATTATATAAATCATAATGCTCTTTGTTATGAATAGCTAAGACTTTCCGCAACAAAATGCTTTATGAGAGACTTTATGTTAGTTTTTGACTCCACGTTAACACTCACTTTCTTTGTAGACATTTACTTTTGCAAACTACTTTATTTTAATAAGAATATGAAAAACAGAATTAATAAAATTTAAATTATTATAAAATTAAAGTGCATAATTAAAATGCTAAATATGAGAACATGAGAATTAATATATTTACGGGAAAACAAAAAGTGAGTCTCTTTTTTCTCTCCTATTTTTTGCACTCAATACTTTTCTTTCTAATCATCCTTTTACTGTATTGTTTGCTGTGGTTGTCACATGACATACTGAAAGTGCCTGCTCCTTTCCCACTCTCTTGTTGTGAACGGTTTAGACCGTTCACAACAAGAGAGTGTGTTAGAAGTGAGCACTAGTGTGTTGTCGAGGGTAGAAGAGAGAAAGGGGTAGAAGAGAGAAAGGACTCCCACTTTTAATATATAATATTATGTTACTTATACTTTACATACCATAAATATATAATATCATTATTTATATTTGATAAATCTATAATATGTCTATTAATATATTTCTGAAATATAATTGATATTCATTTTATCTATGTCTCTCATATTTGATAAATATATAATAAATATTCATGGAGTATATTTGATATTTATTGCCTTCGTATATACATATCATGACTCATATTTGCCTGGAATATTAATATAAATGTTTGTAATATTAATAGAAACACTCCAATGCTATTCGGAAGCCCAAAAAGAAAAATTTTAATAAAAAAAGAGAAGCTTGGAAAGAAAAAATTATGCTAAAAATGGAAAATGTTGATGGAATTGTCTAAATCTAAATGTTCTAAATGAGATTTAGCAAGATATGGTTAGAGAGAAGATTTTGGATTTTAATTATCCATTTCAATTTTATAATAATGTAATTTTTTGTAAATTGTAATTTTCATATTCATGCTATAATAAATTAGTTTGTTTTTTATAATTATAAATGAATAATAATAGTAAAATATGTAATTATAGATAGATAGTGTTAGTTGAATTAAGTAATATATATATATGAGACATTTTGTTATGACCTCTAAAAAGTGAGTGGATATAGAGAGTGAGTGTGCTAATGTGGCAACTGAAAAGTTAACATGAAGACTCCTATGTAGTCACTCATGTTGTGAACAATCAAGAACCAAATGTTTTAGAAATACTAAAATAATATCCATGTTAAATTAATTTGATGATTAATAGAGTTAAATAAAATTGAATGAGATTAGACTTTTGATGGGTACTATTTTACATATGTATTTAATAATATGTAATTTATCTCGGCGATCGGGAGATTTCCAAATATGGGGTTTGGGTTTGGAGGATAACGTATATTGTCACATTCATTTTGGTGTTCAAATCATTCTATTTATCTTCTTTTTGTTGTGAAAAGTGTTGTTAAATGTGAGGTTAAAAGCAACCAAAACTAATTAACATTGCAAAATAATTAAAGTAATTGAATGATGAGAATAAAAGAAGCATTAAAGAGAAGAATGGAATAAAGAATTGTGCTCTTGGGTAAGATATTTGTGTCTACTTTAATTTACAATCTCTTTTCCTTTATAACCAATAATAAGAGTGAATGATGAAATCAATTCTCATCAAAGAGAAAGTAGAGGCATGATGAGAGAGTAGAGTAGAGGATTGATGAGAGAGTAGAGTAGAGGAATGGTGTGGGCATGGTTAGAGAGTGTAGGGGTACGGTGGTGTTCACCAATCCTTTACAACACTCCCCTTTGAACACCACCGTTCACCAAACCCACACCATTACTTTACTCTACTCTCTCACCATTCCTCTACTCCACTCTCTCATCATATCTCTACTCTTCTCTCTTACCATGCCTCTACTTAGTATTTTCACCATGCCCTTATTTTGAGAAGAATTGGTTTCATTCACTCTTATTATTGTTTATAAAAGGAGAAGAGATGATGAATGAAAGTAGACACAAATATTTTACCCGAGAGTACAATTCCTTCTTCCATTCTTCTCTTGTAATGTTTCTTTTATTCTCATCATTCAATTGCTTTAATTATCTTGCAATGTTAATTAGTTTTGGTTGCTTTTAACCTCACGTTTAACAACACGTTATCAGCACGAATAACTCGGTTATCGTAATTTTATATTTTTAACTAAATTTAATTTAATTATTGAATTTATGTTTATTTCGTAAATTTACTTGACTTATTATTTATCTATAAGTATGCTCTGTGATCGCCAATTTTTATAGGATCTTTCACATCAGAAATGTATCTGCTATTATTATTATACTTGTTATATATATGTATGTATATGTATAATGTTTTGTAACCCGAAGTTTACAAAACTAAAAGCATTTTGAACCCGAAGTTCTAAAATTGTCGGGAAAAAAGAGAGTTGTTGAACATGATGTTCATGTAAACGAGAAGTTTACGAATTTCTAAAATTTACGGAACCCGAAGTTCCAAATCAATGTATAAATCATGAACTACATCATGAGATATCGAGACTAAAATTCGAGGTTTTAAAATTTAGAACCAGCAGTTCTAAATATCCGCAAAATATGTCATATTTTTGAATAAATATTTTGAACATATTTTAATTGTGTTATTGCAGTTAAATATTTCAGGATGTCGAACCTAGTAAAATGTCAATATGTTGCCCTCGGTCTCAACGGGAAAAATTATTTTGAATGGGTTTTGGAAACTACTTTCCACCTAAGATCTATGAATCTTGGAGAAGTTATTATAGACGATAATGAAGAGTCTGTGCATAACAAAGCAAAGACCATTATTTTCATACGTCATCATATTGATTCTAGTATGCGAGCTGAATATTTAGATATTCAAGATCCCCTTGATCTGTGGAAGAGGCTGAAAAGATTTGAGCACATGGAGTCTATTGCCTTACCTCAAGCATCACATGAGTGGGTTAATCTAAGACTACAAGATTTTAAGACTATAAATGAATACAATTCTGCTGTATTTAGAATTGTATCCATGCTCCGTATGTGTGGAGACAACAGAACTGATGCTATGATGCTTGAGAAAACGTTCTCCACGTTTCACCCATCTAATATGCTCATGCAGCAGCAATATCGGGAGCGAAAATTTGAAAAGTTCACTGACTTAATCGCATGTTTATTGATTGCTGAACAAAATAATGAGTTGTTGATGAAAAACCATCAAACTCGCCCTGTAAGCAGTTCACCATTTCCTGAAGTGAATTTGACAAATTATGATGATTATCCTTCTTTTAGGAGAGGCCAAGGCCCTAATCGTGGTCATGGTCGTAGTCGTGGCCGTGGGCGCAATAATTTTCACCCTCGTGGGAGAAATGGCAAAATACTTCACCAGAAGTGGAACTAATTTGGGAGGCGCGATAAAGGAAAAGGCCCACAAATTCATACTCCCAAAAGCAGTGTACATGAATGTTTTAGGTGTGGTGTAAAAGGGCATTGGGCACGTACTTGTCGTACTCCTAAGCATTTGAATGTCTTGTATCAAACATCAAATAAGGGAAAAGAGAAAGTCGTAGAGACAAACTTTATGAATAATTCGGATCTTGTAGATCTGACTAATTTGGATGTCTCCGACTTCTTTGCAGATGACGGCGAAAATATAGGAAATTTGATTTCTGATGACATAGCATGAACCTTTGTTAACTAATCATGATGTTGTAATATATTATACTTTTGTATTATGTAATCCTTTCAAATGTTTGTAATCTAATGTTATGTTTTTCTTTTATGAAAGGATATGGATTTAAGAAATGAGTCCCCAGTTGACAAAAACAACAATGATGTGTGTATTGTTGATTCTGCCACTACACATACAATCTTTAAAGAAAAGAAATATTTTGCATGTCTAACCTTGGTTGAGACAAAAGTTAATACTATTATGGGTTCTGCAAATATTATAGAAGGCTCCGGGAGAGATTCTATATTGTTAAGAAATAACTCTCGCTTAGAAATTCATAATGCTTTGTATGCTAGTAATCCAGAAGAAATCTACTTAACTTTAAAGATATCCACAGCAATGGATATCATATTGAGACCACATGTGAAAATGAAACGGAGTTTCTTTGTATCACATTAAAAGATTGTGGTGAAAAGCGTGTATTAGAAAAATTACATGTTCTATCATCTGGGTTGTATTATACAACTATAAGAACAGTTGAGGTTTACGCGGTATTGAACCAGAAGTCTTTTAATCCAAATGATTTTATGCTTTGGCATAATCGTCTTGGTCATCCAGGATCAACGATGATGTGTAGGATCATTGAAAATTCATGTGGGCATTCGTTGAAAAACCAGAAGATTTTTCCGTCCAATGAAATAATTTGTACCGCTTGTTCACAAGGAAAATTAGTGGTCCGGCCATCAAAAACGAAGGTTAATGTTGAATCTATAACATTTTTGCAAAGAATTCAGGGAAATATATGTGACCATATTCACCCATCTAGTGGACCATTTAACTATTTTATGGTTCTCATTGACGCATCCAGCAGATGATCACATGTGTGCTTACTGTCAACTCGTAATGTTGCATTTGCAAAATTATTAGCCCAAATCATTAAGTTAAGGGCACATTTTTCTAATTATCTGATAAAGTCTATTCGTCTTGATAATGCTGGTGAATTCACATCTAAGACATTTGATGATTATTGCATCCCGTTCCGCATGTGTATACCAAAAATGGTTTAGCATAATCTTTCATTAAACGTATACAGATAATTGCACGAACATTGTTAATGCAATCAAAATTATCAGTTTCTGCTTGGGAACATGCTGTATTACATGCTGCTTCTATATTACATGCTGCTTGGGAACATGTTGTATTACATGATCATGCTGTATTACATGCTTTATTACATGATCATGCTGTATTACATGCTGCTTGGGAACATGCTGTATTACATGATCATGGCCAGAAGGGGGCCAGAGTTAGGTCATAGTATCACCAGTCAGGAGTGATATAGGACGACCTGATCGTGAGTATGTTACGTAGACACAGTCATGAACATGCTCATATCTCGGCGCATGAAATCACATCCTCAGACAGAAGGACCATTGAGGTCAATATGTAATGAGTGACGAGTTTGACTCAGTCTAACGTCTCCTGTAAAAGAGTTACAATAACGACTGTGATTGGCTTGATCACAAGTTACATAAGTTAACTCAACGGATCGCTGAAGGATTTATCCCTTATGCGGACGTGTGAGCAGATATCAATTTAGGCCACTTGATGAGTACAACTGAAATACAATAGCATGGCCATGCAGTCGATACGTAGTATCAGTTATAATTCAGTTATCTCAGAATCAAGAAACAGGACAATAGAACGAGGATGACTTGTCTATGCCTCGTGGTTGTCAAAGATATCAAGAGGATAAAAGGATAGATTCATGTACGACAAGGTTAAGTCGAAATCTCGATAATCACAAGCGTTGGGTAATCATGGTGTCTTGCCAGAGGCCACTCATGATGGAAAAGATAAAATGGTAATTTTACCAGTCCGCCGACGTGTCGTGAGCCTAGAGGGTCACACACTAAATGTTGAGTAAAACGGATGGAATCATATGGAGGAATCATGAGAGAGACAAAATCCGGTTTTGTATTAAACTGGATTAGACCAATTTCGGTTTAGGATTAAACCGAAAATCAAGAACGGTTTAGCAGGACTAATTAATTATAATCTAATTAAATAGATTTAATTAAATTAGCTAAACTGGGCCTAGCCAGAATGGGCTAAGCCAGAATGAGCTTGAGTTATAAAAGGGTAATTTTCAGATCTGAAAATTAAGAGATTTATTTTTCAAAACCCTAGCTGTCACTCCTTCTCTCTCCTAGCCGAATTCAGCCACCTCCTTCCCTCTCGCTCCGTCCGTTTTGCTTGCTTCGATCTTCTAGTAAGGATCGTCGTGAGTATCCCCAGATTGCTCTTCCTGTGTGGACGTTCTTTAGAGGTTACTAAATATTATTTAGTAACAGGGAGATTTTGAATCAAGGTAAAATTAAATTTTATTCTAGTCTAAGATCTCGTGATCAATTCATGATCATGCAAGAGCTAAATTATTTTGGATATTTGAGGTTAATTTCTTGTATGGACATGAAGTTATATGATTGGAACCCTCAAATAATTCCTTCACTATTTACTGCACGACATGCAGATTGTCATTTTGATGAGACGACATTCCCACATTTGGGTGAAAATAAAAAGCCCCATGAAGTTAGGCATGAAATTGAATGGAAAGTAAATTTCATGTCTCATCTAGATCCACGTACATCACAATATGATAAAGAAGTACAAAAGATAATACATTTGCAAAATGTTGCTAATCAAATGTCTGATGCATTTGCAGATATATCAAAAGCGACAAGGTCATACGTAGATGCTATCAACACACCTGCGAGAATTAAAGTTAATGATGATAATTCGAAAGCAGTAGTCGATTCCTCTAGTACACGCCAGAAGCGTGGGAGGCCATTGGGGCAAAAGATATCAATCCCCATAAACGAAAAAATCAAATGAATAGACAAATAGTTCCAGCAGAACTATCGGTTCTAAAGAACCATTGGTTCCCATAGAACCATCGATTCCAAAAGAAAAATAAAGTTCTAAAATTCCTAAAGAAGTTAAATTGCTGGAAGCAATTAAAAATAGTCCAAGGAACCTATATTCAATAAAATTGCAAAGGGTATTGTATGGATTGAAACAATTTGGTAGGATGTGGTACAATCGTCTTAACGAATACCTTACTAGAGAAGGGTATAAGAATAATGTGATATGCCCATGTCTATTCATTAAGAAAACAAATCTCGGATTTGTTATTGTGGCAGTGTATGTTGACGATATAAATTTAATTGAGACTTCTAAAGAGATCATAAACACTGCAGAATATCTCAAAAAAGAATTTGAAATGAAAAATTTGGGGAAAACAAAATATTGTCTCAGCCTGCAAATCGAGCATGTTTCTGATGGAATTTTGATCCTTCAATCAACATATGTTGAGAATGCTTATCCACTAAGTACTCCAATGGTCGTTCGGTCTCTTGATTCTAAAAAAGATCATTTTTGCCCCAAAGAGACAAATGAAAAGATACTTGGTCCTGAAGTGCAATATCTAAGTGCGATCGGTGCTTTATTATATCTGGCGCAATGTACAAGGCCAGATATAGCTTTTGCGGTAAATGTACTTGCAAGATTCAGCTCAGAACCGACAAGACGACATTGGAACGAAATCAAACATATATTCTGCTATTTGAGTGGATCCAAAGATTTAGGATTATTGTATTCGAAATCCTCAAATAGCGCTGGCTTGATCGAATATGCGGATGCTGGATACCTTTCGGATCCTTATAAAGCTCGCTCCCAAACAGGATATGTATTTACTTGCAATGAAACAACAATATCCTGGCACTCTACGAAGCAGACTTTGGTGGCAACATCTTCCAATCATTTCGAAATTCTAGCACTACATGAAGCTAGTCGGGAATGTGTGTTCTTGCGCTCATTCATTCAACACATACGAGATACATGTGGAATTCACTCGACTACAAGCTCTCCTTCCACAATATATAAAGACAATGCAGCGTGTATAACTCAAATAAGAGGAGGATACATCAAAGGAGATCGAATCAAGCACATATCGCCTAAATTCTTCTACACTCATGAACTCCAGAAGAGTAATGAGATTGATGTCAAACAGATTCGCTCTAGTGAAAATCTTGCAGATTTGTTCACTAAAAGTTTACCGATATCCACCTTTGAGAAGTTAGTATGACGAATCGGAATGCGTCGACTAAGCAAGCAACCTAAGTAACTTTGTCGGTCATCAGGGGGAGCATCGATCAGGGGGAGCAAGAATATGAAGATGATCACACTCTGGATCGTGCGCTGTACTCTTTTTCCCTTATTCAGGTTTTGTCCCACTGGATTTTCCTGAAAATGTTTTTAACGAAGCAGCTATTAAGCACGTCCAACACCGCTTACATAATTATTTATGACTAGTGGTGTTCAAAGGGGAGTGTTGTAAAAGAATGGCCACCACCATACCACACCATGCCTCTACTCTCTTTTATCATCATGCCTACTCCCTCATCACCATGCCCTTGACTTAGTGATGCTTGTGTTGTCATTTCATCTAGCTTCATCATTACATTCTTGTATATAAATGTATGCAATTGGCAATGAGAGAGGATGATCCGAGAGCATTTTCACTTGTAAAGCTCTTTCTTCTCTCTCTTTTTCTTGTGCTATTTGATTTGGTTTTTCACTAAGAGCTTATTTTGATTTGGTTCTTTAATTGCACTTTGTTTTAACATCTTGCTATTATCTTACAACATTTTTCTGTTTTTTTGCATTCCTCTATAAAAAAAAAGATTCTAAAACCAATTACAACAGAGAGTGTGAAGGAAGTGGGGACTCTCCTGAAAAATTCTCTATCTCAACTGAAAAATGTGTATGTTCAATATTGCTGATAAACTGAACATTATACTTATTATGGTTGATGTTGCTATATAAACTTCTTGTTCTTCAAACAAAATATTTTAAAATGCCTTTTAAATCTGTATAGCAAAAAATGGCTTTATACACCACACCTATTAGTAACTATCTCTCACTTACATGAGATGCCAAGAAAAATAAATAGAAAATGACATTTTTGTACATCTAAATATACACTTTTGATATTTTCATACCCTAACTTTTTTTTTTCTTTTTTCTATATCTTACTTTCATTTTGGAACAACTTTCTTCAGAAATTTCAGAATACCCAAAATACCCCTGAATTGAACCAAAATTAAATATGATTTAATTCTAGTCCAATTAAAGAGTGTGAAAAAACGAAATTGCCCTCAACTATTCATCAAATTTTTAAAAGTATGCCACCCTTTCAACTATTCCTCTCCTCCTCATCCGCCACCCCCTCCTCCGAAATCCATCGCCGGGATTTCTCCAGCATGTGGGGAGCACGGTGGACCGACGAGGCTTCTAGAACATCTTCGCCAACGTGTCCGTTTCGACCCCATCGTCCTTGACCCCTCCTAGTCTTCTCGGTGATTCTTTGCCGAAGCCAGCCATGGTTCTTTCTCTGCAGCTTCCACAACACAAAATGGCAAAGCATTGACGAGGTGGGCAGCTAACAGCGAGCATCGACGAGGTGGGCAATGGGCAGCGACCAAAAATGTAGAATGCGGTGCTCCGACGATCGTCTCCGGCACAAAATGGCCGGAAAAGAGATAGAGGGAGAGAGGGAATAAGAAATGAGTTCAATAATTCAAAATTTTCACTCGCCGGAAAGTGTGCCGGAACATATTTTTCGACATACTTTTCGACAAGTGAAAATTTTGGCACAACTTCGGTCACCTCCACCAACTCCAGTCACTCCGATCACCATGTACGAAGCCCAGCAGGTAAGCTCCGACAATCAACGATGCTCACGATGCTCCGGCGATCGACGAGGTGCTCACGATGCTCTGTTTTAATGAAGTAGGAAGATCCAATGACATTCACTTGAAAATTTGATGAATAGTTGAAGGTAATTTTGTCTTTTCACTCTTTAAAATTTTGGGCCAATTCTCTCTATTAGACCAGAGGTAATTTCAGTATTTTGAAAATTTTAGGGGTAAATTGTCCAAAATGAAAGTCAGGTATGAAAAAGAAAAAGGTATAAAAGTGTCAAAAGTATTTATTCAGGTACACAAAAGTGTCATTTACTATAAAAAAAAGTTTCAAAACGAAAAGAGTAAAATTGGATCAAACATTTTGGGATATTTGTAGAACATTACATAAACTAAACAGTGATTCAAAGACCCTCCAATTCACTGAATTTGCAACATTCAAACTCCAGGCATTGGGAACTGGGTGGTCAGAGATTCAACTCTCCGGCGCAAATCCGATACCTTTTCGGTCAAAGCAAACTCAGGCGACACTACAACCTTCAAGAACTCTTGGAGCTTCGATCCTGAAACCAACTGTTTGGCTTCACGGGTTATCTGTACACCCTCGTGAATGAAGTCTGCGGTTGCCAGGAACTCTCTCTCCGTAAATCCCCTGGTTGTCATGGCTGGTGATCCGATACGAATGGCACCCGGCACAAGAGCACTCTTATCGCCTTTGCAATTTCAACATTTGAAGCAGTAAGCAGATTGCAGACGAAGTAAGGAAAGAGCATTGAAATTAAATAATACTCACCGGGCACTGAATTCTTATTGAGGGTGATAGAGGCCATATCAAGAATTTTCTCAACCCGAGCTCCATCAATACCCTGCGTCAAGGATATATTGATTAGTATGCACAAACATGTCCCTTATTAATTATTGAGGATGCAATTTTGACGCCCTTTTTTTCTTACTAACATGCCTCGTGATTGAGGACAACGCTTCACCAGCATCACACACACCAAGAAATATGGATTTATGTTTTATTATGTGTAAGGAAAAAGGCCAATGCTTACTAATGGTCTCAAGTCAACAAGAACCAAATGGTTGTCACTCCCACCAGAAACCAATTTATATCCTAACTCAACCAATCTGCTAGCAAGAGCTCTGCAATTGGATACAACCTACAAGACAATAGTATATATCTGTATTAGTTTTTTTATCACCCAAAAACTAAACAATACCACTAGCAATAGGGATTGAAAGCAGTGACCTCATGCTTATTACATGAGGTCTCTGCCACTTCACCCACATCCTTTGGTTATATCTATATTAGGTGGGACAGATATACGACGTGCCAGTCAGAAATATTAGAAAGAAAGTGCTTCACCTGGTTCTGGTAGGCCTTAAACTCCAAGGACTGTGCATGTTTTAAGCATACAGCTAGTCCCCCGATTGTGTGATTATGAGGGCCGCCCTGCACAGACAACAATGCACAAATTAATACATCAAGCATTTTTATAACCAAAGAAGCTAACTATAGCACTATGAAAGAGGAATTTAAAAAATAACAAGACTAATTCATGCGAGTGATGACAGTTTTAGAAAGACAAACACAAGTCTAACTAAGTAACTAACCTGTAGACCAGGAAATACAGCATTGTTAATGGCAGTTTCTAGATCAACTCCGAGAACAGGATCCTTCTTGAAGAAAATCATGCCACCTCTTGGACCTCTCAAGGACTGGAAGAACATGTCTAAAGTATAAGATTCTGCTCTTGCAGATTAGAGGATGAATTTCAAGAGTTGTATAAAAAAGGATAGGACCATCACATAATATGTCTAGAACCATGTAATAGTAAAATTTCAATTCATACCTTGTGTGTAGTTGTTGTCACAATATCACAGAACTCAAAAGGGTCAGCGACCACAGATGCAGCAACAAGGCCACTTATATGAGCCATATCCATCATGAGAAAAGCACCAACAGAATCTGCAATCTAATATTGTGAACCAAGTGTAATTAGATACCAAACCCGGTAACAATAAATATTTCCAAGACAGGGGAACAATGATTAGCCCTCAACCTTCCTCATACGAGGGTAGTCAAAATCTCGAGGATATGCACTAGCACCAGCAATGATGAGCTTTGGGCGAAAGAGAGTAGCTGTCTTTTCAAGCATGTCATAATCAACAATGCCTATTGGAAATATCGACAAAATGTATCAGCAATAAAAGATCGACAAATTAATAATTTTTCCATCAGAAAATGTAAAACAATGTAGCAACCTGTAGATTCATCTAGTCGGTAGGGCATAGATTCAAAATAAATTGAGGTCCCAGAAACCCGCCTTTTAGGAGTCATAAAACCATGAGATAGATGCCCTCCATGCGGTAAGTCCAAGCCCTAAACCATTAATATAAAAATGGATGTATTTAGTAATTTCAAGACCATTGTTTTTCTTTTTTCGTTTTGTATATTCCAAGGAAAATTCTTATGACACGGCTTAAATAAGACAGTTCTTACCATTATTCTGTCATGTGGACGGAGAACTGCAGTGTAAACCTCAAAATTTGCCGGAGAACCAGACAACGGCTGGACGTTAACACCCCACTTCTTGCTATCTAAGTGAAATGCTGCCAAGGCCCTTGCCTGACAAAGTGTTTCAAGCTCGTCAATGTGCTCGTTTCCACCGTAGTACCTAAAATGTATGATCGTATATTAGCAACATACGGTACAGAAAATTTAGAAGCAGATTTTAGTTTTCTTAAAGGAATGGAGTAAACCTCTTGCCAGGTAGTCCTTCAGAATACTTGTTTGTGAGGCATGATCCAACAGCCTCCATAACTGCTCGAGATGTGAAATTTTCAGAGGCAATGAGCTCAAGGCTTTTGAACTGCCTCTCTTTCTCACTGTCAATGATTGCACGCACTTCAGGATCAGCTTCACCCAAGCCATGGTCTACAAAGCTTCTTCCATTCCCTGTATATTGTAGGATGGATTTCAACTACAAAGAGTCAGTTTAGTGACTCATATTACTTGTGAAAATACCATATAGAACAAAATTTTGAATAGTGGATGATAAGTATGATATGCTTCTCTATCCTGACTGAACCCTTTGAAAATGCATCAGAAGAAGGCAACTGTAGGTTGCTTGAACCGAAGTCTTAAATAGCACATCACATAAATTAATAAAGCTTCAAAAATACTTATTCCATTCTCGTGATAAACAAAGCCGAACTTGACACTATTGACTCTTGTTAAGTGAGACAATATTCTAAATTTGGCGTAGTGCAAGTTTAAACAAATCGAACTTTTGGATACGATACATATCACACCCACCATCATATACATGCAGTTGTTTAAGGCAGATGAGATTTAGCTATTCCAAATTCCTTTCAACGAAGCCAATAGCTGAAGTCATGGCTATAAGAATTATACCTCCGATTTCGGGAAAAGGATCGGATACCGATGAAGACGGGCTCCCAGTAACCAAACTTGCTCTGATGCAAGAAAACCTACAAGGCTTGGCTGAAACAACACTTAATTGATGTGGAAATCCAACCCGAAACCCCTTTGGACTAGAAAATGAACCCTTTGTCAACAAGGTCTGTTGCAGAGAACCCATTGCAGCAACTCCCCTACAATCCTGCATCCTGGTGTCTAGCACTGAAATGCCTCAACAAATGATCACCAACACAATCCAGCAACTTAATGCACAAGTGAATATAAAAATTCCCAAAACACAGTACACATGAGTATGCAATCATATGAACACATACAGTAGAGATTCCCAGCAGCTAATAATCCAAATATACACAAACTTCTTCTTATTGTTACTTGGTCGGATAGTAAAAAAAGTAGTGCGAAAGATTGACAATTTTCTGGGCAGCCAAACAGATGGAGGGGAAAATTGAAGAAACACGAGAAGTGTAATCAAATGGATAACGATTCAGAGGAGGTGGTGAAGGAACATACCGGAACGCGCGAGAGTGAGGAAGAGGTAAGGACAGATTCTGATTAAGCTAAAACCCTAATCGATCTTTTGAAAAGCGTGAGCCGCTATTTTTATTTTCTTGAGGAACAAAAATAAAATGGGACAGTGACAGTGACAGTGACAAGTGGCTACACCATAGATAAGCGTATATTTTGGTGTCAGAGGTTGGACACGTCACTCCCTTCTCACCTTTCTACACTCATTTACATAGGAACGGCAAAGCCCAAAATTCATTGACTTCGAATGGGTGACCGACCCGTAAAAAAACCTACCGAATACAAACGTTTTTAAAATCTCAATTTAGAAATTAAATGTGAATTAATACAAAAAAATCAACACAAATAAATATTATATTATATTATTGGGATAAATGTAGATGATTTACTTTTATCTATTAGTCACAAACACATCACTACTTAATATTTTTTTGAACAGAAAATTAAGTTACGTCCAAGTATGTCCATTACTCACATTTTCTCTTCTCAAACTGTCCTTGCTCACATTTTCTTCTCTAAACTACTTATACTTATCTCACTCACGTTGTTATATAGGATGAATGACTCCAAATAATGTCCTCACTCACCCCATTTTATTTTACTTCAAAATCTAAAAAGATTGATTGTAGCATCCATGGCCTTGGCGTCACGCACGCAGGTGCAGCTGGGGGCATTGGCTCCGAGCTTGTTGTCGTCGTCGGCGAGATCCATCATGTGGTGGATGGTGGGGACAATGGCGAATCAAGACCCATCAGCCAAATTTCCCTCCTTATTTCTTCGAAATGATTGCGAACTTGCATATATAGCACATTTAATTTTGGATATAACATTTCTTACATTTTGCGATGAATCGCGGTGAGGGTGATGGGTAGGAATTTATAAGGTGGTTTGAGGATAGAAATGGGGTTGGGAAAGTTTCCAGAGAAAAATGGAACAAAATCTTAGGAGCTTCCCTTTTTCGGATTTTATGGAACTTTCTCGAAAGCTTTATAACACAATTTTGACCCAAATTTGTTAATGGGGAATTTAACTACGAAAAAAACATGAAGTAAATGAGAGTTTCAATTTTATATTTTGTTTGAAGCTTTATTTTTATATTGGATGTTATTTTAAGCTTTATCTAAGTACAAGAAGTACAATACTTAGATACATCAAACTACATATATTTAACATATCATTTTTTTTAATTTCACAGCTAACTCAAAAGTACATATTTTTTTATTGTTCTTAAGCTAGTTGACGACTTCGTCTATGGCTAACTTGTACGACGTTACATTCCACAGAAAAAATGTGTTGGAATTACACATTTACACATCAATAATTGTAAGTAATCATTGATGAAAAGATTGCGGCTATTATCAATAGTTGAGTAGTGTGTGTCATACTTAAAATCTTAATTTTATTAATAACACAATTAATTAAGAATAAAATAACAACTAATTAAATGTATATAAAAAAACTTTAATTCAAGCTCGGTTATTTATTTTTTAGCTGAGTTCGAATTTAACTCTCATGTACATATAAATACAAAGCAAGTTAATTCACGAGTCTTACAAATTCTGATAGAATCGTATTCAATTACTCTCGTGAAATGGATTTTGCACACACTTGATAGAGCAGTTAGGAAGTCAATTCTTTACTTTGAAGAGGTGTAGCTCTCGTGGGATTCACTCAAGTATTGTTTTCATATTGGTAATGACCCAAGAATTCAACAACTAAAAAAACTATGTCTGTGGTTGATTATTTTGACCAATTATAAATCATTTTGGGATAAGAACGATGAGTGGTGATGTGATATTTACAACAATTGAAATTGAAGAACATGAAGAAAGATTCCACCAAATCATTTTTGAAATCAATGAGAAATTTTATAGAAATGTTCGCTCGAATTTGTTGTTATAAAATCCATTTGCTGTTAGATAATTGAATAGCGACATATCATGTGAATGAAAATTTATAATTATTATCTCACGTGACTTAAATGACTAGAAATGTGAATACACTCAAGTGTCTGTTTAAATTGCAATCGAAGATGGTTCTGGTGCAGTGATCCAGGATGCATCGAACCATGACCTCCATTCGGGGTTCAATCTCTTGCCATGCTTCGTGTAATTAAATAAGGGGTTTAGTTAAGAGGTGGGTTAGATAATTAGATCTTGTATAGGATTGGGTGGGCCTTTAAAAAAATTGCAATTTAATTTATGTGACCCGTATTACTGATATGCCACATGGTCTACATAGTTTTCTGGATGTGCCACAACTAAACATTTAGAAAATCTTCAACTTCACTTAATTCTGATATAATTCACCAGCTATGATCTTCAACATATCACCAGAAACATTAATATCACAAACCCAGGCGCAAAAACACTCGTCAACATGCAATTCAGAGTAGAGTCAAGCAATCTTGACCTGAATGGTCTTGGGCTCCGGCGGCGGAAGCTTGTCGACGGTGACCGTCAGGACACCATCCTGGCAGACCGCCGAAATCTTGTCGGTGTTGGCGTTCTCAGGCAGGTTGGTGTCCTGACGGGCGATATCCTAACTAAACCCTAAACCCTAAATCCTAAGAAATGAGGGCGATATCCCTGCATTACCGAGTCAGGTTGGCCTTGACGGCTAAAAATGCTGGAGTCGTGGCTAACAACGAAGCCACCACCGGCCTAGGCGAAAACGGAAGAAGCCAAAACGGTGATACAAAATGAAACATCCTCATATCGATTTGACACTTAAAATAATCCACCAAATGAAATTAAATTGTAACATAGTTGACCAAAGTATACTGAAATTTATCTAAAATAAAATTGCGAGTGAACAATCAAGGGAAGACTAGGAGTTTACATAAAAACATAAATACCCTTTTGTAGTCATCTTATAAATTTGGTGACTCACACTTATGTGTAATCATTCATAATTTAATCATTTAATTTTATAATATTTATATTTTAATTAATTTTAAATAATTAAGTAACTTGATTTATTTAATTATACAATTTCACGGACGAATACATGATTTTATTTATTTTTATGACCACGTTTATGTATTTGAACATTTTACAAACTCGTATTATATATCTGATTATACATATCATTTCATAACGTATTACAAATTACATTTTTATGAAATTCATATTTTACTTTCACTAACTTAGTTTCATTTCATACCATAGTACATGTTTAAACTATTTACAATGTACAGAGTTTAGTTCATACAGATACATAATTAATTTTGTTTCACTTCATACCAATACATGTCAGAAACCATAAAAATAAATTCAGAGCTTGAATCTCAAGTGTACAACATCTACTCTCCCAAATTGATTCATCAATCAAGCAGTGCAAGTGCATCACTCCTAATTCGAAACTCAAACAAAATAACTTGTGATCTTCACAGATAAATCTCCTTTATTATCCAACAACTATCGACTGCGGAACACATGTGTAGATCTCGTCAATGTCGTCGTTGGTAAATCATCGTCGCCCGAATCCTCCACCGAGGACCGTTGAGGAAGGATCCGTCGTGTGGACGCCGTTCTGGTGGTGATGTAATAGGAGTTCTGCCTTCAGCGATCAAGACTGCTTCATTCTACTACACGAAGGGGCTGGGCTTGGCACGATCTTCGCAAATTCGACGTCGCCTCAAACTTCTTTAATGTTATTCGAGCCTTACAAGGAGTTTGTGCAACATCTCATGAAAACTGTTGGTTTTTGAGTTAAAATGAGCGAATCTGGAGATTGAATATTGAACAATAACGACTCCACTACATGATTTGATATTAAGATTGAACGTTAGAGACATATGAGCTCAAACCTACTCCAATGTTAATATACCATCTCTCAAAGATTGGGAGTTAGGCTGATATATAATTCTAGACTCTCAAGTTCAATTGCCATTAATATTGTTTTCAGTTAAGGCCAACGCATGAGCTGGGCTTGAGAGGCCCTTAGTTTTCGACTCATCTGCCATTAATTAGTAAAGCGAGTTGGTAAACAGAAATAACCAGAGTGAACAAAATCAGAAGCCATATATAAAATTCTCAACTTTCACTCAATTCAAAAATAACCCATCTTCAACATATCACCATAGTCCATAAACATCAAAATCACAAACCCAGACACTGAAACAACTAATCAATTCACTGAAGCAGTCCTTCTCTCTCGACCTGGATGTTGATGTCGCCGCTGTTCAGCCCAGGCATGTCAACGTACGACTTCAGGCACTCTTGATGGCGGCGAGTGTGGCGGCCATGGCCTTGGCGTCGCGAACATAGGTGCAAGTGGGGGCGTTGGTGCCTGATGACTTGTCGCCGTCGTCGGCAAGGTCCATCATTTGGTGGATAGTGGAGAAGAGCGGCGAATCGAGACCCATTAGCCTAATGTCCATTCTTCTTCGAAATGATATTAATTTGTGGGTATGTTGTTGTTTCTTCTATTTTGTGATGAATATTGGTGAGGGTGGATTTGAATATGAAGTAAAATAAAGGGTTAGTAACGTTTGGTTACACCAAACTATGTCACATTTCAAATTTAATACTCAAATTTTTAATTTTTCGAATGACATATCTCAAGTTTCAATAAGCGACATTTAACCCAACGTCTGTTAAATTTAGCTGAATTGGTTTGCTAAAAAGTCTAAAATTTCCTCAATGATTCTGATTTAAAATTTAACTGGTCTGACTAATTCAAAACCGATCCAACCGATTCAAATTAAATATAATTTTTGGTAATTCAAATGACTATTTCACCCTCATTTAAAAATCAATTTAAACTTATGAGTAAAGGGCATAATTGTCTTTTAAGTTAAAAAATAAAATTATTAATTAATCAATTTTATTAAAACGTGAAATGTCTAAAATATCCTTTACTATGTATCAAGTTTTCATTAGTGTGCCATTTTTATCAATTTACATCAAAATCAACAAACTCTAATCCTAATTAACACTTCTAAATCCAATCTCAACAGAAAATCTACCATAACACCAAATCCAAGGAGCCATCGAGCTTTGAGGCGTCAAAGAAGGGAGAGCCGTTGGATTTGGAACGACGGCGGCGGATCGGAGAGCTCGGATTCGGCGGCGGAGCTCCAGTGAGCTTGGTGGGGTCGAAGAAAGCGAGGGAGGAGGAGATGGAAGGACCAAGTGAAGAAGATTAGAAGCTTGCCGGGGGAGAGCTCCAGGAGGAAAAGGGATGGCCAAGTGAGGAAGAGGTCGGGGATGGTTGTCACAAATCAATTGTTTAGGGTACTAAAAAAGAAACAAAAACAGTTAGGGTATGAAAGTGTCATTTCGTTGTAGTTAACTGTGACAAAGTGTCATTATCCCTTTACATAATGAACAAGAACATGATATAGGTTTATGTTAGGCGGAGAGCCGTTTTATATACAATTAGTTAAGAATTGGGAATATACGAAAAATGGTAGATTTATTAATTATGATAGAAATAGGACAACCTGTTTTTCAAGTTCAAGAAAAAGTTGAAATTCCAAAATTTAAATAAAGTTTTGAAAAATGTATACAATGTATATCTTGTTACGCCGGAGAATCAGTTTCACGTCTTTGAACCGTCTCATGTTAAGAAACAAATCCATGATAGAATTTAGCCAACTTGTCGTGAAACTCGATCACTCAAAGTAATAGGAAGTCCCGATTCAAATTTTTCAAAGAATAACAAGTTGAATTCATCACGGAGAAAGGAATATTATTGCCTTCGTAAGTAAAGACCCTGAAAATAGAGGCTTCGATTTCAACATTTCCAAAGAAAAAAACAAACGACACCAAGTGATTTTGAGTTTACTCAGGGTTCCCGATACAAACCTCTCAAACTTCGTTGGTCGAAAACGCTCAATCTTAAGATTAGATGGCGTAAATTATAGCACCCCGATATAAAAACCATGAACACATATCGTCGTGCATACCTGATGTCCCTAAGGTTAGGTCAAGCAGATTAGGTTGGACGATGTGAATAATACGGCCATCCCTTGACTAGCGTAACGTCCTTGACTCCAACCTTGACGAGATACTCGATCCATGCATCGAGTACCTCGTCATATTGGTGTTACTTATCCATGCATCGAGTACCTATCTTTACACTGATGATCATCATGATGACACAAATAGCAACCTCAGTACATTTGTGTTACTTATCACCCAAGAAAATCAACATATATATTGGGTGTAGGTAATTTGAATTTGATTGAGAATATATTGATTTTTTAACTTTTTTTTGGCTCAATACGTCTCTGTCATAGAATTGAATTTGAATTATATTCTGGATCTGGTTTGGGTTGCTTTAAATAGATAGTTGAGCTCGATTAACGAGAGAGTTCTAATCTCATTTTAGCATCCGTTGTAGAGAGAACACAAGATCTCAAAAGAAACAATTTACTAATAATTTTCTCAATACTTTATTCATGAAATTCGTAGGTATTTTAGTCTACTTGAACCCTAATCTTAACTAACAAGCTAATACAAATACAAAAAGGACTCTAGCCCAAACTAATTATAATTCTAAATTATGCAAATACTAAAAGGGTTTGTAATTACCCCAAAACTACTTGATCCCTAATAGGAATAAGATTTGTATCATCAACGGGTAGAACTCAGAAAGTGTATCGTCGTTGACACGTTTGCGGCTGAACATTGGTGCAATCCAGGTTCGGGTGACCACGGAGGGGCGATACATTTCCATAATTAATATTTTCTCATGGTTGCTTTAATTAAACGAGAAGTTGTATCATTTATATAAAAATTAACGGCGTAAAACCAAAATTGAACGGAATGCAGTACATCGGTAAAGTGAAACAAATCTAAATCGACTTCAATCAAGTGATAAAAAGATATACAGTAGCAAAATAAGAGTATTTATTTTCCAATCGGTAAGAAAACGGTAAACCATAATCTGATATACCAAGATTACGACATGTATGATAGTTAAAACATAACACACATACATGATACACCCAATGCAACGAGTACGAATCTTAAAATAAAAACCTAAGATTATGATGCGCCGAGCTCGATACTATAGTATAGAAGACATTTGTTGGATGCTTCACATAAATCCTGATTTGTGAAGATGTTGGGGATTATCTGTACACATATATAGGATTAGCTATCTAAATTTATGGTTTTCATGGCAGGGGTTATAAGTTAGGCTCTTACAGAAAAAAATTAATTCTTATATAAAAATAAATATATACATGAACTATAGTCAAGAACCGAACGGACACGTAATATTACATTTAAACTATAGCATTTGGTTTTTGTTACTATTTCTTGATAATTGCAAATTTTAAGTTTGAGCTCATGAATTGGGCTCAAATTTGTCTAATTCGGCCCATAAATTGATCTCAAATTGAAGCCTTTAAAACATCCAACTAGAATCGAACAATTGGAATCGTTCAAAACCAGACCAGGCATGTCTCGAATATGGACTAGCCTAAAATATTTAGAGGCCCAATAAAGGCTGAGCTCGAACAGTCTTTTAGACATAACAAGGCAGGCCAAGACTTCTCCTTCTATCGTCGTGTTATCAAGATGTTGGTGATGTTCGGTCGTAGAGGAGTAAAACCGACAGGCTCAAGTTTGAAAACAAACAATTATTCTACATTCTACACTTTTTACCTAAATTTTTGTCCAAGATCATTGAAACTTAGCAAGATGATATTGTTTTTAAATAAATGTCAAGAGCTAGTGATAATTATTCATATTTAAAAAATAAAATAAATTATCTATCAACATAAATTTATCTTCGTTTTTAAGATATGATTTGAAATTTTAAAAACTGCATATATCCGTTTAGACAAGCGAATTTCCATCTAGCCATTACTGACCAGACAATTATACAAATAAATTGTCTAACAAAATTCCAACTAGACAGCCACCTGGGCATTAGACATAATAGAGAGAGCACAAGTCTTATGCAAACAATGTAGGACCAAACCAGAAAATTAGTTCATAACTAAGATTTGACTTAAGTAGGACCAAAGTTTCACTTTCCTCATAGGCGACCGATGACAGCTTCCACCTCTGCAGGAGTGTAGAGATGATACGTACGAGCGACCTTTGCTTCATAATTATATATTTTGGCGAAGGATACACAAAAGAAATAAAGAATAGCGATCAATTATTACCCTTGATTCCTCATCGCCTTCACCAAATCGTAGGGCGAGATCACAAAACCTACGCTTCTGTAACAACATTATTTCAGCAATGTAACATTAATCTATACTCTTTTAACATCAAAGCATCACTATCATGACAAACAATACCTGACTTTCAACTCGAGCTTGTTCAGCAAGTGTACGAGCATCAGGAATCAATCCACTCAAAATGCTCATCAATTTCCATTATTTTCTCCACGCTGCTTGGCTTCTAGAAATATGATTCAAAAATTACGTTTACTACAAGACAGTCTACTATACATACTGATTTAGCTGATTGTGTATAACATATAATTGCAAAAATTGATTCTGGCCTCAGTCTTCACATAGTTCTCAAAACACAAACACTAACTTCTGACTGACAACATACATGTACGATAAGTGGGCATCTATAGTAACTTCGAGAAATTGTTTCATGTAATGTTTCACAGTTCAATACATACAGCAGCCGCTACCCTCAGGGATGAACAAACAACTATATGAACATTAACTTACACAATATGCGATTTAATCAACTAATAACAGAACAAATACAACAGAAGACAGTAAGCAAAAAGTAGAGCATTAGCTCCACAAGTATTTGACAAAAACCCATGAAAAGGAAACAATAAGCAAGAGAAAGCTGCATGATCATTAACTAACACGGTATGTGATTTAATCAACTAATAACAGAACAAACACTTAGAAGAACAGTGAGTGCATTAGCTCAACAATGAACAATACCAAACAATAAGCCCGAGGAAACGAGCCATACCAGGAGAGGAGCAGTGATGCGCTTCTCAACTGCAACCACAACACATTCTTTCGTCTTCAACCCGATTGCAGTTGACCCGAACTGCAGTTTTATACCACAATTCCAAAAAAGACTCAATACCTAAACAACGCAAATGGCAATTTCTCTTTACTAAACAAAATTTCAAGGGAGAAACAAATGCTACCTTGATGGTAATCTATATTAAAGTAATATTTTTGAACAATAGTAATCATGAGACTGTAAGTTGTTGCAAACAGGTACTACAGCCCTAGAATACCTACCACAGCAACAGCTTGTTCAACTTTCACAGCAAGAGGCCTACTAAGATTGAGAAGACGAAGGCGCTCAACAAAATCCGGGGGGAAAATTTGCACCACATCGGAATAACTGTAGTCCCTTTGTTTATTACAATGAGCATCATATAACAATTCATAATGTAAGCCTTCAAAAAATATAGAACCACTTTCAAGTGTGTTCATAATACTGAAAAGACTCATTCCGTAAGATAATTCAGAACATCGCCCATTAGACTTGTCAAAGGAAATCTATAAACGAAACAGTATCAGAAACTATAAAATTAACAATAAAAACAGCATAAAATTAAAAACAAAATAAAACAAATGATAACACACGCTATCCATATAAGATACATATAGCTGGTAATGGCATTACTTCAAAACATGAGAATCAAACAAATGAAGTGCACAAAGAAACAGCTTGGGTCCACAAATGACAAAAAACTATCAGCTTCAATAAAAAATTGCATGTCAGTATTGATAAAATGCATGAACAAAGATGGGTAAAAGGGTCCGATCACGTGGTGCACCAATAATCTCGGGCAAAATTTGACAACAGAGAGAATAAACATTAGAAACATCTGTATCTTTTAACCTGTAACCCAATTTGTGAAAAATTCTCCCAATAACAATATAATACCTCATGTTCCAGCATTTGATGCAAATTGTATAAAAACCCTCTCTTGAAATCAGCATTCTGATTTTTATCAAAAAAGAAAGATGGGACGCGAGAATACATACTCTCGTCTTTGGCCAAGACACGCAGAGAGTTGTTGTTGTTAGCCTCATCAAACATGTCATCAACCATTTGTTCAATACTCAATTATGTTATCATTATTTCTAAAAACAAAAAAAAGCCAAACACAATAAACATTATATTCAGACGAAAAATAATACATGTATTCTACATTCATATGGCAGTAGTTCGCTTCCATCAAAGCATCATCCTCTCCATGTAAACATAGCAGTATATATGCAGAATTTAAACTGTAACGAGATTATAATCATAGAGTTCCAATCAGGTCAGTATCTTACCGGTCATAACTTATAATACAAGAGTGAGCTCAAAAATGAAAAACTAATGAACTAGATTAGGGCTAGGGCAACCAACCAAGTAAGAATACAGAAATCAACACAAGTTTGAACCAAACAAAATCTACACGGTGAAAAATAAGAACAAATCTATACAGACTGATCAAACACAATAAACATGATATTTAGACACAAAACAATATAACAATTGAAAGGAATGGGAACATTGAAAGACCCAATGCACTAGATTTGGTCAACCAAACAAATAAAAGTCCAAAAATCGAAACAAAATGAAGAACAAAAAGTTGAACCAAACAAAATCTAGCACAAACAAAACTAAATCTATTCACACTGATCAATCAAACAAACAAAAATGCTCAAACAAAATAAACAAACCTTGCACGGTTAGGAAGCACGACGATTTCTGCGACGGCGAGTTCTGCAACAATGGCGATGTGAAGCGTGCGAGAGAAGAAAAATTGTAACATGTCTTTGAAATGGAGAAGAAAATAAGTCGTCGAAAATGGGCCTAAAAGTATATGGGCCCAAAAGTCGATAACTCGGCCTAGAGTCGAATAACACATTTGATTCTAAAAAATAATTAAAACATAAATAATACAACTAGGTTATTCAAATAAAATAATAAGAAAAACAGTTTACAGAATATAAATTGATTAAAATTAATACAATCTATAAAAGAATAAGAACAAATCTGGAAAACTAAACACACAAATAGATAACAAAACAGCTCAAAATTGACAAGTCAGTCAATCACTCCCAAAAGATAAGTTTTCCATCGGAAAATTTCCTCATCGGCTAATTTCGAAAACAAAACGTTGAGCAATTCAAACTCGAATTTCAATTCCCACATAGTAATTGGTATGAACAAAAAGATAAAAAATTGAAATTGGTATGAACAAAAGATTGAGAAATTGAAATTGAAAATCGAATTGGTATGAACAAGAAGTGAAATCCACATGGTATTGTAGAGGAAAAAGCCCCCATAAGGAATAGAATTGACCCGAGGCGAGAAGAAGAAGAGAGAGGATTGAGATTTGTGATCGTACAATTATTTATAGGGTTATCTAATTATGGTTAGGGTTCAAAATTATGATTAGGGTTCCCATCTTGGGCTGGATTGTTGGGCTGAGCCTAAAACTAAAGTCCACAGAAAACTAATTAGAAACTCCTAGCTATTCACTCAATTGTTATTTTGGAGCAAAATATATTTCAAAATAAGGGAAGATAATTTACTTTGGCTTCTTCCAATCGTTGTATCCACCGGTTGAGGTTGTGATCCCATTGATCGAGTTCGTAGCTTTGAATTTGTATATACATTTACAGCTATATAAATATGTTCGAACATGTACAGTGTGAGATAGATAAACGATTATATTATATAGATGTTCTGCAAACTTACTACATATTAATTATTTATTTTACTTTTGTTCTTTTGATTAGTTTATTCCTAAAACATAAATTTTGAGTTTATATTTGATATGTCTAATTGATTTTGCATTCTATATTAAATATAGGGGTAATGACAGATGGCTACACCCAACTATGTCACATTTCAAAATCAATACCCAACTTTAAAATTTTGTTTTTGCATACTCGAAGATTCAATAAGCGACATTTACCTCAACTTCTGTTAAATCTAACTGAATTGGTCTGTTGAAAAGTCTAAAATGCCCTCAATGCTATTGATTTGAAATAAGACTGGTCTGATTGGTTTAAGACTGATTTGACCAGTTCAATTTAAATTTATTTATTAATTAACAGAAATATGAATAAATAATAATATAATTATTATTAATTCATTAAAAATATAAAATAATTTTATTAATATAATTAATTAATTATAACAAAACTTTCGAATGACATAATTCTCTTACACGAACTCTGTTTCGGACTCATAATTTATCGAATCGAAGAGAATTAGAAGATCTAAAACTTTGAAGAAAAACGGTTTTGTTTATGTATTGTTATTAATTGTTTATCACATTATTATTTATTGTTTTAAATTTAATTATTAATCTTTTTTTGTAATGATTAATTATTAAATAATATAACAAAACTTTCAAATTACATAACTCTCTCTTACGAGTTTTGTTTCGGGGTCATAATATATCAAATCAAAAATCATCTGATGATCTTCTATTTGATATACTATGAGCCCGAAATGAAACTCGTATGAGAGAATTATGCAATTCAAAAGTTTAAATAATTGTTTTATAATTTTTTACCATTTTAAAATTTAAATAATTCAAAAGTTTAAAAAAATATTTAATTATCTTAATTATTTAAACTTTAAATAATAAAAAAAATTATTAAACAATTATTTTTTAATGATTAAATTATTTAATGAAAATTTTGAATATCATAACTCTCTCATACGAGTTTCGTCTCGGACTCATAGTATATCTTATCGAAGATTATCGGATGATTTTCGATTTGATATACTATAATCTCAAAACGAAACTCGTATGAGAGAGTTATGTCATTTGAAAGTTTCATTATATTATTTAATAATTAGTCATTTCAAAAAAATATTAATAATTAAATTTAAAATAATAACTAATAATGTAAATAAATAATTATTAATAATATATAAACAAAAACTTTTCTTTAAAGTTGTAGATGTTATAATTCTCTTCGATTTGATATATCATGAGTTCAAAACAGAGCTTGTATAAGATAAATATGTCATTCGAAATTTTTGGTATATTATTAATAATTCATTATATTAATAACAAGTATTAATATTTGTAATGAATTATTAATAAGAATTATTTATTCATATTATTATTAAATATTAAATAAATTTAAATTAAAACCGGTCAGATCGGTCTTGAACAAATAAGACCAGTCTTATTTCAAATCAAAACCATTGAGAGCATTTTAGACTTTTCAACATACCAATTCAGTTAGATTTAACATAAGTTGGGCTAAATGTCGCTTATTGAATCCTTGGGTACTTGAAATGAAAATTTTGAAATTGGAGTATTGATTTTGAAACATGCAACAGCTTGTTCCACTCTCACAGCAACAGACCTAAGATTGAGAAGACGAAGGCGCTCAACAAAATACGGGTAGGGGGGGAATTTGCACCACATCGGAATAACGGTAGTCCCTTTGTTTATTGCAATGAGAATCATATAACAATTCTTAATGTAAGCCTTCAGAATATGTAGAACCACTTTCAAGTGTGTTCATAATACTGAAAAGACTCATTCCATAAGATAATTCAGAACATCGCCCATTAAACCTGTCAAAGGAAATCTATAAACGAAACAATATCAGTAACTACAAAATTAACAATAAAACAACATAAAATTTAAAAAAAAACAAATGATAACCCACCGCATCCATATAAGATACATGTAACTGGTAATTGCATTTCTTGAAACATGAGAATCGAACAAAAGAAGTGCAAAAGGAAACAACTTGGGTCCACAAATGACAGAAAACCATCGGCATCCATAAAAAGTTGCATGCCGGTATCGATAAAATGCATGAACAAAGATGGGTAAAAGGGTCCGATCACGTGGTGCACCAATAATCTCGGGCAAAATCTGACAACTGAGAGAATAACATTAGAAACATCTGTATCTTTTAACATGTAACCCAATTTGTGAAAAACTTTTCAAATAACAATATAATAACTCATGTTCCAACATTTGATGCAAATTGTAAAAAAAACCCTCCTCTTGAAATCAACAATCTGATTCTTATCAGAGAGAAAACTAGAACGCGAGAATACAAAGTCTCGTCTTTGGCCAAGACGCGCAAAGAGATGTTGTTGTTAGCCTCATCAAACATGTCATCAATCATTTGTTCAATACTCAATTATGCTGTCATTAACTCTAAAAACAAACAAAAAGCCAAACACAATAAACATTATACTCAGACGAAAAACAATAGTTCGCTTCCATCAGCGCATCATCCTCTCCATGTAAACGTAGTAGTATATATGCAGAATTTAAACTGTAACGAGGTTATAATCATAGAGTTCCACTCAGGTCAATATCTTACCGGTCATAACTTATAATACAAGAGTGAGCTCAAAAATGAAAAACTAATGAACTACATTAGGGTTAGGGAAACCAAACAAGTAAGAGTACATAAATCAACACAAGTTTGAACCAAACAAAATTTACACGGTGAAAAATAAAAACAAATCTATACATACTGATCAAATACAATAACCATGATATTTAGACACAAAACAATACAACAATTGAAAGGAATGAGAACATTGAAAGACCTAATGCACTAGATTAGGCCAACAAAACAAATAAAAGTCCAGATATCGAAACAAAATGAAGAACAGAAGGTTGAACCAAACAAAATCTAGCACAAACAAAAATAAATCTATTCACACTAATCAATCAAACAAACAAAAATGCTCAAACAAAATAAACAAACTTTGCACGGTCAGGAAGCACGACGATTTATGCGACGGCGAGTTCTGCAATAATGGGGCTGTAAAGCGTGAGAGAGAAGAAAAATTGTAACATGTCTCTAAAATGGAGAAGAAAATAAGTCGTCGGAAATGGGCTAAAAGTATATGGGCCCAAAAGTCGGTATATGGGCCTAGAGTCGAATGACACATTCGATTCTAAAAAAGATTAAAACATAAATAATACAACTGGGTTTTTCAAATAAAATAATAAGAAAAACAGTTTACAGAATATAAACTGATTAAAATTAAAACAATCTATAGAAGAATAAGAACAGATCTGAAAAACTAAACACGCAATAGATAACAAAACAACCTCAAAACAAACAAGTAACCCAATTTGTGAAAAACTCTCCAAATAACAATATAATACCTCATGTTCCAGCATTTGATGCAAATTGTAAAAAACCCTCTCTAGAAATCAATGATATGATTTTTATCAAAAAGAAAAGATGGGACACTAGAATACAGAGTCTCGTCTTTGGCCAAGACATGCAGAGAGTTGTTGTTAGCCTCATCAAACATGTCATCAACCATTTGTTCAATACTCAATTCTGCTGTCATTATCTCTAAAAACAAACAAAAAGCCAAACACAATAAACATTATATTCAGACGAAAAACAATACATGCATTCTACATTTATATGGCAGTAGTTCGCTTCCATCAAAGCACCGTCATCTCCATGTAAACATAGTAGTATATATGCATAATTTAAACTGTAACGAGGTTATAATCACAAAGTTCCAATCATGTCAGTATCTTACCGGTCATAACTTATAAAACAAGAGTGAGCTCAAAAATGAAAAACTAATGAACTAGATTAGGGCTAGGGCAACCAACCAAGTAAGAGTACATAAATCAACACAAGTTTAAACCAAAAAAAATCTACACAGTGAAAAATAAGAACAAATCTATACAGACTGATTAAACACAATAAACATGATAATTAGACACAAAACAATACAACAATTGAAAGGAATGGGAACATTGAAAGACCCAATGCACTAGATTAGGTCAACCAAACAAATAAAAGTCTGATTAAACACAGACTAATTAATAAGAACAAATCTATACAGACTGATTAAACATAATAAACATGATAATTAGACACAAAACAATACAACAATTGAAAGGAATGAGAACATTGAAAGACCCAATGCACTAGATTAGGTCAACCAAACAAATAAAAGTCCAGAAATCGAAACAAAATGAAGAACAGAAGGTTGAACCAAACAAAATCTAGCACAAGCAAAACTAAATCTATTCACACTAATCAATCAAACAAACAAAAATGCTTAAACAAAATAAACAAACCTTGCACAGTTAGGAAGCACGATGATTTCTACGACGGTGAGTTCTGCAACAATGGCGATGTGAGCCGTGAGAGAGAAGAAAAGTTGTAACATGTCTCTGAATGGAGAAGAGAATAAGTCGTCGGAAATGGGCTTAAAAGTATATGGGCCCAAAAGTCGATAAATCGGCCTAGAGTCGAATAACACATTTGATTCTAAAAAAAATTAAAACATAAATAATACAACTAGGTTTTTCAAATAAAATAATAAGAAAAATAGATTACATAATATAAAAATTGATTAAAATTAAAAGAATCTATAGAAGAATAAGAACATATTTGGAAAACTAAACACACAATAGATAACAAAACAGCCTCAAAATTGACAAGTCAGTCAATCACTCCCAAAAGATAAGTTTTCCATCGGAAAAATTTTCTCATCGGCTAATTTCAAAAACAAAACGTTGAGCAATTCAAACTCGAATTTCAATTCACACATGGTAATCGGTATGAACAAAGAGATAAGAAATTGAAATTGGTATGAACAAAAGGTTGAGAAATTGAACTTGAAAATCGAATTGGTATGAACAAGAAATGAAATCCACTTGGTATTAATATAAAATAATTTTATTAATATAATTAGATAATTATTAATAATATACCAAAACTTTCAAATGACATAATTCTCTTACACGAGCTCTGTTTTGAACTCATGATATATCGAATCGAAGAGAATTAGAAAATCTAAAACTTTGAAGAAAAACGGTTTTGTTTATGTATTGTTATTAATTGTTTATTACAGTATTAGTTATTGTTTTAAATTTAATTATTACTCTTTTTTTAAAGGATTAATTATTAAATAATATAATGAAACTTTCAAATTACATAATTCTCTCTTACGAGTTTTGTTTCAGGGTCATAGTATATCAAATCAAAAATCATCCGATAATTTTCTATTTGATATACTATGAGCCCGAAATGAAACTCGTATGAGAGAATTATGCTATTCGAAAGTTTCGTTAAATTATTTAATCATTAAAAAATAATTATTTAAATAATTCGAAAGTTTAAATAATTGTTTTATAAAAAAATTTTACTATTTAAAATTTAAATAATTCAAAAGTTTTAAAAAATATTTAATTTACATGTAACCCAATTTGTGAAAAACTCTCCCAATAACAATATAATACCTCATGTTCTAACATTTGATGCAAATTGTAAAAAACCCTCCTCTTGAAATCAACAATCTGATTCTTATCAAAGAGGAAAGGAATGCGAACATTGAAAAACCTAATGCACTAGATTAGGCCAATCAAATAAATAAAAGTTCAGAAATTGAAACATAATGAAGAACAGAAGGTTGAACCAAACAAAATCTAGCACAAACAAAACTAAATATATTCGCACTGATCAATCAAAAAAACAAAAATGCTCTAACAAAATAAAAAAAAACCTTGCACGGTCAGGAAGCACGACGATTTCTGCGAGGGCGAGTTCTGCAACAATGGCGTTGTGAACATTGAAAAACCTAATGCACTAGATTAGGCCAATCAAATAAATTAAAGTTCATAAATCAAACATAATGAAGAACAGAAGGTTGAACCAAACAAAATCTAACACAAACAAAACTAAATCTATTCGCACTGATCAATCAAAAAAACAAAAATGCTCTAACAAAATAAAAAAACCTTGCACGGTCAGGAAGCACGACGATTTCTGCGACGGCGAGTTCTGCAACAATGGCGATGTGAACATTGAAAAACCTAATGCACTAGATTAGGCCAATCAAATAAATTAAAGTTCAGAAATCAAACATAATGAAGAACAGAAGGTTGAACCAAACAAAATCTAGCACAAACAAAACTAAATCTATTCGCACTGATCAATCAAAAAAACAAAAATGTTCAAACAAAATAAACGAACCTTGCACGGTCAGAAAGCACGACGATTTCTTCAACGGCGAGTTCTGCAACAATGGCGCTGTGAAGCGTGAGAGAGAAGAAAAATTGTAACATTTCTCTAAAATGGAGAAGAAAATAAGTCGTCGAAAATGGACCCAAAAGTCGATAAATGGGCCTAGAGTCGAATGACACATTCGATTCTAAAAAGAATAAAATATAAATAATACGACTGGGTTTTTCAAATAGAATAATAAGAAAAACAGTTTAAAGAATATAAATTGATTGAAATTAACACAATCTATAGAAGAATAAGAACAGATCTGGAAAACTAAACACGCAATAGTAACAAATCAGCCTCAAAATTGATAAGTCAGTCAATCACTCTCGAATGATAATTTCCACTTGGTATTGTAGAGGAAAAAGCCCCCATAAGGAATGTAATTTGACTAGAGGAGAGAAGAAGAAGAAGAGAGGATGATATGATTGAGATCTGTGTTCGTACAATTATTTATAGGGTTATCTAATTATGGTTAGGGTTCAAAATTATAATTAGGGTTCACATTTTGGGCTGGATGGTTGTGCTGGGCCTAAAACTAAAGTCCATAGAAAACTAATCAGGAACTCCTAGCTATTCACTCAATTGTTATTTTGGTGCAAAATATATTTCAAAATAAGGGAAAGATCATTTACTTTGGCTTTTTCCAATCGTTATATCCACCAGTTGAGGTTGTGATTCTATTGATCGGGCTCTTAACTTAGAATATGTATGTACATTTACAGCTATATAAATATGTATGTACAGTGAGATAGATAAACAATTATATTATATAGATGTTCTGCAGACTATTTATTTTACCTTTGTTCTTTTGATTAGCTTATTCCAAAATCATAAACTTTGAGTTTATATTTGATATGTTTAATTGATATTGCATTCTACATTAAATATAGGGGTAATGACAGATTGGTACACCCAACTATGACACGTTTCAAAATCAATACCCGAACTTTAAAATTTTCATTTCGCGTACTCGAAGATTCAATAAGCAACATTTAGCCAAACTTCTATTAAATCTAAATGAATTGGTATGTTGAAAAGTCTAAAATCTCCTCAATGCTATTGATTCGAAATAAGACTTGTCTGATTGGTTCAAGACTGATTTGACCAGTTCAATTTAAATTTATTTAATAATTAACAATAATATGAATAAATAATAATATAATTATTATTAATTATTAATAATTCATTAAAAATATAAAATAATCTTATTAATTAATTATTAATAATATACCAAAACTTTCAAATGACATAATTCTCTTACACGAGCTCTGTATCGGACACATGATATATCGAATCGAAGAGAATTAGAAGATCTAAAATTTTAAAGAAAAACGGTTTTGTTTATGTATTGTTATTAATTGTTTATTACATTATTAGTTATTGTTTTAAATTTAATTATTACAATTTTTTTGAAGGGATTAATTATTAAATAATATAACGAAACTTTCAAATTACATAACTCTCTCTTACGAGTTTTGTTTCGGGGTCATAGTATATCAAATCAAAACTCATCCGATAATCTTCTATTTGATATACTATGACCCCGAAATGAAACTCGTATGAGAGAATTATGCTATTCGAAAGTTTCATTAAATTATTTAATCATTGAAAAATAATTATTTAAATAATTTGAAAGTTTAAATAATTTTTTTACCATTTAAAATTTAAATAATTCAAAAGTTTAAAAAAATATTTAATTATCTTAATTATTTAAACTTTACATAATAATAAAATTATTAAACAATTATTTTTAATGAAAATTTCGAATATCATAACTCTCTCATACGAGTTTCGTCTCGGACTCATAGTATATCTTAACGAAGATTATCGGATGATTTTCGATTTGATATACTATAATCTCGAAACGAAACTCGTATGAGAGAGTTATGTCATTTGAAAGTTTCATTATATTATTTAATAATTAGTCATTTCAAAAAAATATTAATAATTAAATTTAAAATAATAACTAATAATGTAAATAAATAATTATTAATAATATATAAACAAAAACTTTTCTTTAAAGTTGTAGATGTTATAATTATCTTCGATTTGATATATCATGAGTTCGAAATAGAGCTTGTATAAGATAAATATGTCATTCGAAAGTTTTGGTATATTATTAATAATTCATTATATTAATAACAAGTATTAATATTTGTAATGAATTATTAATAATATAATTATTTATTCATATTATTATTAAATATTAAATAAATTTAAATTGAACCGGTCAGATCGGTATTGAACCAATAAGACCAATCTTCTTTCAAATCAAAACCATTGAGGGCATTTTAGAATTTTTAACATACCAATTCAGTTAGATTTAACAGAAGTTGGGTTAAGTGTTGCTTATTGAGTTTTTTGGTACTTGAAATGAAAATTTTGAAGTTGTGGTATTGATTTTGAAACGTAACATAGTTTGGTGTAGTCATCTTTCATTACCCCTTAAAAATACTAACGAGATAGTTCAATGTAAATTTGTAGTTCCCTTATTATTATAACCATACATGAGACCGTTATCAGGGTTGTCCCAATAATTATTGAGGCCTAAAACAAAAAATATATAATTGGACTTTTTTGGAGGAAAATTTAGGGATTTTGTTTCTAATAAAAATCAGGACAATAATTCGATAATTTCATTAACCACAAATGTTATACTTAAAGAGGGGACATAATAACCTTACTCATTTAGTTTAAGTACATAGTACACAAAACGACAATACATATATTAAAAAAGCAATATGAAATTTTCATTTTCAACGCTAATCTTACTTGTATGGTTGCATGTAGATAATTTCTCAGCTTATGCGTAAACTTGAAAATGTAAAACATAATCATATTTGACAATTGACTAGGATCATAGATATTATTAGTCATCAAATCCTCAATAGAATTACTAGGAATATTATAAGTATTTTGATCACCTAATACTTCTTGATCTAAAGAACAATCATCGATATTGTCTACCCTATCTTTCTTTGAATTTGTTATAAACTTGTTCAAATCTCCCTTTTGTGATTCTATCAAAGCTTCAAAAAAAAATTTCAGTTTGATGTAACCGAATTCATGTTTCCTACTTGACATAGATACTTAATTATCTAAATAAACAACGTTTAAACACTACAATGAAGAAATAGAATGATATAACTTGAGAAATTGGCAAATATTACTTTAAGCAAGAGCTCCTAACAATTGATCTATACATAAAAAAATAAAATAACAAAAAAAATAAAATGTTAGCAACCAATTAAAAAATTAGCAACAAAATAATTTTTATTATGTTACAATTAAAATCTAACATGATATTAGCAAGGAGATCATAAAATAACATAAATAAAAAAGCATTACAAAAACATCATGAATTCAAATATAAAATAAATTAAAGATAAAACGTATTATGTATATATTTATTTATTTATAGTTCATATTAACAAGAAAATCAGAAAAGAACATTATAGTTAAAATTACAAATTAAAGAAATTGTAATTACATATTGTTAATACAAATAAGCAAGTCGTTACAGATTGTGAATTGAAATAAACAAATTAAAGAATTTGTAATTCAAATAAACAAATTAAAGAAACTGTAGTTGCAGGACATCATAAGTTAAATAAAATCAGCAACAACTATAAAAAATTAAATAATTTACCAAACTTGAAATATATTGTTGAATAAATTAGTTCATGCAACAAGACTAATCACTAGTTGGTTCATGCAATAGAAATTGAGCTCATAAATTGATTCATGCAATCAAATCATATAAAATAAAATATAGTTACAGAAAAGTAGAAAATTTACTTCAATCACCGAAGAGATTTGATTCGTTGTCGCGGATTCGATTCAAAGCTCGCATATTCGATGCAACTCAACAACAAATTTGATTCATACTCTCGAATTTAAGATAATAAGATGATTTAGACAAGACTTAAAACTTGAACATCTTAAACTTGGATTAATCAATTTATAAATCAAGAAATTACTTACCGTTGGAATCGGAAATCGAAGTGTCTGCTCTGGGTCTGACGATTTATTGTTCAAAATACTTCAAATGATGAAAGCACAATAATTAAGAAAAAAAGAAAAAAAGTATAGCTTTGAAGTCGAAACGGTGAAATCGAGAACGGTTGGAGATATGGATTTGGAAAAGGCGAGACTTGACACAAAATATTAAGTTTTAATATGTCAGAAATAGTGTCATTGCTAAGCAAACTTCTTTTATTGAAAAAATGGGGGTGATTGGGTCATCCATTTGGAGCCTTCTTCAAAATAAAAATGGGGTAAATGGTCCTCTTTTTTGAGGGCCTAAAGTAACAACTTTACATGCTTTGTCATTTGGAGATGGGGTGTTCGTGGAAGTTTTTAGAGGAAAATAGAACGAGTTTGTGGAGACCTCTCTTCTATTTTCTTCCTAAAATTAGAATTTTCTCGAAAACTTCATAGCCCAATTTTTAATAAATAATTTGTTCATAAACAAGAGGTTTTAACTGCAAATGTATTTTTAAGCTTTCTTCCTGTAAAGAAGAGGTTTTAACTCAATTTTCACTTACCTCACTCGTTTCATTAATACGTTTTAATATATCCCTAAAGTATACGAGAGAGATAAGTGACATTTTCCCTTCTTCTTTTTATTAGATGTTATTTTATTTAAACACTTTACAAACTCGTTTCATATATCCAAATCCAATTACGGCATAATCTCATAACTTATTACAAATTTTATTTTGCGGAATACATATATTACTTTTACTAACAATACTATAGCACATGTTTAAATTGCTTTCAGTTCATACAAATACATATTTTAACTTCCTAAAATATACACGTTTCATTCCGTATTACACTACATGTCCGAAACCATCAAAACAAATTCAAAGCTCAAATATCGAGCACACAACAAATCAGTTAATCGATCAAGTCATGTGACACATCACTCATGTTTTGAAACTTAACAAAATAACCTATAACCTTTACATGTATGATATACCTTTCTCAATTGAGTCAACTCGCCTTCATCTTCAACAACTTCTCTCCCAAATCAGTTCTTCATCGATCAAGTTGTGTGAGGACATCACTCCCAATTCAGAACTCAACGAAATTGCATCTGATATGCGCAGGGTCGTGTCTAAGCCTAGTTAACTCCCTCTTTCTCCAACAATTCACATCTCCAATGATGCCGATGTCAAATCATCGTTTTTCGGATCCTCCATTGAGGACCGTTGAGGTAGTATCTATCATGTGGATGTCGATATGTTGTTGTTCAGTACTGATGACGTAGTAGGACTCCGGTATTCAACGATCAAGACTGCTTCATTCTACTACACGAAGGGACTGGGTTTAGCACGATCTTAAAACATCACCTCGAATTTCTTTGAGAATGTGGCAAAAATGGTGTAGATGATCGGCGTTGAGAAAATCTCAGGTGTGGGATAGAGAAAATTGATATTAAATATGTACACCACGATATCCATAACCATATGGAAAGTTTCCCATTAGAATCTCAAGATCATGTTGTCTGTTCGAATAGGTAGAGGAATTTTAGGGTTTTGGGGGTTAGGGTTTTCTTATATTTCAGTATAAAGTTAGTATTGATGTACAAATAACATATTTTATATTTAAGAGTTTTATACGGGTACTAGAGTTTAGGTTAGATTTTGGCTAAAAAAATTTCGTTGTGTGAGGCTTTTCAACTCGTTAATAATGGTATAGTGGGTGGATGAGACTATTAAAAATTTCCCTATTGATATTATTGTTAGTGTTTTAGTTTTTGTTTGGCGAATTTTCCAGCAAGGAGTTATTGTACACGGGTTACTGTATATCGGGCAGTTTTGGAGTTATGTTACTTTCTCTTTCGTGTCAAGACATGTATTCAAGCTTCCGTTTAAGTAATGTAAATATACATATTATTATATTTGGGAGGGCTCAAGGGTTAAAAGTGGATTGTTGATTCAATGTTAAATTAAACATGTTCAACGAGTTTAGAGTAAAATTTGGATTAAGAATTATGGGTTGTATCGGACAGGTTAACAAGTTCAAGAATCACGGTTGGAGATGTGGGAGGATTTTTCATCTCCTCCATAATCAAATACATGCATTCAACTCAATTACACCCCAAAAATATTTTCAAGTTATTTGATGTTATTCGAGCCTTGTAAAAGTTTATGCGAAATCTCATAAAAATGGCTAGTTTTGGAGAGAAAAAAAGACGAATTCAAAATCAAGACCTGATACTCGACTCGGTTAAGGAGTCGGGTAGTTGGGTAGACTCAGGTGTCGGGTGAGCCGGGTATACACAAGACACCCGACACAAAATTCCCAATTAGTATTCAAACCCAATTTGAAACCCTAACCCTAAATCCCCAAATTCGTAATCCAAACCAAACCACTAAAATTAACCTCCAATTCAAAACAAATACCTTAATCCCGAAATTGAAAACCCTAATAAGCCCCAAATGGCCAATTCAAAACCCTAATCTCCAAATCGATTAGGGTTTCCCTATATCATAACAGAAAACCCACGATTGATAACTTACAATTAAATTAAAATCGAAATTTGGATTGAAAACCTTAATAATCCCCAAATTGATTAGGTTTTCCCAATTGAGAACACATATTCAAATAAAAATTGAAAGAAATTTGAAGTCTCGAACCCTAAACCCCCAAAATGGAAACGGTGAAGAAAATTTCAAACCTTTAACGTCGGTGTTGTCTAACTGTGAAGTTTCAATCTCCAACTCCACTAGCGAATCAAACCGTTGATTAGCCTCCTCTCCACCATTGCTTGATTTATAATGGTGGAGATGAGAATCACCAACGGATCGATTTACAACAATATCTATGTGAAGAGATTCGTTGTGAGATGGAGGAGAGAGGACACGACTTGACTGCCTCAGACGATGAGAAAGGAGAGGTGAGGAGGACGGACAGAGTTGTTAGGTTTTCAGAGAGATCAGAGACGAGACGATAGGGACGAGAGAGGGAAACATAGAGAGCGAGGGAAACATATGGTCGAGGTCGAGTTTGGGACTACGAGAAAGAATAGGGGAGAACGGTGTTGTTAGGGTTTCAGAGAGAGAGAAACGGAGGGTCGAACGCGATGAGAGAGAGATCAGGGGATGAAGTGAGGTCGTGGACTATGGAGAGAAGAGTGACATGTCGCTCAAAATCAACGGACCAGATTAATTCAGCCTACGGAGATGGAGAAGACGCCACGTCGCCGCTTCATCTTCAGCAGCTTCTTTGTATTATACATCCCACATCGGAAACGCATGAAATTCTTTTGTTGTTTATAAACATTTTTTTTTCACAAATCAGAGCAAAAATGGAGATGGGCCGTGCTGGGCTTCATTGGGCTGAAGTCTGAATGGTGGTTGTTGGGCTGGGGGCAGTCAACGAATTATATTTTTATATATATTGTTGGGTTGTCGGGTACCCAACGGGTTATATAATTGGACTCAATACTCGAATCGGTTAGCTTGCCGGATGGTCGAGTATCGGGTCAATCGGGTCTCGGGTTAATCGAGTCACATGTCAGGTGAGTCGAGTTGTGTGTCAAGCGACCGGGTAAAATGGATAACCCTACTATCGATCACGTGATCTTCAGTTCCAAAACGATGATTTTGCTTACTTTATTTCCCATTTGAGTTATTTGGGCAATTTTAAGAGTATAAGGTAGAGAGTTGGAAATGTGAAGGTCATAAGGGCTTAGATTTACGATATTAATAAATTTCTTTTTCTTTATTGAGAGAAGAGAAAATGCAGCTTACCTTTTTCGTATTATGTACAGTTTTCATTTACCTCCCCAAAAACAAAATTCATCATGTGAAATCCTCGAATTATACTAACGTTTAACTTAACCCCAATGACGTTTTTTTTTGAAATTAATTATGTTAACTTTTTTTGAAAATAAATAATAAAAAACTGATTTCAGTATTAAGAATATTATTTTTAAAAAATATATAACATGAAAACAACATGTAAAAACCGTTTCATAAACTCAATATGTGACACATATGATGAATTTTGCTCTTCATCCTAAAATTCCGCCATGTTTATTATCCTACTAATTTCTTGATTTACTAATTATTTTTAGCCTTTAACCAACCCAATTTACATCATTCAGGATGGGTTGTGCCGTGTAATGGATAGATCAAGAGTAAAATTATCATTATTATTAAAAAAAATTATATATCAGTCACCATATAAATGAATGTACACAAGTTCTATATATATATATATATATTACAATTTAAGGGAGGGCAAGTGCAATTTTCGGATAAAGTTTTACATTCGAAATTCTTAAATTCCCGAGCTAAGGGGGGCGGCTGCACCCCTGCCCCTTATAGTATTGCCCTTGTTGGGGGCACTGTGCCAGTGGAAAAGTTTTCACTATACAGTAGTTAATAGTACAACTTCAAATATCAACTGGTTATCACACAAATCATTGTCCTAATCTACTATAACTACTTATGAAATACCTCGACTAGGGGACTCCCCTTATCTTTGAGAATGCCTCAATTTCACCCTTCGAGCAAACGCGTATGCTCGAAATATTGTTGTCTTCATTCCGCTCGTGATTCTTCAATCACGCAAAGCATGAACCCACAAATCAGTAACACTCAAACTCCTCGAATGATGTATAGTGATCGACACCGTTCTTGTCAAATTAATCAGCCTCTCAACACGCCAGCTTTGCACGGTTAAGAGCTCTGAATATTTAGCACAAAGAACGTCCAAATTGTTACGGGGGAAGTCTCTGCTTTTATAGCAACTACACATGTCTAATTAGAGTTTGACTCCGAATAGGAAATCCCTTGCCGCCTTTCGATATTGGCAAGTTAGCGTTGCCACCCTTTAGTTGACTTTACTGATGTGTGATCTTCATAACTGAAAGTTGTCTGATCATGTTTTAACTCGATTCCCTTTGTCGCCACTCTTCTGAAAACCAAATAGGAAAGATCGAAAACTTTCCTAATCCTGAGCGCATGATGTCATTCCAAACGTTTGACAATATGTTGGTATGACAATATTTGGAAACTAAGCTCTTCCATCCGAGACTGTCTGTCCTTGGCAGCCAGCTGCCGGCGGTGGCGCTCAGTGGCCAAGCAATCCAACACATTGATCGACACGGACATGTTACTTGCCGTCCCCACCACCGGGCTACTTGGGCGAGCAAGCCTACACCGCCACTATCGCGCGCGTCTTCCACCGTAATAAGCATCAGTAGCTAAGTCTCCATCTCCCGGAGATAGCCAAGTTCACCGTGTTCGGGTCCCGCTTCGGGTGGCTCATCGTCCAATCGCCCTCCTCGACCAAGCTCTTCGACCCCTTCTCCAGGTCCACCATCCCTCTCCCCGACCACCCCGATCCCGTCGCCAACGCCGTCCTCACGGCCGACCCCGACTGCCACGGAGCCTGGGGAGGAGGTTGTACTACCTCCGTCTCCTCTTGGATGACTCGTACGAATGCGTCACCTACGACATGTCGTCGCTGGCCCCGGAGCCCGAGATCGTCCCACCGCCGCCACCCCAAATTTTGTATCATCACGGCGCCACCACCGACATGACTCATCACCTCGTCTTAACAAGAGCCGGCGACGTCTGCCTGGTGATGAGGTATATGACCCGCCGGGGTGACCTTGTTGTTCACGGGTATCTCACCTACCAGAGTCATCGTGACCTTGTTGTTCAAATCTTTAAGCTCGGCTCCAATCATCAATGGACCGTCCTCGACTCGATGGGAAATTTGTGCCTGGTCGTTCACGACGACATCAATTTAGTATCCGTCCACCACCATCCTAACCTTATTCCCGGGTGCATATATTATCTGGTTTATAGCCCCCTAGTTTTCGCCCGCGACAACAATATGATATACCGCCCCTCTCCCACCACCCGGCGACAGAAGTCTCGACGACAATACATATTCCGATATCTACCCTTGTATTTTACTCTCTTCATGTCAACCTTTGGCTTATTATCTTTAACTAAGATTCACACTCTCAATTGATGTCACAACCCCTTAATTTATCAACTTAATTAATAACCATCTTTTATTTATATGGGACATTCTAACCAGCTTAGAGAATTCTAATTCACTAAAATTAACTATGCAACATTTTCACTTTAATACGATAAGTTATTTTAAGGGTCAATTCTTCACGAAAACTTTGTATTTATGTCAATTTACACTAACGTCCATTAAAATTGTAGGAAAATATATTGTCTAACATCATTTTTTTAAGAAAATACCAAAATTGCCTTGGTATTAAAGTTTAAAAAACAAATATTTGGTGTTCCTGCCATGGTGCTATATAAGAGCCCTAGGCGCCACCTCTTTTCACTGTTGTCGAGTCCTACATCAAGTTGGAGGGTCTGCCTCAGGTCATCACTCGAAGAACCTCACAACGACGCTAGATTAAGAATCCTAGCCGTCGTCTCCAAATTCTTCCCAAAGCGACCCAAATCCACCACTAAATGTTGATCCTCATCTCCCCAAAAGCGACGCCAATCCCGGTTCATGCCCCTCCCCTGAGCGAGCACCTTTCTACGGCCTGTCTCCGTCGTCGATCTACTCATGTGCAAGTTACATCTTGAACCAGATTTGGTATCGCCTCCAAATCACGAAGAACCCTAAAAATGAGGGTAATATCCCTGCATTATCGAGGCAGGTTGGCCTTACCTGCTAAAATTGCCGGAGTCTTGACCTACAACGATGCCACCACTAGCCTAAGCGAAAATGGAAGAAGCCAAAACCTAAGAGACGAAAATGACAAAGGAGAGAACACAAAGTATTACGACTTTTAAATATGACTTTGTTTGATTAAAATATTCATATTTGTTTAATTTTTGATTTTTTATCAAATAAAGGTTACGATAACATTTTGTATCAGATTCAATTCTATTAGTCGCATTGATACTTAATGAAACATCTCATATTGAGTTGACATTTAAAATAATTCACCATATAAAATTAAAAATGCGACATAATTAGCGAACTGAAATTGATTTAAAAGTAAATTGCGAGCAAACTACCAAGTGAAAACTAGGAGTTTACATAAAACCATAAATACCCTTTTATGGTCATTTTATAAATTTGGTTCACAGTTGGGTGTAATCTTTATAACTAATTATTGATTTTTATGCTATTAATTTTAAATAAATTAAGTAACTTGATTTATTTAATTATATAATTACACCTACGAATACACGATTTTATTTATTTTTATAAACATGGTTGTGTATTTGAACATTTTACAAAATCATTTTATTTATGTGATTGTACGTTTTATTTCATAACATATTACAAATTTCATTTTTACTAAATTCATATTTTATTTTCACTGACTTAGCTTCATTTCACACCACGCCACAGTACATGTTTAAACTATTTACGACATACACATTTTAGTTCATACAAATACATATTTAATACCGATACATGTCCAAAACCATAAAAACAAATTCAGAGCTCGAATCTCAAGTGTACAACACCTTCTCTCCCAAATTGATTCTATTGTTGAAGCAGTGCAAGGGCATCACTCCTAATTCGAATTCGAAATTCAACACAATAACATGTGATCTTCATAGATAAATCTCACAGGGGCCGAGTCGACTCGCCCCTTTCGCCAACAACTCCTCTACCAAATTGATCCATCAATCAAATTGTGCGAGGACATCACCCCCAATTCAAAACTCGGCGAAATCTCTTTCAATTTGTACAGGGTACCGTCTCAACTCCTTTATTATCCAATAACTTTGTGAAGCTTCACATCCAAAAGCTCGCCTATCGACATGCGTAGATCTCGCCAATGTCGTTGCTGGTATTACTGCAAGAAGAGGATATATTGTCGCCAATGCGTATAATTTATCGCTCGAACGTAGTTAAATGGATATATTGATTGATAGATTTAGGACTCTATCATAACCAGATTCGTATTCTAAATAACAAGTTGCATATGTAAATGCCGCTATTGAATCTATATTTAATGCTACCAAATGAATTAAGCTCGGGTGAAATAAGATTGTAAGTCCAAGAAGAGCTTAGATTTGCTATGATAATAACTAGTAGTAAATTATAGGTTTAATTTCATAACTTATAACAAATTTTATTTTACGGGATACAAAAAAAACAATACTATAGCATTAAATTGTTTATGAAGTACATGTTACAGCTTATACAAATACATATTTCAACTTCCTACGAAAAACACGTTCCATTTCATATCACAATACATGTCTGAAACCATCAAAACAAATTCAGAGCTTAAATATCGAGCTCACAACAAATCAATTAATCGATTGAGGCATCACTTTGGTTTGAAACTCAACAAAATAACCTATAATATTCACATATAACTCTCTCAATCGAGTCAACTCGCCCTCATCTCCGTCAACTCCTCTCCCGAATCAATTCATCGATCAACGAAATCGCCTATGATATGTTCAGGGTCCAGTCTAAGCCTAGTCAACTCCCTCTTTCTCTAACAACTATGTGAAGGAGGATCCGTCATGTGGATGTCGATATGTTGTTATTCACTGGTGACATAGTAGGACTCCTGTCTTCGGCGATCAAGATTGCTTCATTTTTCTACACGAAGGAACTGAGTTTGGCACGATCTTCACAAATTTAATGTCACCTCGAACTTCTTTGAGAAGGTGGCAAAAATGGTGTAGATGATCGGCGTTGAGAAAATCTCAGGCGTGGGAGAGAGGAAATTGATATTAAATATGCACACAACGATATCCAGAATCATATAGAAAGTTCCTGACTAGAATCTCACGGTCTTGTTGTTTGTCCAAATAGATAGAGGAATATTAGAATTTTGGGGATTAGAGTTTTCTAATATTTCACTATCAAGTAGTTAGGATTGATGCATCGATAATATATTTTATATTTTAAAGTTTCACATAGTATTAGAGCTTAGGTTAGATCTTGGCTAAAAAAATTCGTTATGTGAGGCTTTTCAACTCGTTAATAATGGTTTAGTGGATGGGTGAGACATTGTTTTGATTTTCCCTATTGATATTATTGTTAGTGTTTTAGTTTTAGTTTGGAGAATTTTCTAGCAAGAATTTATTGTACATGAGTTTTAGTTTATGGGCGGTTTTGGAGATTATGTTACTTTCTCTTTCGTATTAAGACATGCATTCATGCTTTGTTTAAGTTATGCAAATATGCATATTATTGTGTTTGGGAGGGATCAAGGGTTTAGGGTGGATTGTGAGTTCAAAGTTGCATTGGACGGGAAAATTAGACTGATCAACAAATTCAAGATTTATGGTGGGAGATGTGGGAGGATTTTTTATCTCCTCTATAATCAAACACATGCATTTCAACTCAATTACACCCCGAAAACATTTTCATGCTATTTGATAATATTCAATTTGCAAGGATTTTATGCAAAATCTCATAAAAACAGCTAGTTTTGTAGAAAAAATAAGACGAAACAAAGCGCAAGAAGAAAAAAAAAACAAATTTTTGGGAGAAGATAGGAGAGTAGGAGGTCAAGTCAGTGATCAGCGCCGACCCTGACTACCGACTCTCAAGTGTTGCAGTCGGAGGTGTAGCGTCGATGGTTATCACTGACCATGGCCACCGAACGAGACAAAGCAAACTTTCAGAGGTTTAGAGTTGGTAGTAAACATCGACTATGACTAACAATTGAGAGAACAAATTCTCTCCAGCCAAAATCGGTGGAGAGAACATGTATCACTACACCAATTATGTGTTAAGGTAACACAATATCTATGTTACCTTTAGTATGAGATATGTCACCTAAAGTGTTGGGTGACAACATGTGTGTCACCCCACCGAAAGTATTGAGTGACATTTAAAGTGTCACCTAAAGTATGGTTGTGTTGCCTTATATTGATTAAGGGTGACAAATTGAATTTATTGTATCACCCAAACACATAATAATTATAGTAGTCACTACCGACCACGTGATCTTCAGTTCAAAAACGGTGATTTTGCTTATTTATTCCCGATTTTGAGTTATTTAAGAAATTTTGAGAGTATAGGTAGAGAGTTGGAGATGTGAAGATCTATAATGTTAAAGAAAATCGATTCAAACAAGAGTGAAGACTAGAAGGGCTTAGATTTCCTACGATAATAACTATTAATAAATCTCTTTCCGTTCATTTGGAGAAATGAAAATGTCACTTACCTTTGCAATACTATACACGGTTTTCACTTATCTCTCTTGAAAATAGAATGCGTTATATGGAGTTCCAGAATTATACTAATGTTATCACTTAACCCCAACGACGTTAGTTTTTTTGGAAATTTGTTTAAAATATTTAAAATGACGACAATACCCTTGTATTTAAAAAGGTTAAAATTATTTTTTTACTGTTTTTAAAATTTATATTTTTCTATAAAATAAATAATAAAAACTGATTTCAGTATTAAAAATATTTTTTTAAAATATAAAAAATGAAAACGACGTGTAAAAACCGTTTTTCATTTTTAATACTTAAAAAATAATGGTAGGATCAATTTTTATTATTTTATTTTATAAAGAAAATGTTTAAAGAAAATGTTTTTTATTTTTGTAAAATAAAAAGATATTTTTGTCATTTTAATTAAAAACTAATGTCGTTGATGCTGATTGAAACGTTAGTATAATTTAGGAACTCCACAAAAAACATTATGCTTTCGCAGGAACAAGAGACATTTTCCGTTTAGAATAAATATTGAACCATAACAATTCCACTGCATGATTTAATATTAAGACTTAAATGTTAGAGATGTACGAGCTCCAACCCACTATACTTTATCTCTCAAAGATTGGGAATTGGCTGCTAATTTTAGATGCTGGGGTTCAATTAACATAAAGAATAAAGATTATGTTTTCGATTAATATCAACGCATGAGCTGGTAAACAGAGACATTAACATAAACATTATTCTCTCGTATATGTTGTAACGACCTTAAACCTATCAAATCATCAATTGAAATTAAGAGATTAAAATCCTTTTACTTATATGGTATTAGAAGAAGGGAGTTTATTTGGGTATGTGTTGGTGAGCTCTTTGGGCCTACACTTATATGTGGATCTCGGCCCATATGTAGAGGTGCAATTCTTATATGGCCCACGTGTAAAACAAGACTACCCGTAAGAAAAGTGTTGAAGTAAAGGCTCATGTGTACATAAGTGTGAAAATGAAATAAGTCTGGCGTGTTTTATGAGCGAACAAATCACATTGAAATAGACTGTCATTTCGTATACCAACAACTGCATGAGTCTGTTCTACATCCATGTCCAATCCCATCAAGCACTAGCTATCTGATATCTTGACGAAAGGGTTTGAGTGAGACCGATTTCACGAGTTTTTTAGCAAATTGGGCATTACCAATGTGTGAGCGAACAAATCACATCGAAATAGACTGTCATTTCGTACGCCAACAAATGCATGAGTCTGTTCTACGTCCGTATCCAATCCCCAACAAGCACTAGCTAGCCGAAATCTTGACGAAAGAGTTTGGGTGAGACCAATTTCACGAGTTTTTTAGCAAATTGGGCATTACCCATGTGTGCGCCAACTTAAAGGGAAGTATTAACGAAAATAAACATGCTTAATTCTGTTATAATTCACGCTATAATCCATATTTGACATTAGAATAGTTAATAGTTTGCTTTTATGTACTCTATTCTCATGTATATATTGTAATGGCCTTAATCCTATCAAATCATCAATCGAAATTAAGCGATTAAGATTCTTTACAACAACACTACACCACAACTTACTTCTCCTTGATATTAATATATGATTAATGTGACATATAACGTATAGATCATGAGTTGAATTGTCATATTACGTTTCATGACGATGTGTCGTTGTTCAAAAGTCTGTTAAGCTTGAAAAAGTAAAGTTCAAACCGAGGTTATTTATTAAAGTGTCCAATGATAGTCACAAAATTACCCATCCCAAGAAACGACAGGTCGTTTGAAGGAGAAGAAGACAAGTCGTTTCGATACCACCCGAGCCTACAGGGACGATACGAATGCGACATGTCGCGTCAATCCTCTGTTCGGCCTTATGGAGTGAGATGCGAACAACACCAGCAAAGAGGAAGGAGAGAGACATGGAGGTCATGGAGCCTGAGGGATCCGGATCCTCGGGTCCGGGTCGGTACACTCTCCGACCGGGTCGATTCAACGGCGAGGACGTCCTCTTCTGCGTCGATGTGGACGCTGAATCGCTCGTGGAGATGAAAACCACGGGCGCGAATGGCCGACCCGTTACCCGATTGGAAGCGATCACGCAAGCGATCCTCCTCTTCGTCAACTCCAAGCTCACCACCAACCCAGAACACCGATTCGCTTTCGCCACTCTGGGCAGGACCGCTTCATGGGTACTCTCGCTTTCCCCCAAATTTTGATTTTTTATGGTGCCTGTTTGTTTCTGTTGTTTGGTTCATGAGAATCAGATTGGTGCTTATGTGGTGATGCTTGATAAAAAGCATTATGGGTACTCTCGTTTCCCCCCAAATTTTGATTTTTTTTGTGCCTGTTTGTTTCTGTTGTTTGGTTCATGAGAATCAGATTGGTGCTGCGGTGATGATGCTTGCTAAAAAAAATATTTTTTTGGGTTTTGTGTTTGTGTTGTAAGTTTGGATCTTGATGCATTTCTTAATTTCTGTTGGAGTTTTAGTTGATTTAGATCATCATTGTAGGGGTAAATATATCAAATTGTAGAGCCTGATTCCAAGTTTGATCTGTAAATTATCATTTCCTAAACTAGTGTTTGGACTTGGCAGAAAGGCACAACACACAGCACATATATTGGTTTATATATTCGTATTCCCCCAAATTTTGATTTTTTTGGGTGCCTGTTTCTTTCTGTTTTTTGGTTAATGAGAATTGGATTGGTGCTGCGGTGATGATGCTTGATGAAAAAACATTATGAGTTTTGTGTTTGTGTTGTTCCTGCGTTTTAGTGGATTGGTGATTGTCTTCTTTGTGTTCAAGCTAGGATCTTTGATACATTTCTTAATTTCTGTTGGCATTTTAGTTGATTTAGATCATCATTGGAGGGGTAAATAACTAAATATATCAAATTCTAGAGCCTGATTCCAAGTTTGATCCGTAGATTGTCATTCTCTGAACTAGTGCTTTGGATTTGGCAGAAAGGCACAACACAGAATGCATATATTGGTTTATAATTTGTCATACTAAGCTTAGAATTAGATTGTTTGCGTAATAAATAGTATTGATTCATTGTCGTACTTTGGAAGAAGAAACTATGGCCAAGTGTCTGTACTCCATACACTGTGTTTTAACTGAGCAAAAACTTGCTATATGCTTATAGGATTGTTGAGAGTATTGCCAGAGTTCCGTCTGATGGAACAATCACTTTGGTGACATGAACCTTCTTATTGGTAACCTTCTTATTGAAACTTTGATTGAATCGGACCAACCCTAATCAATAACCAATTGGGGTTTACAAGCTACTACTATCGCTACCTTACCGCTACGATTACAATTGACAGAGAACGATACCTCAAACCCTAGTGAATCACTATCCTCTTATACCCCCACATTCTGCTTCAGTACGAATGGTACAGTACAGGACCATCGCCAGCTCGAGGATGAAGACAGCTACAACGGCTAATTGCCCAACCAATCAGCTCGTCCCACTTCATCCGCTGTCGCTCTTCTCGTGACTAATCAGCTCTTATTATCGCAACACACCGTTTTACTAAGATTGCTTCTCGCCCACAACGACATCGTTTCGCTCTTTGACACTAAACAGGCAAACAACCTCGTTTTGCTCTTCACGAACTAACTAACGTATGAATTGTTAGTTAAGAACATGACATGATGAAGCCAATAGTCTCCTTGAAATTGACCAATCTAGGCAGAAAAACTCTTTTTTCCCCTTCCAAGTAGGTTTGATAGAATTGTAAGATGTCTCGTGGATAATTCCATTCTTCTTGCATAAGTCAACTAGGAAATTTGAGTCATACTTTCCACCTTGATCCAATCTTATTCTCTTGATTTTTTGATCAAGTTGATTTTCTATCTCGTTCTTGAACTTGATGAATATTTCTTCAATCTCATCTTTGGTTCGAAGCAAGTACACTCTTATAAACAGTGAAGTAATGTTTACTTCCTTTACTCCTTGTATTCTTGAAATCAACAAGATCAGTGTAAATTAATTCAAAGAAATTAGAGTTCCTAAAGTTACCAGTATACAAAGTTTCTCTGTAAACTTTGCTTACACAAAATTGACATTTAGAAATTCTGAGGTAGATAATGCATTTATTTTGTCTGATATTTTCATTTATATATTCTGAATAAAAGGAAGAAATGATATTCAAAACAAAAGACAAACAAATGCAAATATGTAAAAGAAAAAAACATAAAACACAACAGATAAAAATAAGAGTGAAGAATAAATTATCTCTCTCCCTCCCTCGGCAAGAAGGTCTATTATTTTGTCTTTTTCTCACTTATATATTATTGTTGAGGAATTTTTTTGTATTATTCAATCACTTTAATAAAAGATACCGCAGTGCACTCATAAAACTATAGTTTCTATTCAGCATAACTTGAACTTCTGTGCTCGTGTAATCTAACTAAGTTACACTTTAAGGCAGAACTTGTGAACACCACTTTAGTAACAATTCCGAATCTCTGATGAATGGAAACAAAACGAAAAAGTACCATGCTCTGATAAAAACAAGTTATATTTATCTTACTGCTTTCTGATACATTAAGGAAATCATTTGTATTTGTCTTTGGATACCAGCTAAGGAAAGAATTTAGTAGTGAAGTTGAGGCTGCAATAGCTGCAGTTAAGGGACTCTCAGCTACTAGTACATCTTCTGGCCAAGCTGATCTCACCCAACTGTTTCGCTACGCGTCCCATGAAGCAAAGAAATCCCGTGCACAAAATCGAATTTTAAGAGTGGTAAGTCACAGTTAGATTCATTATAGAGATTGCATGTATGGCTATGTTATTTCCCTGTGATTCATAACCTTACACAGTTGTTCTTACAAAACAACTAATATCTGGTTGATTGTTCCACGGATAGCTAAAGCCTTACATGATATTTGAAAATTTCGTTATTTTTTTGTTCTCGTGTCAGCTTCAATGGGTTTAGTTGTCCAAGTATATGTAGAATAATTCTGTTTGGGTTGTTACCTGTTTCTTTCAGGCTTGTTTATGATTTCAAAGTTATTAACATCAAGTACCTTACTCCTCTACGTTTTGCCTGTTACGCTGTGGTGTTCAGGTCCTTTTCTACTGTAGATCATCTGTTCGGCCGCATCATCAGTGGCCTTTGAACCAGAAACTCTTCACATTCGATGTGATGTACCTACACGACAAGCCGGGACCTGACAACTGCCCCCAGGAGGTTTACGATGCACTGGTTGAAGCCCTTGATTTCGTCAGTGAATATGAGGGCTACATCTGCGAGAGTGGACAGGGTTTATTACGTGTTCTCTATCGGCACATGTGTGTGCTGCTGTCGCATCCTCAGCAGCGTTGCCCACAGGACTACCTCGACATACCCAAATCGCTTACAAAGAAAGTGCCCGCACCCGACCCATTACCTGGTGGGGAAAACGTAATTGTACCAATCCAGTAAGAAACACTGTCTACTCAATTACTGGCTTCTTGTTGCACTTGATCACGCACCTTTGTGTTTTGGTTACATTACATATGCTTCAGGTTAGAGCATGACATTACATGTAGTACTTTTCTCTGGCCAGTTTATATATTCTGAAGTTTTTGTGATGGCAAATGAGATATAGATAGACTGATATGGCCTGCCTTATTGGATGTTGTTTTTACTTTAAGGCAATGTGTTACTTCTGCAAGAGATAAGTACATTGTTTTGACCAGGTGCTGTCTTGATGTATACATCTAGGGTTGTTCACAGTTCGGTTTTGAGTTTATTTGGTTTGCTTTGGCATGGAATCGAACCGATTAATTTAGGTTTAAGAAAATAAAAACTAAAATTGAACCGATATTTGGTTTGGCTTTGAATTTGTCGGTTTTGGTTCGGCTTTTTATGATCCGAACATTTTAAGATGTTGACTTATCATTTCACTTATTGACTTTTTGTTTGAATTTTTTTAACCGATTTTATTTAGGCCGGTGTTGAATTGTTATTTGACTTATTTTTTGTTGGCCTGATATTTATAGGCCTAATTACTTAATATCGATGACCTAAAATGAGTCATTTGTCCTAATTGATTGGTTTCCGGTTCGATTTTTTTTATTGATTCTTATTTTATAAACTAAAATTAAACTGAAAAAGTTTTGGTTTAATTTAATTTTGAATCGAACCAATTCGATTCTTTTTAATTCGGTTACGTATCATCAAATGTAGGATACATTTGTTGATTAAAGTACATTGTTAATGTTGGTTTAGTCCATCTCATTCTCATCCCATTCTATTTTTGTGATAAGATCAGGACTTGCATTTGCATTGGAGATTAATATTCCAATACTTATTGTCAACTATTTTATTTTCTTTAAACTTAATTTGTTGTTTTCCAAGGATAATGCTTACTGGCTATTATTATGAGGCTTTTCTTGTGCTATGCTATTTTTGTTCTCCAAACTTTGGGGTGTGCATGAGTTTAATAATACCCTCTGTATTAATTAAGGGGATTCCCTTAATTAAGTTTCTATTAGGGTTGATTGTTAATCGTGACGTGGATTGTAATTTGCCTCCCCGAGTGTTAACAATATTTTCTTTGACTTCAAATTTAATATTGAACCCACAAATAATTGCATATTAATATTAATTAATGCAGCATGACAGAGGTTTAGCTATAAATTAATGGGCTTGTGCCCCTTCATGTTTGGGTAGAGATTGTCTATTATTTTATTTGAGTTTGACTAATTGGTTATATCAAATTCAATGAGAAATATTGCATTTAATTATAATTGATTCTTATTATCTTAATTCAGTTTATTTAATTTTTAGGCATAATATATGGAAATGTATTCTACTATATATCATTTTAAATTTGTTATTTGTTAATTAGATCATAAGAATTTATTTCAATTTAACCTTAAATCTAATTATAATATCCTAATATGTTTCTTCATGACATTTATTGCATCAAAATAAATAATCAAAATCGAAATTACCACATATTAATGTGATTAAATCTTATAGTATTTGTAAAATTAAACTAAAAGGGATATTAAAAATCAAAATGAACCGGATCATAAGGTACGTGTGGACCAAAACGAAACATTTTCAAATCGAATTTAGCTCGTGTCATTATCTGATAAGTTATCAATTTATAAGAGATGGATCTATGCAATCATGACAAAGCTCCACTTGAGCATCATATTTTTAAATGGAAATATAATTGAATCGTGTTTAGGAATGTTGACCAAGTGTTTTGCTTGTATATTTTTTCCTTAACCAATTTTTGTATTAACTGTTAAGCAACCATTCCTGATTGCCAAGTACTGGTAATTAAAGACAACACTCAAGTTTTTTTTTATTTTAATAAAAACGAATTTTATTAATTAAATAGCAACTAACCCGACTTCAAGCCGGAAAACTGAAGGTACATATGGTGGGACAGACCTTTCACCATAATCTCAGCTAAGTTAAAACAAATATGGTCAACTTGTGAGCCATTTGATTACGAGCAAAACAAATAACATAAGTTCCGATAATGGATAGTACGCAACACCGTTCGCTAATCATTCCTCCAAAATTGTTCAGGTCGACTTGTTTAGCATTATGTAGAGTCAAGACCTCCAACTCATACTGATGGAGAAACCCCGTGATCTTGCTGCGAAATGTTTTACACAAGCATCTACAATAACTCTGGAGACCAATCGACTCAAACCAGTAAGCATCATGCAGAGCCACGGCCTCCAACTCATACGGATGGAGAAGCCCCGTGATCATGCTACAGACCGACTTAAACCTGTTTCCTCGATCAACCTTGCGATCAATATGAGCATCACGAAATTCAAATTCTCTCAGCTTATTGAGTTTAACCGGATCAACCCATCGACATCATGCATCTCCTGTTTTCTTTCAATACCGATCCCAATAAAACACGTATTGAATTTTGAGCAAGCCGATGTCCCCTAATTCGATATGCTTGCATCAAAAGCTTAACCACCTAATTTATAAAAAGAATTATGATTAATTCTTAATTTTGGTAAGGGGAATGAAACTTAGTTCGCTTTCAAATATACTGTTTGCTAATTTCATCCAATTACACATTATTATGTGTTGGTTGGTTCAATGGTTTAGTCGGCTGGTTCAAGGGAATGATGAGTTTCCCTAAAATAAAATCATCATATATCTCTATCCACTAGTTATGGTCTATGGTCCTTTACTCAAAATTTATCAAATGTCATCAAATAATTTTACTAAAATTATATTTCTCTATCTACTAATTCTAGTCTATGAGCCCCAACTCAAACTCTATCGAAATTTAAATGTTATTAAACTTTATTTAAGTTTTCAAAATTCATATTCATACAAAAGTTATGGTCATGCGCCCCCACTCAAAAGTCAGAAATAATCAAAACTCAACATCGTCCATCAACTTTGTTATTGTACCCTCGTTCAAAGAAAATTAAAGTTTGTCAAAAGTAATAAAAGTTCGTCAAGACCCGTCAATAGTCGAAGATCATCGGCAATTATCAAATGTCAAAGTAAATTAACATTTAATGATCGAATCAAACTTAATTTGATTTCAGGCAAATTTCATTTTAAGTTTATGTTTCATTACTCTAGGTTTCTTATTTAACTTGATTTTTTAAGATGTATCAATTTAAAATCAATGATACTTCTCTTTACGTCTTCTCTGGATATCACATTCTTTTAACACAACTATTATCATGTATCAGAAGTTTCTCACCGTACAAATTATATGGAATATCATTTAATCCTAGTTTAATTCATGACGTACCATAAACTAGTTGACAATTGAGAGAGAACCCAAGATGTCTTTTAATTGAATCTTGGGGTAATCTAGAATAATAATCAATACCTAACTATTAAAAAAGGTGTATTATTGAACCAAGTTGTGTTTTGAGCTCTCTGGGAGCCACACCCACATATAATATTTGCCTATTGTGTAATATAAATATAGCTTATCAAAGAAGCAAAAATCATCATCATCATCAAAAGTTTTGTGATTTGAAAATCTCAGAGAATATGGGAATCTGCATATCCACTGCATCTTCCAAGATCCAAGAGACCTCTGATCAAGATGAAGGTTTTTGCCATGAAAATGTCATATTCTACCAAGAAAAATATATAAGCCATCATGGAATTGTTGTTGACAAGGGACTTGGTTCTCTCCATTCCAAGCCAGGAAGCAAAGGGCTCAACCAAGATTCTGCTATTCTCTACCAGGTAATTATTGTTGGTCATCTCTAATTGTAACCATTGTTGTTGGAATTACACTTAATCGATCAGTTGGATTAACTCGATTTTATGCTAAAACGTTTCAAAGAAGACGCTAACATAACTTGTGTCGCACGAGAAGGAGACACACCTGTGTGGATTTTGAAATTATGAACAAGGGAGGAATTTGTGTAGACAGAATGATGCAGCTCGTCAAATCGATATGACGTGTAATTTTGTAGTAGACACGATGCTAGTTTCAACGCTTATTGAGATCACTCTTATCATTAAAATTTTCACGACCTTGTACGGGTCGTGTCAAGAGTCGTACTACTAATTAGTTCGAAGAAAAATAAACTCATATGAAAGGCATGCTCCTCTTCAAAATTTTGCTAAACGATTGAGTTCCTAATTTGATTTTCAAAATATATGTTAGTAGATGACTGACAATATTTTTATTTCTCACGAAAATAAGTGTGTTCTTAATTATAAATCGTTGGTTGAAATTATGGTTTGAACAAATTTTTGAACTGTTCGATTAATCTTCAGTTCATTTTCTATTATTCTTTTATTAATTTTTGACTAATTATTTAACTGATTAATTTTCAAAGTGCCCTCTCCGTCTGACTAGACATTTTTTTAAACTTGAAATAATAATTGTGTAGGGGTATGGGATGCAAGAAGGAGCCTTGTGTATGGTGTTGGATGGTCATGGACCAAACGGTCACATAGTGAGCAAGATGGTGAGGAATCGCTTGCCTTCGCTCTTGCTTGCCCAGAAAAATTCTCTTGCAAATCTTCGAGACAGCGACGGGTGGAAAGGAGCTTGCACTACCGCCTTCAAGGTCGTCGACAAGGAGCTCAAGCTTCAAGACAACCTCGACTCCTCTTGCAGCGGATCCACCGCCGTCGCCGCCATCAAACAGGTAAAACCATGTGTCGAATTTCTAACGCAGTTGCTTACACAGACTTTTCAACCTTAAATAATGTGAATCTAGGCACTAACTTAAGTAACTATATGAACAGTTTAAGTTTTTAAGTGATTTGACCTGTAGAATTCAAATTGATCATTTTGATTTGTGGTCGGGATTTTGTATAGTGAGCCAATAATTAATGTTTTTGGCGTGTAAATATGACAGGGTTCAGATCTCGTGATAGCTAATCTGGGCGACTCGAGAGTAGTGCTAGGGACAATGACCGATGATGGATCAATAGAGGCCGTGCAATTGACTACTGATCTGAAGCCTAGTGTACCATGTATGTTGTATCTTCATTAATCACTTGTATACAGTTTGTGAGTTCGTTAATTGTTGTCTGATTGATCCAATTGATATTTGCAGCGGAAGCAGAGAGGATAAGGAGGTGCAATGGGAGAGTGATGGCTCTGAGCGGAGAGCCTCACATTCAGCGAGTCTGGTTGCCACATGAAGACGCTCCTGGCCTCGCCATGTCTCGTGCCTTCGGCGACTTCATGCTCAAGAACCACGGCGTCACTGCCTTGCCCGAAGTCTCCTACCGCCGCATCGCTCCCAACGACCAGTTCCTCGTGCTCGCCACCGATGGGGTAAGAGATATAAACTCACATCACAACGATCGATCACATATAATCGAAAAAGACAAAAGTCGCACTAACCAGAGATGTCACATTTTAGGACTTAGACAAGATATACACATATTTGAATGTTATAACCAGTGTTATGGATATCTCCGCGACCGGCCAATATATCGTTTTTTTGCAAGTCTTTTTAGACGAAATGGTCGATATCAGCGAAAATACCGGTCAAATCTGGTTAACCTAACAAAATTTAAATTGATTCCGGTCTAATTCGGTCCAGATCAATTAATTATGATCTACTCCAACTTAAATCAGTTAATTTCATTCTTGTCCGATCTAATATGGTTTAATTCGCTCCACCTAATTAATTTCGGTTTTAAATTTAGGTTAATAAACAACAAATAAAAAATCAAACCTCCATTCTTTCGTCTCTTTCAGTTTCACGTTTGAATTTTGAGTTTATTAACAATATTGAAATTAAAATGATTAAGTATCATTCATTTTGTTTTTAATAAATAATAAATATGAGTTATATATATTTAATTATCTATTTATTACAAAACATATTTTTCCGCGATCTTCCTCTTATTTTTTCGTGATCTCCCTAAATTTGTCAGATCCTTTTTTTGTCGGATGACCGATATATCCATGCGATTTGAGTTCTATAACCTTGGTTATAACGCATTTTGTACGTAGAAGTTCAGTCATACATGGCTGCAGATGTATGTGGCAGAAACACGATTAATTATCTTGAATAAATGTTTGATGTATGTTATTGGTGATGTGTGTATAGGTGTGGGATGTGCTGAGCAATGAGCAAGTGGCGTCGATCGTGTGGTCGGAGGATAGAGAGGAAGACGGGGCGAGGGCGGTGGTGGAGGCGGCGACAGAAGCGTGGAAGCAGAAGTTTCCGTCGTCCAAGGTCGATGACTGCACTGTGGTCTGTCTCTTCTTGCACAAGAGGGAACATGTCATGGGGACATAACATAATTAAGTTTGCTATTTTGTATGAATTGGTTTTGGTGTAACTCTTTTGTTACCGATCTACTTGTGTTCACTTTATTTCGTGACCACTCGGTCACGTTGAAAAAGAATTTATACATGAAACAACACTTGGTTCATATTTGAGAGCCTTTGTGTAAATATTAGTCAATAAAATTATAATCGGTTTTAATTTTTAGTACATTAGTTGATCATTCAACATAATCTTGGATGTTTTTAGAACTCGTTAATTATTCACTCAATCATTTGCAATGTTATGGATATTGGAAGCTCGTGGCGAAATTGCGGAAATTTTTATTTATTCGTGACAATACGACAAAAATCGCCCCAAATACCGGTCAACTATGATCAAACCGGATAATTTCAAATTAATTTCGATTTAAATCAATTATTTCGGTCCAATTTGATTTAAATCAATTAATTCTGGTCTAATTCGATTTAAATCAATTAATTTTGATTTAAACCAATTAATTCTTATCTAATTTAATTAATTCTAGTCTAATTCGATCGGCTTCGTTCCAATACACTTATTATGGTTTGACATTTACATTATAAATTATAAATATCATTCATTTTCATATAAATTATAAACTAAATATCATTCATTTAACCTATGCATCCAGTCCAATGCATTTAAAATGATTAAATATCATTAATTTTGTTTCTAATAAATAATAAATATGAATATTTATTTATTACATAACACATTCTGTCGCGATCTCCCCGAGTTTGTCAAATCTCTTTTTTTTTCTTCATTTGTCTGATATATCCCTGCGATCCGATATTCATAACACTGGTCATTTGGTTTGGAGATCCATTATTTAGATCAGACAAAATAAGGGATGAAGATCACTAAATTTACTTTAAATTGTCGTGTTGTCATCTTATATAAATTTATTATTTTGAATCGGACGAGAAGCCAGTATCTCTAACCCAACACGGACAAAACAATCCAAAGCAAATTCTAAGTCGTTGCTTTCCAACAATGGCTTCAAGAGGGTCTTCTTCTCCCAAATCTCTTTACTTGGTTTTATAGTGTGCAGTGGCGGATCCAGAAAATTTGATAAGGGGGGCAAAATTTTATATTCAACTTTAATTATTAATATAATATAATTAATTAATTAAAAATAATAATTTTATTAATAAAATAATTACTAAATGTATATAACAAAAATTTATTCAAGCTTAATTATTTATTTTTTAGTTGAGTTTAAATTTAACTTTCATGTATATATAAATACAAATTGAGTCGATTTGCTAGAGCCTTACAAACTCTAATAGTTTGAGCTCGAGTTTGATTCTTTATCAAACGACCGATCATTAGGCTAAATCTCTGCATAGATTTTTTTAGAAAATTCACAAATTTACAATAATTAACAAATAATTTAATTAATATAACTTAATCGACAAAACAAAGAGTTTAATGAAAAATGAAAAAACAATTTAACTAATACAAGAGTTAGTAAAAAAAAATTATACATATGAATAAAAAAAGAGGGTTTAAAAAAAATAAATAGAGAATAAAAGATGTTACATTTTGAAAGCCCAACTATTAAAGTAAATTTAGGCAAGCACACAACTATTAAAAATAGTGTCAATTACACGGTTTAAAACTAGGATCTAAAGGATAAAACACTACACCTTAACCACTAAAACAAATAACATTTACTGTGTAGTTGCATAGTTTTTATATACATATCAGAATTTAAGGGGGGCATATCCAAATTTTGGAAAAAATTTATATAGAGGGGGATCTGCCACTGATAGTGTGTAGTATCTCCCAAAATCTCAACTCTTAAAAAGGTTGGGGCAAATTTTAACACACCCGAGTAACATATAATCATAGGGTTTACCCTGTAAATTTAGCTATACAACATATCGTTACAAAGTACTTGGCCCAGACATTTCGGGAACATCCTCGTCTCAAACTCACGATCAAACCCAGATCAAGGCAATGAAATGTTAATTTCTAGACCAATTTGTGTTTGCATGCTTAAAGTTCATTCTTTTAAAATGGTAATGAATGGGTTTGGGATTTATCTGAACCATGAAAATGAAACCATTTTAATTTAATTAAAAACATTTTTCATCAAATATTCACACACATATATATAATATAAAAATATTTTTACCCCGTAGGAAAATACATTATTTTGAAAATCTTGAAATAAGTGACTCGTGTTTTAAGTAGACATTACCGAACCTCAAATTCTAGACTCAAGCCAAAAATGGGGAGCGAGCACTTGAACCACTATTTGTAATGATCATTATCAATTAGTTGGATTTCATTGTAGTCTATCATGTTTATAGTAATAATTTTTTCGTTAGTTACTTATTCTTACGTGCTCACATTTTTAAACATAAATGAACACATAAAATACTAATAATAGTCTAAACATAATTCACCTTCATAAAATGGTATTTTACCCTAGAACATCCAGTTCAGAAAAAATAAATCATTTTATAAATAGGAGTGTAAATGAGCCGAATTGAATTTTAATTTTTTAAGGCTCGGCTTGTAAAAATGTATTCGGTTTGAGCTCGGCTTGGGCTCGAACGAACTTATGCATCTAAGCTCGATCTCGGCTCGATTCGATTCACTTAAATTTCAATAAAAATATTCATTAAATAATGAATGAACTAACTTGAGATTGACTCGACCAGATTCGACTCGTATAATTCTATTATAAATATTTTTATAAAAACTTAAAAAATATAATAAAATAAATATTAAACGAGCTGACTTGCGAGTCTATCGAGCTTTAATGAGTCAGGCTCGAGCTTGGCTCGTTAGCTAAACGAGCCTAATTTTGAACTCCAATTCAGTTCGAGCTCAATTATAACGACTACGAACAAAATATTTAACAAGCCAAACTCAAACGATTCTGTAAAAACTCGGCTTATTTATAACCCTATACATAATTACAATAAAACTCATAATATAAATTGGTCAAGTTTAAATGACTCGTTAAAAACTCAACTCGTTTATAAATAATTGCGATGAAATTCTATAACACAACGTTGGCCACCCACGATATTTGAGGGTATGATTTAATAAAGCCTATATAAAGAACAAAAGTTGAGTTTTCATTCCATTACCGTATCATGATAAATCAGCCCACATGGCCCATCTTGATTGGACGGCCCAAATAATGATCAGACGCTCAGGATGCGATAAGAAATGGAGGGGCCCACAAAAGAATAAGCAACCAATCGGATCAACGCAATTCCTCCACGCGTCCACTCTCTATATAAACCCATTTCACCGACCGATCAAACCTGTCCAAGTCACCGCCAAAGCTCCCATGGCTCGCCTACCCGTCGTCGCCGTCGCCGTCGTTTTGGCCCTCCTCTCCTTCTCCGATCTCGCCGCCGCAGCTCGCGACGTCGAAGACAACCCGATCCGCCTTCCCTCCCAAGCTTCCAGATTCTTCAGCGGCGGCGACGCCGTCGGAACCAGGTGGGCCGTTCTGATCGCAGGTTCGAACGGGTACTGGAATTACAGGCACCAGGTAGTTTTTCATAATTTCGTCTTCGCGCTCAATTTTCATGTGTTTCTGGTTCTGTTTCGGAATTTAAATGTTGTAGGATTGTTTGGTTCTGATCTGATATGATGTGTTCGGTGCATTTGTTTGATGATATGATTGAATTTAGGGATTTGGTTTGGTTTCAGGTGGACTTTTGTTGTAGTTCCTCCTGAAATTCGAGCTGTACTTTAGAAGTTTTTGTTGTTTCTGGAAATTTTAGTTTCTTGATCAATACTTATTCCTGTTTTCTTTTCTTTTTTGCATCTGGTAAGTTAGGTTTTGATTTGGACATTTGAAAACTATTGGAATTTGGATTCATATGGAAATTCAAGTGTTTCGTGCAGTTATAACAAAACTTATCATTTCAATATACGATTGTTAGAGTACAATATCTGAAAGATGTGAATCGGTTAACCAGCTTGAATAATAGTTCGAACCTCCACCTATCAGCTCGAGCTTTTAGGTGGGTTGGGCTTCTAACAATGATTCATTGTATTGGAGGAAGTATTTTCAATCTCATCCTTACAGCTATATGATGGATATGTGGATGAATTCGGGTGAGATATGTTATAAGCATGCTTTGGTAATTGGTGATCATTCATTTTCGAAAAAGAACCTCTCATGGATATGATCCCAAGAATATCCCTTGAATTGTGAACCTCTCATGGATCATGGATATGATCCCAACAAAACTTATCATTATAACCTTTGGCTGTTCTGCATTTTAATTTATGATTAATTGTATATGAGGAAGTGTTTTCAATCTTAAATTTGGGTGAGACATCTTATAAGTGTGCTTTGGTAATTGGTGATCTATCATTTTCAAAAAAGAGCCTCTCATCTCATCTCATGGATATGATCCCAATAAAATCCCTTGAATTGTGAGTATGATGAGCAATAGCCTTTGGAACTAAAGTACAGAAATTTCTCGTAAGTACATTACGGGTTTCTCTGCTATGTAGAGTTGATGCAAATATTCCAAGTAAAGATGGGTACATGAGAAGATATAATCTGTAGTAAAACTGCAAATTGCTTTTAAGTACATTATGGGTTTCTCTGCTATGAAAGGTTGCTGCAAATAGGAAGGTGTAGTAAAACTGCTCTATATCTACTTCTTCATATCTCAAATCTTAAAGGCTTGTTAAGTTGTGTGAAGCATATATACTGAGGCATTCTGACTCCTTGTTTCTACTTCATGCTGATACTTTTTTTTCTTCTAGGCTGATATTTGTCATGCCTATCAACTCTTGAAAAAAGGAGGGCTGAAGGATGAAAACATCATTACTTTCATGTATGATGACATTGCTTTGAACGAGGAGAACCCTAGGCCCGGTGTCATTATAAACAGTCCACATGGTGAAGATGTTTACAAGGGAGTCCAGAAGGTCGGTATTCTTTCCTTGTAACGTAACCTGTCTATAGTTGACCCTTTCATCTTCTTTTTTCTCATGGTTAGTTTTTCTTGTGGCAGGATTACACTGGGGAAAATGTTACTGTTAACAACTTCTTCAACGCCATTCTTGGAAACAAGTCTGCCCTGACAGGGGGCAGTGGGAAGGTTGTTGATAGTGGACCAGATGATCATATCTTCATATACTATAGTGATCATGGGGGTCCTGGGGTGCTTGGTTAGTGTCCAGTGGCTTTTTGTTTGGCCTTTTTGGTGTCTTCTATACAGTAGACAAAATTGTTACCTTACTTTCTATATGTTTTGCTCTTGTGTCAGGTATGCCAACTAGTCCCTACATGTATGCAGATGATCTGGTAGATGTCTTGAAAAAGAAGCATGCTTCTGGGACTTATAAAAGCTTGGTAAATTGGTGATTGAATTATCTATTATATACCATTTTAGTGTTAGTTGAGTTACAATTCACATTCTTGAACTATATATTTAAAACTGCAGGTATTTTATCTTGAAGCTTGTGAGTCTGGAAGTATATTTCAGGGTCTTCTCCCTGAAGGTTTGAATATATATGCGACCACAGCAGCAAATGCTGAAGAGAGCAGTTGGGGAACCTACTGCCCTGGAGAGTATCCTAGCCCTCCCCCGGAGTATGAAACCTGTTTGGGTGATTTGTATAGTGTTGCCTGGATGGAGGATAGGTAAGCACAATTTCAGGTTCACCACATGTAATAGTATTTGGTAGGAAACATTACACAAAAATAGATGTGCAGTGTTCTTAAAGCTTCCAAGTTGTTTGGTTCTGCTCTGACAGTTTGAACTAAGCCGAGTTTGACTTTTACAACTTCAGATCGCGGGACTTGAACCCAGGTCCACAGGACCCTAGTTCAAGTGCATAGCCAGTTTAGCTAAACAAGCTTTGCTCATCTTTTTTCAACATTATATTCTAAATCATACAATTTTCAAGTGCTTCGAGTTCTGACTGATGTTTCTTTCATCATTTTAACAGTGACGTGCACAATCTGCGGTCAGAAACTTTGCACGATCAGTATGAACTGGTAAGAGCTGCAGTTGAAATAGTCTGTTTGTCTTGCCACATTACTTTCTACTGATTTTAAAGCCGAAACCTAATACAATATGTTTAAATACATCTGATTGCACCTAGGAGTTGGCGGACTGACTTCACTTCACCTTAATTAAGATCTGCATATGATATCCATTATCAATATTATGAGTTTATTATGTTGTCCTTTGTATTGTAGGTTAAGCAGAGAACTGCAAATGGGATTTCCTCTTATGGCTCCCATGTCATGCAATATGGTGATATAGGGCTCAGCAAGGACAACCTTTACATGTACATAGGCACAAATCCGGCAAATGATAACTTCACTTTTAGGCCTGATAACTCCTTGATGCGACCTGCAAAAGTTGTTAACCAGCGTGATGCTGATCTTCTTCACTTTTGGGACAAGGTCTGTGTATTCTCTTTAATATCATATACATTTAATATATTGCTTTTGGGAAACTGTCTCATGTTTCAATCTGATTATCTTTATATAATACCACAGTTCCGCAAGGCCCCTGAAGGCTCACCTAGGAAAGCTGAAGCTCAAAAGGATTTCATTGAAGCAATGTCACACAGAATGCATATAGATAATAGTGTAAAGCTTATCGGAAAGCTCTTATTTGGAATCGGAAAAGGACCTGAGATGCTCAGCTCCGTTCGACCTGCTGGGCAACCTCTTGTTGATGACTGGAAGTGCCTTAAAACAATGGTAATTTTAGCAATACCTTAAATTCTCCTCAGTTGCTACATTGAGGTAGCTTTTGTCTCATGTAGCCCTCTAAAATTATTACAACCCGCTAAATTGGATCCAAAGTTGATCTTTTGTTTAAAAAACGGTTGTTAATGTTGGTTAACTTTGATACTGTGTATTCAGGTGAGAATATATGAGGCTCACTGTGGATCCATCTCCCAGTACGGTATGAAACACATGCGATCCTTTGCAAATATATGCAATGCTGGAATCCAAGAGGAGGAGATGGCCGAGGCGGCAGCGCAAGCTTGCCGTGAAGTCCCTTCTGGACCTTGGAGCTCTCTGCATAGGGGGTTCAGTGCCTAAAACACCTAACACTCCACATATTGAAAGATTCAAGATTCATGAAGTTAGGTCTGGTTAATTATATCCTATATTCAATGTCTGTGTACTGTACTGTTAATGATTGTGAAGTTGTGATTTGGCTTGTTTCACTGTAAATACACCACAAAAGCACATAACTGGATTTGCTTAATATTCTATATTATTTGCAGCTTGCTTTGTGTGAAGTTCAGTTCACAAATGAACAAGTTCTCAGTTTAAGTATTTCCAATCTATTTGTTTTTACTGAATATTTTATGTGATACCCAAAAGTAGCAGTGTGTGTCCGAAATAGTAATAACTGAAATGATAGGCATGACCTCGAGGAGCGCGTGGAGTCACGTGCTCTTGTAGCTCCGCCTTCGTGAAAGTGGTCAATTATGAATCATCTAACGACAATCGTATCGCTAGCTGACGTCATCTTATTAATTATCAATAGTGCACCAATACCGAGCGAGCACCACCCGCCCGTGACTTTTATCATCGTGAAATGGACGGCTGTGATCGAGCACAGCCTGGTTCACATCGTACAGTGGTAAAAATTAGCACACCAGAAGAGCGGTGTATAAAGCGCGGACCAAACCAGACCGTTCAAATAATTGGCCCGGTTAAAACTAACTCTGGTTCAGTTCAACAAACCAGAATAACCTAACCCTAGTCAAACCAACTCAGCCAAGCGCCACCGCACAAATTTGCGAGAAAACTCATTAATATAGTAATAAAAATATAATTAAATCGATTTATTTTATTTCGCGTCGACGTTAAAGATTCTGTCAAATAGAACGATACGGAGCTCCGTAACGGGACGGAGCTGACGGTTCGAGCGAGGAAGCACGAGAGCCGTCCGATTTCTGATAGACGGGCTGTGGCGGTCGATTATTGACGGGAGGCGTGTAACGGAGAAGGAAAGGGGTATAAAGTCTGGGTTTGAAGGGGGAGAGAGTATTTCGTTCAATCAGAAGAAGCAGCTCTCTCTCCTTAAAGCATTCTGTCTCTTCTCTTTGTTTTCTCTCTCGAGAATTTTCCTTCACTTTTTTCCCTCAGTTTCCTGCGAAACAAACAGAGAGAGAGCTATCGGTTGGAATTGGATTGTGAGATTGTTAGGATCTAGAGATATTTCAGAGGTCCGTGGTCGAGAAACCTCTGTGCTCTTATCTTTTCTTTTCTGTGGTTTCGTTCGTTTTTGAGCTTAATAATGGAAAAGAAATCGGCTAAAATTAATCAGATTTTCGTGTTTCAGACGCATTTCTGGAGATTTGAAGGATCAGTTTGAAATTGATTTTCGTAGCTGATTCTGTAGACTGGTTTCGCTCATTGACGATTTTGAAGAAATCGAGTGTAGAGGTTTTCAATCACGAAACAGAGTTCAGTTCCGTATATACATGTTTTTGTCTTCGTAGTTACTTAATTCTTCATCAATCTCTGTTTTGCAGATACATTTGCAAGAGATTTGAGCAGTTTCTGCCAAAAATCTGGACTGTTCCGTTCCTATGCAGATCAGAATCGTATCTCAGAACCGACGCCGAGGCTCTGGAATGTCATGGTTTCGCTGACAATCTGATACAGATTTGCAGTTTATGAGAATAATCCGAGTAGCGCAGGCTCTAACTCATCATTTTCAACGACATCAGAAACGGAGAATTTGATTCTCAGCAATTGAGCTGAGGAATCGTCGCTCTTCCTATTTTCCGCATTCCGGTGGCTCTGCGGTTCCGAATCGGAGGTAAATGTTCTTCTCTCTTCTGCTCGTTCTAGGCTGTTCTCTGAATGAATTCTAATTTTTTAAATAATTTTTTCGTGTTTCTGAATCTACAGTATCGCTGTTGCGGAGCGATTGTGACTTGAACTTTGAATGCTGGAGAGTGGAAATTTTCAGGTGAATACAAAGATTTTCCATGAATTTTCTTCTGCAGCGATCTCAGAACCATATCTTCCTCTCCTCACTGTCATATATGCTCTTTTTCTTCTGTCCTCCTTAAATGCTTGGCAAATAAAATTAAGCTCCAAGTAAAATTTTCTTTCTCGGAAAGTTCGGTCTCTCTCTCTCCGCCATTATTTTTCTCAGAGGACAATTTTTTGCCTTGTGAAAATCTGGAAATTTCGTTCGATTTTCTGTGTTTTAGTTCTTCCTGAAACGAATCTATATTCATCTTCTTCGTGGATGTGAAAATTGAAGCTAACTGTTTGTTTTGGAAATTGAGTTTCCATACTTTTTGAGAAATCTGAAGAATTTTCAGCGACAATTCTTTGACGACGTTGCAACTGGAGAAGAGGAATCTTCAGTTTCTCTTTCTGACAAATGCAAGGCTCTTCCTCTCGATTCCGTTTCTCTCCTGGTAAATTTTCTCAGCAACCAAACAGATCTGTAAGTCTGTAACAGAGAAAATACAGGTTTTCCTGTTTCCTGCGTCTTCATTTTCTCGGCCCTTCCCTCCCAATTTGTTCAGATCCAAACAAATTTTGATCTTCATTTTTTTCTCTTGTTTTTTTTTCAAATTCTGTTTCAGTGGAAGTCGCTGAGAAAGCCAAATCCGATTTCATATCCTCCGCCGAGATTCATCAGCTACTTTTCATTTTCATTTTCATTTTCATTTTTATATTTGTTTATTTTCTATATTACTTTATTTAATATATTAAAATATAATTTTATTTGATAAATGTGACGTCAGGGGATGGAGAAGGAGTCATTGAGGAACGGCGGTAGTGGAGGAGTAGAGGGTGGTCTGTTTAGATCAACCTCCGACCCAACGAAGCAAACGACGTCGTCGAACGAGTTTGTGCTTCAGTGGGGGAACCGAAAACGGCTCAGGTGCATGAAGGTCCAAGCCAAGAACGACTCGGGTCGCAAAACCACGGTTCGCCTAGACCGCCGGGTCTTCCGAACCGCCGACTCCAAACACCCCCTGCCAATCAACACTACGAGTAGTAACGGTAACGGCTATTTAAATCTCCGTCAACGTCACTCTTCTCCTCCGCCACCTCAGCGCGCTCTCAGGTACATCTCATCTCAACTAAAAAGTTTGTTAGAATTAGGTTTCTAATTCAAGGCAAATTAATAGATCTTTGTGGGGATTTTTATAATCGGAAATGAAGGTTAAAATAGTAAAATTGTGTCTGCACCATCTACATATATGTGTATGCATATAAAATATTAAATTTAAAGAAAATATTTTTTTTTGTGGGTTTTGGGAGATGTAATAAACAATGAACATAGTGCTAAAATCACATATTGGTGTACTGTTTCAGATAATATCTATCGACCCGCCATCCAAATCCACCTATAATTGGATGGGCAGGAACTTCTCCATCTTCTAGGTGGAGTTTTGTGAATTTTGTGGTGCCGGAAAATGATTGGCTCGATTTCGGTTGAAATTTAAAGTCCCACCTACAAATATGTAAATTGTCTATGCAATTTCATAGCTAATACGTCAAAATATGATATCAGATTTCCTTATTTAAAACAAGTAAAATAATTATTCGAGAATATGTAATTTTGGAAGAGCATCACACTTATGTTATATATTTTTTTAGAAAAAAACATAAATGTTATTGAGCAACTAAACTGGCTTAATGTCTCTTTTGTCTTATGTTCGTAAGTCTTGTAATAAATTGACTCACGAATTGGTCAGATATGTTTTAATTAGCTAGAATTAAGCTGTCCGGCATTAGTTGTTATTCATTAAATAAAATTCGTTTTATCTTCAAAACAATTGGCTTAATGCTGGACGGCCAAAACAACAGATGGTGGAACACACCTTATACCTTAATTTCAATCACTTAGATAAAGCGTACATGACTATCTCTCCACATAACAATATACTTATTTTATATTAGATAAACTTAACCATACTTATTTACAACAGATATTCCGTTTTGTGTATCTTTTTCTTTATTTCATTCTTGATGTTTTAAAGTTAATTTCCATAATTCTCACAGGAACTGCCTAATTTGTCTATTTCTACATTTTGCCACGTTCGATTTTGACTTGTGTGATGGCTAAAATCGACCGACCGTACTTGATAATAACTCGTGCCCTCTCTGTTCTCTAATCATGGGTCAGCTTTAACTCATGCTAATCTCTTTCTTGTTCCATTGCTGTCCGTTGGATTAGAAATCTGAGATTAGGAATCTTCCATCCACAATCCAACGGTACCGAACACCGCCAGACAACCAGCTGGCGCGATGTATGCGATCACAACCCCACCCAATTTAGTGTCAAAATAGGAAGAAATAAAAAGAAAAAAAACACCACTTCTCTCTCAACCTCTATATCTCTCCACACAACACGAAAAGTCCTCCCAAAAACCCAATCCCCCAATTCCCACAAACAGATCTGGATCACACCCCAAAAGGGCAGTTTGGGTAAATTTCGATTCCGATTTCACCATTTTACCCTCGAATCTCATTTTTATTTTCTCATTTAAATAATGCTCTCGTGCCACTATCCAAAACCCCACTATTTACTACAATTTTATTACAACCGAATATTGCTTTGCTAAATCGTATTGCGTATGTGTCTGTGTCAAATTAACATCACAGGAAATCTGAGAACTCGGGAGCGATGAGGAGTCACCAACACGGCAACGGCACCACCATCACTTCGCCGGAGAGGGGTGCGCAGGATAAGAAAATCACCAACCACCACCACCACAGCAACAACATTGAGAACGGCAATAACAACAACAACAAATCTGGGGCCTCGTCGGAGACGAGCAAGAAAAAGGGAGGAGGAGGATCGTCGTCGGGGAGCGGAGAGACGGTGACGTGGCCGCCCAAGTTCGTGATAGGACTGACGAACAAGGAGAAGGAAGAGGATTTCATGGCAATCAAAGGCTCGAAGCTGCCTCAGAGACCCAAGAAACGAGCTAAATTCGTTCAACGCACTCTCAATGTAAGCCTCATCTCTCCAATTCCATTACTATATGATAAATTATAATTACAATAATTGCCTCCTCAATTCTTTCTATTATTATTTTAACGATTTTCAAGTATATAACAAGAATTTGGGGGAAAAGGTCAAGATAGACCAACAAACAGGTGTATGTGAATTATGATTAAGCTATTTTATAGGATCGGTTTGTTTAGACTTTAGATATTTATTTATTCAACACAATTAGTTTTTAATTTTTTTTTCCTTTCTTAAAAATAAAATGGAAGTATTGTTTGGTGCGTCGTGATTTACGTGATCCCAGAGCTTTATTTTTAGGAGAAAAAGGAAAACAAAAATTCCAAGGCAAATATCTAAAGTGACAAGGGTGTGGACACGTGTCAGTTTCTGTATTTATAGTACCTGAAAGGTTGTGACTATGTGACAGAGTGTGGGTGACCCAGTCTTTATTGTAAAACGAAGAAAATTGTGTGTATGGGTTCGATTTTTTCTTGTTTCTATGCCCTCTCGAGAGACATATTCCTTAAAAAGGGGTCCCCATTTAATCGAAATTATTAGAATAGGTGAATATTTAATATGGTGAATTTGAAAGTTGTAAATGTAAATGCATAATATTTTTTAAAATAATATCAGTAACTTCTCTTTTTAATTTGGTTGGAATTAGTCCGAGTAATTGGACCATAATATGACATCTTTGAGAAAGTAACACACTCTTGTAATTTGTTTGGATTGTATAATTATTTAAGGGTTTTTTTTTGAGAAAGTGAATATTTATTTCAGTACATCATTTTAGGATGATAGGGAACTTGTAGAGAGTAGTTGATTGTAAATGATGGATTGTTTTGGTTCAAACAATTTTGCTGAGAAAACAAAGAATGATGTTTGTCTGCATATATGGCATGATCTTTGTTTAATTGGAATCACTCTATCTTTATTTAATATGCTAATGCAATGAATAAGAGAAAGACTAAAGTTGAAGCAACCAACAATAAGAATCTTTCCTTTGCATAGTTGGTTGTTGTTTGGCTTTATCAAATGGGAAGGCATGAAGCAATAGAGATTAGAATCAATGATTAGTTGAGTTTTGGTTTAGTTGGACAATGATTATATTGTGTTGTATGGTTTTGGTAAACAGCTGGTGAGCCCGGGGGCTTGGCTATGTGATTTGACATTGGAGCGGTACGAAGTTAGAGAAAAGAAGGTCTCCAAGAAGGTACAAATTATCAAAATAAAACCCGAAATAAGGATCATGTTGGATTTTGATCAGAGAGTGAGAGTTTACAACTTCCTCTTTTCGTTTTTTGCAGAGACCTCGAGGATTGAAGGCAATGGGCAATATGATGGAGTCGGATTCGGAATAGAAGAAGAAGCCTTCGAGAGTGTACGAGGTGAAGGTGATGATAATCATGTAGCAATGGAATGGTGAGAGTGATTAGATTTTGTGAGGGACATTTAAATGTATAGAGTATCTATCTCATCTTTCTTGAGAATAATCAAATTTCAGTCACTTGTGATTTTTCCTATTAATTAGTCAAGGCAACATATCAGTTTTTATTAACACTACCATAAAATCACATCACATCCCTCTTAACGACATTGACATGTTCCTTTAGAGCTGAGACCATATTAGTTAATTTTTGAAATAATAAAACCTAGCAAGCTAATGTTAAAAGATGAAAGATGGGTTTTGAAAATTTCTGTGTACTTCACGATATCGATACAAAGACCACATGAATAAATAATAATCATATAGAATTTTGCAGCGTGGACCAACACACATTCCACTTTGAATACCGTGCTCTTCACTCTTTTCCTTTAGCAGCTTTAGCTTTCGATTTAAGCAAAGAAACTTTAAAATTTTAATATTTTTTGGTTACAGAGAAAATCACAAGGATTAGATCAAAAGAAAAAATACAATTGTGGTACAAATATATAAAACGAGTGAACTATTATCATCCGCCAAATCAATATAATAATGATTTAGAAAAACAAAAATAGACACTTATCATTGTATTTTTCAGTTTGAGTTATACTAAAATTACCCGAATAACTAGTAACACAATTTTTTTCAAAAACTGCTATCTTTTGAAGTTTATCTACCCTTCCTTAGTCTCTTTTTCTGTTTTTTGGATCTTTGAAAACCTTTTTATTTGTTTCACCCAATCCCCTTCCTCATCAGGTAGCAGTCCCTTCACTGTTCTGGGTATTGTCTACAGTTGGGTTTTCTGATGACACTATATTCGATTCTTCATTTTCGGACGAAGAATCTGAGTCTTCGCCGCGAATACCCAGTCTCTGTATATATAGACCATAAATCACTTTCTGTTTTTACGAATTCGCACAGCATGCAAATTTGAACATAAGTAAAGGAAAGTTGTTTGTGCGAAAAACAACAATTACAAAGAGACTTTTTGCAATATTATCAAAAAAAAATTGAAACATTTATTTATTTATTTTCTCAAGCATGCAAAAATGGACGGTTCACAATCCGACCCGGACCCGCAGTCGAAACCTAGAGCATTTCTTCCCCAGAAACACACTCCAAGTCCAATCACACAGATACAGTTGAAGCTTGTATTTGACGCTGAGAGCGAAAATGGTGAACTACTTGCTTAAGATCAAGGCCGAGCTCGAGAACCTCACCGATCTCCAGCCTGCCGGTGGATGCGACGATCCCTCCTTCACCTTCGTCGTCCAGGTCTCTCTCCATCTCCATCTTCTTCAATCCTATCTCCTATCTCTATACACATATGACATATACGTTCACCATCTTCTGATTTTGATTGTTTCATTTCTGTTCACTTTCTAGGGTTTTTTTAAAAACCTTTTTGTATATTCACTTAGCTACTATTTCTCCTGCATATATATTTTGTGTTGTTGTTTCTGCTGCTGTTACAGGTTTGCTCGTTTCTTGTCTCAAATTCGGAGGAAATTATTCTGGCATTTTCTGGATTAATGCATTTATGTATGTATATGTGTGTAATTCCTTGTATAATGTGTTACTGGAAGAAAAGGGTATTTTTTGTAGAAAACAAATTAATGGAATTTAGAAGACGAATAGGAGAGAACTAAACACTTTATTGAATTGGAATGGAAATTGGAGAGAACATGAGTAGCAGTAGCTGTTGGGTAGATGAGAGTTTAGAAATTTAAGCAAGATAACGTGGGAAACTAAGACGAGATGAGAGACACAATTAGTTCCAATCATATTTGTTTTTAGTGGACTGCATAGTTATTAGATGTGATGGAATTGTCCATTTATTCTAATCAGGGAGCCGCCACTTTAGTGTAAAAATAGCTTCTTTATTTTGAATCGGCTTTCTCTTATGGTGCAAGGGTGGTTCTGAATCCTTATCTATAAAGTTGTCTGTGTCTTTATTTATGCATCGCCAACTCTGTGTGTTTGTATTATTAACATGGTGACCACAAGCTTTCCAATTCACTCAAATTTCCCTCTATTTGAGTTACCTTGCTACACCTTGGCCGATTCTCGGGGTGAATGGAAATGATTTTTTTTAATGATGTAGGTGAAATGCGGAAGTTGTGGAGAGAGCAGCGCAAAGGAAACTTGGCTGAGCTTGAGTGAAACAGTCCCTCATGGTAGGGCAACTGCTCATCTGGTCCAGAAGGTCTCTCTCTTTCTCTCTCTCACACACGCACCACACACAGATGTATGTGGCTTGGTTGCTGCCAGTATAAAGCCTAATGTACTATACTTTGCTATTAATGTTGACTTGCTATTTCCATCCTACGTTTATTTACCCTCGAGCATATGTAATGCTGTTATTTTATAATATTTAGAAACATGGCTCAGCTTGGTTTTAGCGAATTATTGTGACATCTGTCTAGACATCAACATTTGTGTCCTGACTCTTGAGTTTATGTATGCATTTGTATATTATAATGGAAACAATATTTGAAGCCACCATGGCTATAGTTTTCAAGTAAATTTTTGGTGACCAAGTATAATGTGTGAAGTCTGATATAGTGAGATTGTCAATTACTTCATTTGGGTTATTCCGTATTCTTGTTTGTAAATCTCAAAGAATAAAACCAGTATTTATTTTTTAGTTTCTGGTAACAAGATGGAGGTTTTAATGCATATTTGCACTTTCCTTCATTTCATGGAGTTTCAAAGTGAACACATGTCACAATCTCAACACATGTGCATTAGTTGGTTTCTATATATTCGGTTGACCTGTATTTTGTATGTTATCTGTTCTAGTTTCATCAATATGCTTCTTGTAGATGATTAGTTTATGTTATAGAACCTGAAAGTCATGTGCTTGTTCCCTGTCTTAGCATTTGCTGACCAATACTTTCTGTTGGTATACTTGTACACATACAAATGTTATATCATATCAAGGAGCTCATTTGCCCATTACACTCCTTTGCCGTTTTTTGGTACTTAAGTTTCCTGTTTAATGAGCTTTATCTCCTGGTATCTACAGTGCAAGTCTTGTGGGAGGGATGGAAATATAACCATGGTACCAGGCCGAGGCAAACCTTTAACCCACGAAATGGCAGAATCGGGGAACTCTGCCCCCTTGATGCTGTTTGATTGCAGGGGTTGGGAGCCTGTAGGTTTTACATTTGGCAGTGGATGGAAAGCTGTATCGGTAAGTCTTAATATTTTCAGAACGTGGCTCTGTTTTATTCCTATTGTTATTGGACATGAAGAGGGAATGCTTATAGGTCTAGGCCGGTGAATAGGTTTTAATTGATCCACAAAGTTATGTTATTCACAGGCCTGCATTCATATGCTTGTATACACACATCCATTATTTGGGCCTATCATTCATTTTTTTCATCTAATTTCTGCATTGGCATTTTGATGTTGCTGAAAATGCATTTAAGCGCACTTGATTAATTGCAATTGCTTTGTCAAAGAAACCTTTCCACGTTATCTTATCTAGTTTTGTATGCATATTCTGCAACTGATATGGTTATTGATTTGGGCAGTTGGAGGGGACTAAGTTTAATGACATTGACTTATCCGGAGAAGAATTCGCTGAATATGACGAGAAGGGAGAGTGCCCAGTTATGATATCCAACGTCAGTGCTGAATTTTCGGTGACCAAGGTCTAAAGTTGTCTGAAGTATGCAAATCATCCTAGGATATAAAAAGAAACTCTCTAGGTATGAGCTAACTGTGTTTTCTGTGAATGAAATGAAAAGGTGGGACTATAACTACATGTAAGAGTGGGGTGATTGAATGTCTCTGGATTTGCTTTGATATTTTACCTCATCTTGGAGATTGTTCATAACTGTTGACAAGTTAAAATTGAAATCCGCACTGTGTTTTCAAAATTTGGAGGCTTTGGATGTTACATTTTTGAAAACAGATTGGGTATTTTGCAGTTAAATTCTTGATGCTTGAATTAGTTATATTGAAAATCACCTGTAAGAGTGCTATGAACTAGGAGAGCATGGCGGCCCTGCCCACATTCTACAACCCGCCTGAGTTAGCATATGCAAGACTCACTCCCGAGTATGTTTTATTTTTAATCAACTATTGAAAATCACCTGTGATAACTTAAGGGACTCTATAAAACGTCTTTTGAACTTAAGAGAATTAAAGTGAAACTACACCATAGATAAAAGGGGCTAATTGAAAATTTTCTAGTAAAAATAGATAGCAGCTCACATTGAGCTTGGCTTGGCGAGTAATGTAATTATCATTTCGAGTTGAGTGGATTGATGATTTTTTAACCTGGGATTCACCTTGAAAATACTAGGTTTTCACATACATCAACTCAAATTTCAACCGGAAACTTATGGGTCTCGGGGCAGCATGTGGTGGGTGGTGTGTGGCTTTCTTGACCTTATTTGTTACTTTTATTTTAGACTTTCATCGAACCCTTCACTTCTTGTGCACGCCAGGCATGGTTGCTGGTCTGGTCTACGAGTCAAGTCATCATAATTTCGCTTTTGGTGAACATGGGTGCGTCTAAAAATATATCAAAAACATTTATTTTTTATAATATTGAATATATATATATATATATATTTATCTAATTTTGAAATCTCATTTTGATCTCCGACGGTATCAAATTTTAAGCATGGGGTGGAATTTCTTTTTTGCCTATAATGTCAATTTTTGAGAAACGGTCATTATTACCATTGTCAGTAATAATAATTAGTTATAAAATTTACCGTTTGTTTAAAATAATTCAAAAAGTAAATAATAAATGCTAGTTAACTCACTTTTATCATTTAATCTAAAATTAGAAATCAACATCAACCATTATATACAAAAATTAACCTTCTTTTTATTTTTTTAAACCTTTTTTCACATTGACGAGCATGTAGAATATAACTATGTGGCATACATTAAAAGTTCATTTTTTTAAGAGAGTATTAGATCGAATCCAAGTACAGGAGACGACTCAAGCCAAGGGGATAAAATAAAACCCAGTACCAGCTCTCACTTAGCATAAACCAGAGCGGCCTTGGCCAAATAATGGGTTTCCTATTTACTGATTTACAAGTTAAACTTTAACTTTACGAAGTCGAGACATAAGAGTCTATCACAAACGAGTTGAACTACCGCTTGACAATTAGATTTGTTTTGTGCCTCAATCCCCAACAACACATATTCGATGCCCGTCGCTTCAGTGTGTCATTCGCATGATAACGTTACACTTGTTTTGCGCTTCACTACACGAAAGCTATAGCCATAATACTTATAACGGTTCATAAATTTATTACTTGATATGATTTTTTAATAACACTAAATTTATGCTTTTAGAATACACTAATGTGACAAAATAATCATGTACACCTGCATATTCATTTTTATAAATGTTGAGATGAATTTATGTTTTTAGCACTAAAGATCCACTAATGATGAGCATCATTTAAATATGAACAATTTAAGGATGATTATATTAACTGATTAAAAAATTATGACATTATTCATAGTTAAGAGAGTTCTAAAACAAACCAATTTTTCAACAAAAAAATGATTTATTAGTTGGCGACGAGAGATCTGATATGATATGATATAATTAGATTAGATTAGATTAGATTAATTAATTTGTTGAATCCCAAATTAGGACCAACCCAACACAAAAACACACACCAAGTGCGTGTGAAGAAACATTCTTAAACCTCATAGATTTCATGACCTCTTCTTTGCCCAAATCTGGAATCTCTGTAATTGAAACTTTCTGGATTTGCTCTCTCTCTCTCTCTCCAACTGAATCTTACGCGATTTCAGCTCACACCCAATCTCCTCTTCTCAGTTCCGTTCCCGGCAACACCTCCGGCATCAACAATTTTACACGGTACGTTTTGTTTTCAGCTTCTGATCTGCTCCACTTGCTTGTTCCATCGACAACGATCTCGTTTTAGCTTTGTTTCTTCATTAATTTCGTTTTTGCTACGTACCCATTTGTTCAAGTTTCTATATTTGTCGCTGCAACTGCTTGAACTAGTGTCCCTTGTTGGTGCAATTTCAGTTCCATAAAGACCATAACCGTGCTGCAATGGGGGAGATGAGATGATTGTGTCACTTAGAAATTGAAATCTGAGGACACCCTTTTGATGATTGTGATTTGGGAATGTTCAGATGTGTAGATGTTTTCAATGGAATCAAGAGGGTGTTTCTGGGATCCCTTTTGCTGAGAGGAGTGTAGTTGGGAATTGATTTTGGTGGTGATTTGATATTGGGGGAAAATGCAATCGAGGACGGTGTCTGTAGAGGAAGGGATGGATCTTAATCCTCCTGTGGCGACCAGAACAGGCCATTCTAGGGCTTTGCCGCTGCGGCTGCTCTTGTTGTTTATACTGTTTTTGGTTCTGTGTGTGGCCTTCACGATAATTAGTATGTATGCAATTAAGCATTTTGGAGTAGGGGATGTAGTGACGACAGTTCAGTCCACTTTCCACCAGTGTTATGAGGAATTCAACGGATTGGATCGCTGGATAAAACCCCCGTCGAGTTTACTCCACACCATGACTGATGAGGAGCTGCTCTGGAGGGCATCGATGGTTCCTCGGGTTAAAAAGTATCCGTTTAAGAGGGTTCCGAAGATTGCGTTTATGTTCTTGACTAAAGGGCCATTGCCACTTGCTCCTATCTGGGAGAGGTTCTTTAAGGGACATGAAGGCCTTTATTCAATCTATGTTCATGCCTTGCCATCCTTTGAAGCCGATTTTCCTGCTACCTCAGTTTTCTATAGAAGAAATATCCCAAGTCAGGTATGTTCCTCACTGTATTGTTCTTTACTCTTTTTTTTAATATGTTATTCTTGCTAGATGTTTGGACATTAGCTGGCAAGTTTTTTTTTCTTTTTAGAAACGTAATGATCATAAGAGCTATTGATGATAATGCTCCACACAAAAGAGTTGTGTAGCTAAATAGCATCATACTTACGTGCATCATTAACCACTAGGCTTGTATTTGTCATTATATTTGTGCATCAATTAGTTGATTGTTACCACATATATTTGTGTACTATTGTCATCCTTACCGTATACATATAAATTTTATTTCAATGATAATCGTATCATTTTAGTGTTTACTGCTATCGTTGGTGAAAATATGTGGATAAAAACAGTGTTGGTTTGAATATTTCTTCACAGATGGCCTAACTGGTTTGCTTCTTGTAAGTTTAGATGTATAAGATTCACAGTGACAATACCTAGCCTCTACAGAGGCTTGATTTATCTGTTCTGAACTTTGGAGTTATTTGGTTAGTGAATGGCATAATGGTCTATGTAGTCCAAGAAGTTGAGGTTCTGAACCTGGATCCCTTTAGGTATGTACTGTAGGTGTAGGGAGTCTCAGTTTAGGTGTGACCACTCATCCTCTAAAGAAATCTATGTAGAATTCTCAGGTTTTAAAAAGTTAGCCGCCGGAATAGTACAACCAGTTTTTCTTCCAGAACAGCAATATTTTTCTTTTTCCCTGATGATGCTCCCAGTTTGTATATAAGATACAGATCTTGCATTAAAAGAATCATATCCGTTCAAATGAGGATATTTGGCTTATCTAATTTAGCTCTTCATGTTTTGGCGATGTTTATTTTGGGGGCTGTAATGATTAGTATAATCTCCTTTTTGCGTCAAATATATATTTGATATGAACATAGTTAGGCATAAACCAACACTTTTTCCCACTTTGTAAAATTACACATTATATAGCCGCGTCCCAAATTTTCCTTATGATTGAAAGGATATAGGAGGCTAGATGAACAAGATTTTTCTTTTTATGAGAAGCCAGCTCAGTTGCACCCAAATGATGTGAGAAGTTGTTTAGTTTACATTTGGAAGAGTAACCTTAATCAGATAGAGGATTAGGCTGTATAAGGCATTATGGCTGTCAATTGTCTGTTGCATATTTTCGGATAATGATATTTTATGGTATATATCCATTTGACAATGACTTTTGAAGACATCTAACCTAAAAACGAACATCTTCCTGTTGGGCATTTGACTTAGAAGTCATTGAGTTACTGCAAAGCTAGGTTTTGAACTCAGAATCTTCTATGCCGAGATGAGTTCTTGGTGGTCTGTTATAATTTAATACCTCCTTGATTTCTACTATATTGTTGCAGAATAATGATGGATTCAATCGGCACCTGCAAAAATAATATAATGTGCGTAATTACGATTAGTTATAGCAATGGCCGGTCACTTCACTCCTGTATATCCTACCTGCTTTAGTTTTCTATGTTTTTCTAAATTGAATTCCTCTCTAGCATTATTTCAGTTGTCAACTCTATTGAAAATTTTCTTTCCTATTTATACTTATTTTTACTTTACAAGTCTGTACATACATTTATTGCCATAGTGAGATATAGAGTTCAAGCTAAAGCGGCCACAAGCCCTGTGATGGCGTTGTGGTCGTCAAAATGTCTTTATGACTAATCACTGTTTCTTTGTTCTCTTGTAGGTTTCAGAATGGGGACAAATGAGCATGTGTGACGCTGAGAGAAGACTCGTTGCAAATGCATTGCTCGATATTTCCAACGAGTGGTTCATTCTTCTTTCCGAGTCGTGCATTCCCGTCTTCCGCTTCAGTGTTATTTATCAATACATATCGAAATCAAAGCACAGCTTCATAGGTGCATTTGACGACCCCGGGCCACACGGGAGAGGGCGCTATAACGAGAGCATGGCGCCCGAGGTGAACATAACCGAGTGGCGAAAAGGATCCCAATGGTTTGAAATCAGCCGAAACCTCGCAATCAACCTAATCGAAGACAATACGTTCTATCCAAAGTTTGAAAAGTCCTGCAGACCGCCATGCTACGTGGACGAGCACTATTTCCCGACCATGCTGACTATTCAAGCGGCGGATCAGTTAGCAAATAGAAGCATTACTTGGGTTGACTGGTCAAGGGGTGGAGCCCACCCAGCTACGTTTGGGAGAGGCGATATCACAGAAGAGTTTATGGAGGGACTTCATAAAGGTGACAATTGCACTTACAATGATCGGCACTCTTCGGTTTGCTATCTTTTTGCCAGAAAATTTGCTCCTAGCTGCTTGGAGCCTCTACTACTGTTATCATTGAAGTTCTTAGGGTTTTGATACGGAACAAATGGAGATTCATTTGTTTATCATGCAAGTGTGCGTTTGCTTCCACATTGTTTATGATATTATGCCTGAATATTTTCAGACTTGTAGAATTCAAATTCTTTGGCTGTACAGACTTGTAGTGTAGTTGCAGCAATATTAGTATTGTATTCACATTTTCATATTCAGCTTAGAATATATTGATTTTTAAGTGTCTGTTTACTTTCCATTTTGTGAATGAGAATGATATTGACAAAATGTCACTTAACCGTTCGTCTCCCAATCGATTTCGCATATCAGTTTTGATAATATTTATTGCTGAAAATACTCTTTTAACAGATGTTGCAACTGGCAAAATAATGTAAATTCAATTAAGCGGGTATTGAGAGAGGTTGGAATGTTGCTAATTTCAAGATTGACTGTACTCGATTTAAGTAGATTTTTTTAAAGTCTGGCCGAGAAGTTGGAACTCCTCCCATAATGGGTCAATCTGGGTATAGGTTGTTATGTCAATCATTGATTTCAAAGTTAACCGAATCCATTCGACATGGAAATAACAACACCCTTTAATTTGCAACCATAAAAACTAAGAAAATATTACGAAATTTATATCATCCGCATTCAGCATAAGTTCAAAACACATTAAGGCCTAACATTTTCGAACATTTGTGTCCTCCCAAATGGTAATAAAATGTACATGTTTTGTGCTTTCATTTACACAAACTATTCAGAGCAGCAATTGACATTTTCATCTCTAATACCACTTTACATTTCTCAGATACCAACCAGTATCATTCTCATCTCATCCCTGTAAAATACTTCCCACACACTAAATATTGTTTTCACATAAATTGAGAGCTTCAGCAGTTACACAAATTACCTGCAGCTGCTATTTCCATGAACTCAGCCTCATCAGCATCACCATACCCGGCTAGCTTCATTTCTTGACTCAGCATTTCCAGGAGCACATATATCTCCTTCCTTCGAGGAAGCCATTTATCTCTCGCCAAGAACGTGTGCACTCCTCCCTCAATCTCAGTCCAGCTGCAACCAGGCTGCTTCACGACCCCTCGCTCTCTCATCATTTTCCGCACTCTTGCAACATCCTCCCATCTCCCAACATCAGCATACATGTTGGAGAGAATCACATAAGCTCCAGACCCTCCCGGATCCATCTCCAACACCTTCTCCGCCGCATACCTCCCCAACCCAACATTCCCATGAACTCTACAAGCCCCAAGCAACGATCCCCAAACAACACCATCAGCCTCCATTGGCATTGCCTCTACCAAACTCCTCGCTTCATCCACAAAACCTGCCCTGCCAAGCAAATCAACGATGCAGGCGTAATGGTCTTTTGTTGGCACCAGACCGTGATTCTCAGCCATTGAATAAAAATGGCGACGACCCTCCTCAACCAGACCTGCGTGGCTACAAGCACATAGAACGCCGATCATGGTCACGTGGTCTGGTTTTTCTCCGGATTCCAGCATTTTCTTGAAAAGTGCTAGAGCCTTGTGGCCATGCCCGTTCTGTGCATACCCTGATATCATGGCATTCCACGAGACGCGATCCTTTTCTGTCATGTTATCGAACGCTCGCCATCCATCTTGAACTGATCCACATTTCGCATACATGTCTATGAGGGAGTTCCCGACGAAGGCATCAGGTTCTTCTCTTGACTGGAACTCACATCCGTGTTTCAAGACATGCGCGTGGACCTGCCTGCCAAGGTTTATATCCAAGAGGTCTGCACAAGCGTTTAGTAGATTCCCAAATGTGTAACGTGTCGCCCAACCTGATTCTCTCTTCAGGAGAACATATAGCCTGATTGTCTCATTGTTATCTCCATTTTGCGTGTAGCCTGCAATGAGTGAATTCCACGAGGCCATGTTCATACCACCATCCCTAATTTGCATCTTGTCGAAAACCCATCTAGCTTCACGAATCCGCCTGCACTTCACATACATTACAACCAGCGCGTTACTGATCACAAGATCATCCCTGAGTTTGCAAACTCTTATAACTCGAGCGTGAATCTGCTGGCCTTGTTTGATTGCGGACATGCTTGCACAGACACTGAGCACACTAGCTAGAGTAACCTCGTCAGGCTCAATCCCAGAACCCATCATCCTCACAAAAACATCAAGAGCTGTGCAAGACGGGCCGTTGTGCTCATAACCCGCCATCAAGCTATTCCAAGAAACCCTGTTCCTCTCCTCCATCACATCAAAAACCCTCTGAGCACAAGCCACAGTCCCACACTTGGAATACATATCAATCAGAGCAGAACCCATGTAAACATGCGACGAGTACCCAGCCTTTGATATCAAAGCGTGAATCTGAGTACCCATTTCCAAATCGACCCCACCCGCGCAAGCACTAAGAGAGCTCCCAAACGAGTACTCATCAAACAGCAAACCCTCCCTGTGCATCATAGCAAAATGCTCCAAAGCTTCATCAAAACGACCGTGCTGTGCAAAACCCGAGACCACCGAGTTCCAAGAGCAACGGTCGGGTTCAGGCATTTCCCAGAACACCTCCACGGCCTCGTCAAGCGAACCCAGCTTGGCCAATGCAGTTAAAAGGGAGTTCCAGGAGAAAACATTTCTTTGAGGCATTTGGTCGAACACCTTGCGTGCATAGTACAAACACCCGCGTTTCCCATAGGCCTCGATGAGCCGATTCTGAATGAAAATTTCTGATGAGAATTGGGTTTTGATGATACGGGCATGGACGCTACGAGCGTCGCGAGACGACCTGGAAGAGGCAAGGAGCTTCGAAAATGGCGATGAGTCAACGAAAGAGAGGTCACCAACCAGACGCTTGACAGAGCTATGTCTCGCCATTCCATGCTTAACCAAAAAAACACAGAAACTAGAATTATTGGTTTGGGTCTGTCTGGGCCGCTTCTTACATATTTCTTAGTTGGGCCTTAAGCCCAGTTTTGATATAATTCAACAAAAAAAATAAAAACCGGAGGGGCATTCCGAGAATTGAACTCGGGACCTCTCGCACCCTAAGCGAGAATCATACCACTAGACCAAATGCCCACATTTGTTCTCTTTATATATATGTATAATTATTGTTATTATTTCTAATAATCCTTGTATCAGCAATCATTAAAGATAGAGAAATTTCAAAGACTTAAAATGAATAGATTCAGATGAAGAATAAATGCATAAAGAACAACGTCACATATCAGTATGAAAGCAAGCACATGGAGGAGATTTTATATCAGAATGGAACCGAATACATGCATATAGCACATGTAGCAAATTTCACATTAGTATGGAGCCAAGCACGGGCATGAGCCTCAAAATTGTAGCCACTTCATATCAGCTTTAAAGTAAGCACATGGAAGAGATATCTATGATAGAAGCCTGTAGCAGACATGAAAAGAAAGAAAACTGTATCAGTAAGGAAAATGAAGAATTGGTGAGGAGACAACACAAGCAATAATACATGATGGAAAGACATAAATCTGTAGCAGCATGGAAAAATGGGAAAACTGAACAAATAATGGCAAGACAAATAATCATCGGAAATAAAAGATGGCAAGAGAAATGAGACCAAACACGTGTACAAGCTCTGTAAATATCAAGATGTAATAAGATGATGATAAGTTTGAGGATCTCTATATAAGGAGTCTCAGTGTAAAAGAAATGCAAGTTTTTGTCACCATCAAACTTACGAGAATTCTTGAGTATTCCCTACATGTTCAGCTAAACACCTTCCCTCATCCGTAGTTGCTGCCAAATGCAACATCATAATTCCAAAAATATCAATATAAAATTATACCAAGTCCTCATTAGTATACATCCAAAGTATATGTAATCCATAATCTATTGTCGAGAAGCTCCTAGCAACTACACATCCAAAATCTATTGTCGAGAAGCTTCTAGCACCTGCATTTCCCACAAATAAGTTGTCTACAGGAAAGTCAGGTTGAGTAGAGATCTGAAAAGCATTACGAATGTATGATACTAATTTTTAACAAAAACGATGCAAGACTAGAGAATTAAATAAAAAGAGCATTTGCAATAATCCTTACATCCTTAACCAAGGCAAGGCCGGCTAAAATTAAAAAAGATGAAATCAATTCACATTTGCTTTCCAACAAAGAGAACATATATTTTTAGCAAAACCACAAAACTAATTTTCATGTTCTACGTATACATACACATTCGGTTCACACTTAACAGAGCAAATTTAAGTTACCAAACCAGACAAAACCTCATTGTTCCCACATGCGACAATCTCAGACAAAACATGCATAAACCACCACTTAACATACCTTACAACACAGATGTATGTACCTACAACATAACAAGACAGATACAATGACAACCAAGCAGAGCAGCACTACTTGACGAGGGGTTACATAGAATCATGCTTTCTTCTCTCCTTTTGTATCGACTGAAATATTCGAGCTGCTGATTCAGTGGCAGACCTGGGATTGTGTGGCACAACTCTGATCACCCGTGGCGCCTGTGGAACACCAGGAGGAGCTATAGACCGGATTCTGACTCCATCCCTTCCTTCACCAGTTTGATTGCATGCGATACTCAAAACCTGGACCTTTCTGGCTCGTGGAATGGATACAGTTGGCACATTGCATGAACTCTGGTGCTGCATGTTGACGTTACACCCTCCATCCGAATTCTGACTCTGTGGAACAGGAACAGGTCCGGAAAATGGGTTCATCTGTCCACCAGGTGCGCCCGAGACGGCTGTGTTCATTACTGGCATGGCATATGGAGGGAAGTAACCATGACCCATTTGGGGAGCACATGGAAGAAGGGCCATTCCTTCGTGGGACTGAGAATTTTGATAACCACCAAAACCTGGATTCATGAAATTACCTGAAAACGGGATGGGGCCATAACCCGGTCCCACAAAACCAGGTCCAGGATACGGCTTGTAAACAAGGCCTTCAGAGGGAGTCATTACAGGAACCAACCACTGATGGCCGCCTGCTTGTGGGATGCACAGAGGGGCCGCGGCCGCGGCTGGGGGTAGGTTTCCGACATAACCGGCATGCTGAGTATCGTTCTTTGTGGAAACAGTTGTTCTCCCGACGGCATTTTCTGCTGAGCATTCCATTTCACTGTTGGCCTTGTCTGCGTCATGTTTCCGCTTCAAGATACATGACGGTGGCCTTACAACATACCCTTGAAGTTTCTTTATAGGAGACCCCTTTAAGGAAGGTTTTCCTGGATAAGCACCATCTTCACACAAAAGATGTGGTGCACTAGCAATCAGTTTCTGGACCTGTTTTTCAAGTACAAGGAAGTTAAAAAATGCAAAAACAAATATATATGCATTAGACTTCAGAACTAAGAACCCATAAAAGCTATTAAACTGGGCAAGAGACCACCTTACCTTTATTAGTCTGTGCAACTCGAACAATTGTACTGCAAACACTCTTTGCTGACTGTAAAGAGTAACAAGAATTTGATCAGAACAGAACAAAACAAAACAAAACAAAACAAAACAAAACAAAACAAAACCACCCAGTTCACTAGATGAAATCTGATAAATATTTAATAATGGAAGAGGGTAGAGAATCACAACTGGAATCTGAAGGAATAACAAGGCATTGCATAGTTTTGGAAAGTAAATTTGGACCCAATCAAGCCACATTGGGTGATCAGTAATTAAAACGGTGTAGAGAATGCACAGTTAGGTGGTAGTTTGCAATTATCTCTCCAACTCCATAAATTTGAGGAGTTACTGAAGAGTCATTTCGAAAAGCAATTATTTTATATAAGCGTGTAAAAATGACGTTTGAGAAAATAAGCAGCCATTTCTGATAAGATACCAGTACCAGGGAGCATGACGTATTTTTAAAACAAAACATATACCTGTCTCCCTGGGTATCACCAAAGCTTGATCACCCTCCAAGGAAATTTTATGCTCTCCATGTAGAAATTAGGATCATAGTACAAAAGTAATATATTTTTACATGGAGACAATGCTAAATAATAGAATAAAACAAGTCTTGAAAGCTAACATACCATGGCTTTGATGTGATTTTCCAAATGAGAACATCTTATCAGGATGTATAAATGAATCAGAGATATTCAAAGCCATCCTCGGTTCAATTAAATCAAACTGGAAGCTAAATGCAGTATACCACCTAAACAGGTGTTTATTACTCTCTTTTTCTATGTAAAATGCGGGAAAATTAGTAAAAAAAATCACAATGGTACATCATACAGAAAAACCGGAAGTTAAAAGATGAGAGGATGAAAACATGAATCAGAACCCCATAAACCCTTCCCAACAAAGAAGAAAGATACTACATGACACACAATCCTCTTTGCCAATATGCCAACCAACATTTCCAATTTGTCACATATCCTCGTGTTAGTGGCCCAACCATAGCTCAATAGACTATTCTCCACCACCTGTCTCCATCCGTGCTCCAAGCTCTCGAGTGCCAGGAAACCCAATGAGACAGGAGGCAACTCAATAAAGATAAGATCCACTGTCTCAAGAATCTCCTTGCATAAATACCCCAGTTAGAATGGTTTAATTCCCTGCTTTAAGATGACCCACGGTTAAATTCTTATCGAGGGCCCTTGAATAGACAAAAATGCTACTCAGAAGGATCCTGGGACTTCAGCAATGAATTCCACCCTCCCTACAGATCACATGCACCACTCTTGTTCTATATGTAAGAAATGCACATTTTACAGTGTATTACTAATCCGTATCAAGATGTAATGCTAGTGAATGAAATATACTTTCCAGAGAAATAAAAGGGGGAAATATTTGATCGTAAAAGTGATAAACCATCCATGATTTGCAAAGGAAAAACAACATCAATTCAAAATGATTGCAAACTTCAAATCGGGTCAAAAGAACAAATACATATTAAAAACCAGAGAAGCTTAGTATGACGATGAAAAAAAAATCTTAAAATGGTGTGTGGTGCTTATGAAAGCAATTAAGCCTTCAGGATTCTACGCAAAACAGTTAGAGAATAAGTTCCAAGATCAAACAAGAAAATGGACGAGTTCGTATCACTCCAGACTTGGATCTTAGGCCTGCATCCTTCAGAGCTGAGTTTCACTAGCATTGCTTTGTTGTATTAAATCAAGAACTTACCTTTCTGAAACAATTTGTTATTTGTACTCATCTTGAACATCAAAAATGTCCTTATAGAATTAATCTCATAGAATGGAATTATCATAAGATGAACACCCTTCAACCCTAATTATTGCCCAGACATGTACACACAAATAATGAGATGTAAGATTCAGTAATCATTAACAAGTGCAAGAACTTACTTGGCAATGGCTCTTCTTGCTTTCCAAAAACGTTTCTGGCCTATTATTCCTACAACGTCATCAGGAGATATATCCATCCCTGATATAGAATCCACCATGGAGTTCTCAGAGGCATCATCACTTTTTTCCGTATTTGTGTCCGATTGTGAGAGTGAGCCACTCATCCGGTCCCCAGGATATTCACCATCATCAGGTTCAACCCCTCTTGAATGAGAATCCTTACTAGTCCAGGGAGTGCTACCGTTCTGCACATACCTAGTCAGCTCTTCAATACCACCATGTTGAGTGTCTTCTGTTTCGGGTCTAGAACTGCGCTCGTGTCGAAGAGAAGCATCGGTTTCTTGCAATACACCAAGATTACCAGCAAGGTGATCTTGATGCTCAATTGATGGCTCATTCATTTGTCTTCTGTGTGACTTTATTGAACGGTCCATATTTGACATACACTCATTAAGGTTTGCTTGACTTTGTCTTATTACTTCTTGTCTCAAATTATGATCTTGGGAGCTAACTCTTTCCTCATCTTCCCTAAAAGTATTTTGGAATTTAGTTGAGCAGACTGGGTAATTCAATCCCAATGGTGACAGTGTTTCCCTATCTCCACCAGTCTGAGTTTCCCCCTGATCTTGACCCTTCCCTGAGAGAACAAATACAGGAACTTGAAAATCATCCTCTTCCCCTACTTTGTCTCCTTGCTCATGCTGTACAAAAGGAGCGTTCAGATTGGAACCATTAGATTGGCGAGCACGAGACTCCTCATCCATACAAGTATTTGTCGAGGTAGAAAGGTGATGACGGTGGAACATATTTCTTTCAAGGCCACTCCCCTGCAACAATTGACTTGTTAAGGCTAACCAAATAATCCATAAATGAAAACACAAGTTCCCTAGAAAAAGGGTACAGTTACAAACTAGCCTTCACATATGTATGTAAAGGATCGTGCCACCCACATGCACAAGAAAAACAAGAAGAAATATGACAGAAATCATCTGGTAACACGATTGAATAAGTACTAGTATATTGCAAATTAGAATTATTGCTTAGTAAGTTATAGCTCCAAGACATCTTAACATCACAAGAGAGATATTGAAGTCATCGGATTCAGCCTTCAATCCTTACTCAGATTAAGGTGAAGAGTACCAAGTAGATTTCGAATAACCAGTGACAAGCTGCAAGAACTATGCAACTACAGACTCCTAGGGACCTATAAATTGAAGGAAGACCACACAAGTTTCTCAAAGATCTTTAAACTTAAACTTAGAAACAATAGAGAAAACAGCAAATAACAATAAATCTAGTTCACTAAATCATCAGTAAGAACAAGATCACAAATTCCAACAAAAGTTCCACTTCAAAAAAATCCCAAGCAAAGGATATTTAGCATCTACCTACCAAACACATCACATCACTAAGCTAAGTAAACCAGAAATCAAGAATCAACATTGCATCCCAACAAATTCCATGAACTACCTGGCCTGCCGTTGCAGGACGAACGGCGTTGCTATTGGGATTAAGAGGCAACACACCACGATTTAACCTCTGAGCAGGAACGCTGAGCTGCTCATAGAGGGCCATCTTGTTCCTCGGAGGTGCTCTTGGTCCTCCTCTATCCGTATCGTTGACATGAAGCCTAGGAAACATAGGCTCCCCAGAAACCTTCTCATCATCTTTCCTCTTCATCTCCTACCTCACCCAGATTCAATCCAATACACAGATCGTAAACCCAAAATCACTCAATCACGTCCCTACCTACCCAACTCCCAAAAACTCAAATTTCCCATAAAACCCAGATGCCCAAAGCTCCTCTTACACTCAAAATTCTTTAAAATTGACAGCAACCCAGCAGAAAACAAACAAAACCCAGAGAAGAACCGACCCAAACTTGTAATCAGAATCAACTGAAACCCAGAGAAATCTATGGAGAAACGAGTCAAACCCAGTCGGTGAAAATGTCTTTGCAGCTGAAATCCACAAACGAGACCAACAAGAGAGACACGTTGAAGAAGAAAAAAGCGCAGAAATGTTAGGATAAGAAAGAGGATTGATTTGAGAGAGAAACGGATGATGATGATAGTGACGAAGACGAATGGCCGAATGGGTGTGTTTGTTTCTAGGGATTCCTCGGAAGATCAGAGAAAAGGGAAAGGTAAAAAGTGCAAAGAGTTGTGGGCCTGTTTGGTTGGGAAAGGACTCGAACCTCCTTTTTAGGCCTATTTTCACATCACCTATTCATTTCACTCTTACGGACCCTTAATTTTTATTTTTTTTATTATTTGTCATTGTTATTAGGGACTTTAAATATCATTATCATCCACTTGTTTGTTGTTTTGGGTTTGGATAATGTAAAGTTTAGGTTTGATTGGGATGATTAATAATTGTTTACTCCTAAAACATTTTGAATGAGGTGATGGCCCTAGATTTGGCTACTTTTGTATGGTTTTAGCTGCTCCAAAGAGATCCTCATATTAGTGGAGGTGATCTCTTATAAGATTTGTTTTCTAGAAACAAAAATTAAAGCCTAATATTTTATACCAATCATCCAATATAATATTTAGATTTATTGAATAGCAAAAAAAAGTTTATATACAAAAACCAACTCATGGTAATTATAACTCGTACTTTAGAATAATATAAAAATTACAAACATCTTGATGTAGTGGTTCAAGAAAGTTTTACCAGACATGAGTTCGGGGGTTCGAGCCGATTTACTTTTACATGCGAATTGGATTTGGGTGAGATTTGATAACTTTGGTGGGTTGGCCTCCGATTTACTCTGATGGACAAGCGTCTATCTCGCTTTTTACAATAATGCTTTAGAAATGATAGTCTCTTCTCCATATTTCATATTAAAATTTTATAATTAATTAATTGAATAATGCGGTAAAAATTGGGGAACCAGCAAACTTTTGATTTAAGTAAAGAGTTCTCAATTTGAGGCAACTTGTTTTTAACATTTATTTTTCTATGATCTGAATGTAGTTTTAAAAATGTGTATCAAATTAACACTTAAAAATTGAGAAATTCAGAACTGCATTTACAATATATAAGTTTATATTACCAACTGAACATTTGTTATAATCATACAAATGAATGGTTGGCATGGAAGATTTGATCCTAATAACTCACCATCAATCCATAAAATGTCAATAACAATGAATGCATATGAACAAAGCTAAGCACAGCAAGATGGTCAAAGCCTCAAATCTCTCAGCCAAATGGCCAAAAGAAAATCGTGGGATAAAACTTGACAAAGAAAAGGCCAGCATCAAAATAATATCACTTTCTGAAGCTGCCATATTGGTATGGTTGGTTCCCAAGACTCGAAAAGAAGTCATCTCCGGCTGTGGCTGTTCCTTGCGACGGAGGAAATCCAGAATTAGCAAGACCCAAACCCGTCCCTGCGCCCATTGCTCTTCCCATTTGAAGGGAAGTTGGAGGAGGAGCTTTCTCTCTTTCATCAGATCCATCACTCAATCCACCCTCGATGCCTACGCCCACCAGTGACGCCTTCTTGGCTGCAATAATGAAAACAGTTACAGATTCCAGTCATTTCAGCATAAGTTCAGATAAATGTAACAGTGTGATAGTCAACTTCATGGTTTACGTTCTTCAAGCCCGAAATCTAGAATAATATGTGCATAACAGATTATTTAATTCTCTCATATCGAAAAAGAAAAGGTGCTATCAAATGCATTGTTTAGAGTTTCTTCTTTCATTGACTGTGTCCTTAAAAATGATGACTTGTTTCCTCCAAGTGCAGTATGTAGCTTTTGGTCACATCACATGTGAATGGACAGAAAATTATATACAAGTCCTAGGATACAGTGGAAAATGGTGGTCGTGCCACACGACTCGATACTTTAGACAATTGTTTTTGCAAGGTTCCAAGGAAAAACAACGTAAACACTCGTAATCTTTTAGTGAATCAGCAGAACCTATCATCGCTAGAAATAACACAAATCTAATGATGATCTTGGTTCCTAAGTGAGACTAAATATCAACGACTAATAAACTCCTCCACATTGGGGACAGAAGTGAAATCATACTTAAATAACCAACCACACAAATGATGACAATGACCGGATTTTGGAGTATAAGATGGTGTGTATATGTATCTATTTAACATAAACTAAAAAAACAATAAAGAATTATAATATTGAGAAAGATATACTTACGAGCTGATATATTGAGATCAATCAGTCCTCGGCTTAGTGAATCTGCCCAAATCCCAGATTTCACCTGGAAAGTATCCTTCATTGGTGAAGCCTTAGAGTCTGCCGAAGACTTTCTACTCAAGCTATTCGGGCTGCTGTGAATGATAGGAGGATGATTGACAGGTTCTGGAGATACTGGACTAGAATTGTAAGTGAAATTGCCAAAAGGATCTGATCCATCAAATTTATTCAGGGGCACGACAGCAAATGGATCAACAATTTTAGTGTTGGTTGGATCAGGTTTTGGAGAGTTGGTTTCTGGTTGAACTGGATCATGGGCAGAGAAAAGGTCAACTGTTGTTGGAACTGTAGAAGGAAGAGTAGGTTGTGAAGCAAATAAATCAACCACATTCTGCAAAAAGAGTCATGGTAAAATTATCAGCGAAATGAACCTGAATCTGATGGAGGAAAACATTCGAAACCTCTATACAATCCCATGGGGAAATGTAACTACCCTCTAGAAAATTATATGTAATTATTACTCTAGGTAATTAATGTCTGGAATACGCAGAGGAAACACTCCGCTCCTGATGCAGACAGTTGACAAAACTATCTACAGAGTCATGTCTCTTAATAAAGGAGGGTAGGTTTTTGTTGTTCTTTAGATCTCTGTAGAGGGAAGCTTTGAAGACGACTGAATAAATTGAAAGTTTTAGCCACATGTATTAATATTTAGACTATTGAGATTCATCTTCATGAGACTCCTCGAAGGCAAAATGACAGGAATATTCCCAAGTCTAAGGTTTCTATCTGAATTTACTTTCACACCCTTCATTCCGACCTTAACTAATAAAGCTTCAGGCACTCCCCAAAACCTTGCAAACCATTTTTTTTTTTTTTAAATGAAGTTCATATTCTCCTATCCTAGTCGTCCTTGAAAATCATTATTCTAAGTGAGTTAATAGGAAAACAAAACATTCAGCACTAGATCCATATATTTCCAATAACCATTTTGCTTAACTAAATTATACAGAAAGAGAAAGAGTAACAACAATTTATCTATGAGGTACAAAACAATGTATGATTGCAATTCATTAATTGGGATAATGGATAAAAAAAAATGAAAAGAATCCATTGCGGTACCTTTTCTACTTGTGGAGTAGCTGATACAAAAGCTGCATCTTCAAACAGATCAACCTCTGGTGAGTTGCTATTCACGGCAGATGTTTGTGAAGGAACAGGAAGAGATGTTGGTGCATCCATGAAATCACCAAACAGATCCACTTGGTTAGAACTCCCAGCAGCTGTCTCTGTCAAATACAATAACCTCAATCACTGGATAAACATGCACTAGAATAATAAAAAATACATCACTATCCTGTTTCAGTAGAATTAAATTTGTTTATAAAAAATCCATTGCATATTAAACAAGTTGATCTGATTAAGCTTTTGAGCAATATGAATGAAGCATACACAGGATTATAACACTAAAATTCATCACAATTACGGTATAATACATTATTAATCCTGATTTTACCCTCTCTCACTCAACACCCCAGGGGTCTAAATCATTCAAATATAAAAGTAGAGAAATAGACGGTTCAATGACTCTCTTGTCTCCCATCGTACCGCCCCACATAGAAATGAAAACAGAAAACATGTCTCATCCCTATTATTAATCTATGTTCCATATTTCTTCCAACAATCTGCTCTCCCTAAAATAACTTACATTAGTCAAGCCTCAAAATACATTTACAATGTTTCATAAATTGGAACAACATTAGAGAGGTAGCTGCTTAAAGCATGCAAATTTTATGACGTATGTTTTCCATATTTGAAGTTATAGATCATTCACTTTAAGAATAGTTGCTGGATTTTGAATAATCGCATACAAAATTAAACTACCACAAAGTAACCAACTGCACCTGATGCGGCACTATCCCACAATACTTACTAGCACTGGATGTTCCTCGGGGATCGAAATCATCAAAGTCATCATCAAAATTATTTGTTGGGACAGTTGAGCTTTGAGAAGGGGATGAATTGTACTTATCAGAGTCTTTTAAATTGGTCGACGACTTCGGAGTGCTAGATAGCACGTTATCATCATCCTTACTGGAAAATAAAAAAATATTAGTGACAACATAGACAAAAGTCTTAAAAAAATATAGAGAACCTATTTGTGGTTTTCGAATGTGTTACAGAAGGGGACTAATTGGATTTGTTGCACACGTGGAAAGATGTGGAACAGAGATAAAGCAGTAGTAAATGACATAAATGACGAAGGCCTAAGAGAATCAGAAAACCACGCTTCAGCAACAACATAATGTTTTCCCTGAATAGAAGAAATTTATGAATGATAAACAGACACTCATGCACTCATTGCATGTGTTTAGGAATTAAAACTAAAAAGATTGGACTTATATGGAGATAGCAATAAATAATTATATCCTACATAATTTTTGAAGTTCCGGCTTAATGTTGGTATACATACAAATACAAACTACTACAAACAACAAAAAATACGAACCTGTCATAGTGTGTAGATTCTTTTGATCGATTCTTTCTAGTAGCCCCTTTACGTGACTTTCTGTAAGTATCCTTGTTAGTTTTTTCTTTCCCCTGTCTTTCTTTATCTTTATAGCTATCCCTGAAGCTACCTTCTCTTTTACCACCAACACCATCATAGCGATCACTACTTCCAAATCCACTACTGCCATATGAGGAGGCTGAACTTGACTTGTATGTTATTCCCGTAGATGAAAGTCCAACATACCTAAAAATAGTGGGATACAATAGTTTGTGTATGCAACCAATCCAACAATATTATTTCAACCATTTGACATTAACCATGCAAATTCTGCTTTGAATTATAAACTTACTTGTCGCGGTTTGCAACAGCTTTATTTCTAACTTCCTGTATCTTGTCTTTATTATTAAGAAGACCCACAATGGTTTCCGCTTTCTTCCTCACATTTATCCCCACATCCTTCCCACTTGGCTCAGCATACTCAAAGGTCGAGAGTGACTTCACAATAAAAAAAATTAGGACAGATCATAAGAGAAATTTAATAATGTTTTCATAGGCAACATCTGTAAAATGCATGAAAATAATCTTACTGATATTTGAAAAGTGTGTTCTATTATGTCATCTACAGCACGCTCAGATCCATTTGCCACAAGATACTCGATGACAGTCAATGCCTGATAGTGAAGTAATGTTAGTCACTGAATGCATAGAACAGAAAAGCAAGGCAGGCAGCAAGGCCCAAACAGATATGGACAATGAAGTATAAATTCATTGCAATTCACTGTTGAAATTGAAAGAATACTGGCAGTTCATACACGTGATGTAGATACTACATTGAGGCTAACATGGAATAAACCAAGAAGGCTGCAAGGAATGCGGAGAAATAGAGCACTATTATGCTCACCTACAGAAACTCCTAGAGGTACTACAGTTGTGTTTGGATAAGAAATTAGGAGGGAATGGGAATCATTCCCATTCTTATTCCTTTGTCATGTGAGAAGTGACAAACATTTTTGTTATCATTCTTATTGTTATTGTTTGGTTTATAACTTATTGGAGGATAAGTTTGTCAATAATTTTTATAATTATAAGATCATTACTGACTTGTACTTTGTCACATATGTAAATTAAAATAAGATATTATCATCCAGTAATCTATTCACTGAACTTGTCCAAAGATAAGAAGAGCACCAAATTGAAGGAAAAATATATAGTTTTGTACAATTGAAGGCACTGTCTTGTTTCTCTTTATAAACTATATAAAATCAAGTAAACAACAAACAAAGTTATGATGACGTGAAATAATCCATGTATCCATTAAAGTTTGTTTAGTTTTTTTTTAAGAAAATCAGAAGTCATAATTATGTTCTTCTCATAACATTACATGAAATCGACCAAAAATCACCTTAAGTCAGATATTGATTGAAGCACTAAGTTATGAGTTTTTAGTTTTTACAGTATAAGAGTGAATGAGAATGTGAATCCCATTCCCAATCCTATTATTTTAGGTGCAATAAATTTGTTCTATGTACGAGGAAGGAAATTGCTTTAGCATTAATCAGAACATCATCAATGGAACTTTCATTCTCATTCCCTAATAAAAATCCTTACACAAACATTACCTATATAATCTTTGAAGATATATGCTTTGGATGTAGCAAAAGTGTACCTTGTAGACATGACGCCAGTGTTTGTCAGTTTCCTTCAATCTTGTCCATAGAACATTCATAACCATCTGGCATTCTGTACTGAAAAGCATCATAACTAATCAGGCAGGATCAGATGACATCTTCCTTTCGAAAGTCAGAATTGCCCACAATTTAAGATAAGAAACAAAAATAAATACACAAAATGTAAATTACAATTTCTTAGTGGCTTGTGCTATTTCTGACAATGCAGCTCCATGAGGACCCCAAGGTTCACAATCAGTGGCATCCAATACCTGTATGAATATGGATCAAAATAACATAAGATAGCGTTTGATTCTTGGAATTGATATGAAATTTATTATTATAATAACATTTTATATATTGGATTTTATAATTCCAATGGTTGAGAACCGCGGTATTTTAAATGAGATGAGAGTAGTTGTCATTTGAAATGCCTTGTTTTAGTCATGTTTTAAAGAAACTCAGAATTGATTCAAATCTCAACCCAAATTTTTGGTCATCCAAATGATCCAAAGTATTTTAATTTAAGAATTTGAAATTGAAATTGAATCTGACCAACAAACAAAAATATTTGTACTAAACATGTATACATTTCATATTGACCACATTCTATGTGTTCCCAATAGAACCCACAAACTAACCCCGGAAACTTAGAATATAACACCCATTATCTATAAATATCTATAGTCAAATAAAAGGAAATAGAATGCATAGATAGATTCAGGGATTAAGCTTCAGGATAGTAATTATAAACAGTAATCTGGAAAACATCAAAAATGGTAGACTGCACAAACTGAAGTTGGTATCATGGGTGTTCATATGATTCCGAGGTAGCCATTTGCATGATATGCACCACATCAACAGGTGTAAATGTTTTCAAGACTGATAAACTATCCCACGACCAGTGTAAGCTACATGAAACTAGAGAAGAACAGCTAAGGAACATGTTTCCTCTTCGGAATTTTCCGTCATCAATAAAATCAACTTCCAATTGAAGTTAGGCAGTTCAAGAGAAAATGCTAACTATGCTCCGATGTACAAGCTTGAGAGCTGAAATCTTCAGTTTAATGACGCAAACATCTATTTGTCACAACATGTTAAAGTTTGGTTGCGCCCAATGCAAAACGGTTGAGAAAAATCGATTTATCGTTTCTAGATTACAAGTTTTCATCATCAATTCCAAAATAGAGATGAGGGCACGAAACAACCAAGTCAGCTTTACCACTCATCAGCATAAATGCAAATCCTGCATTTCCTAATTTTGATGTTAGATTCAGAATGACATAGAATTGCACAAATACAGTGATAGTGTCTGAGGGAATTAAACTAAACATAAAACGACAGGCCTTCATTATTTTATTTTTGAATTATATAGTTATATATCAATGATCACTATGTATCATATCATATACCTAACATTTCTTTTGCAGATTCACAAATCTCTACAAAAAACTGAAAATGATATCACCCAAGTCTTAAAATGAAATTCTAATTCAACCATTGAAAAAGAAATCAAATCTCCTTCCCAAACAACAAAAAACCAAATGCAAATCAATAACATTTCAGCAAACACTTCACCTTCTGCTCAATCTCTGGAACCTTCAACACTTTTAGATTCACCTCCCTCTTTCTGCACAGTAAAAAATATAAAATAATCGAAATCCAGAAAGCACCAATCGAATAGCAAAAATTAAGAATTTGAAGCTCACATATCGCGGACGGTTTGATCGAAGACCTTCATGAAATCCATGGCGGATCTGAAAAAATATGATAGGAATGAAAATCCAGATCAGCGAAGATAATGCAAACAGGAATTGGAGAATTTGGGGAGATTTGATTTGAAGATAACGCCTCTTTTTTCTGGTTTGTAGAGGAGAGAAATAAAGAACAGGGTGTTCTTGGGTTTTAGATCGTACGGATGAGCAATGCGCATTTTTGTTGTCGTTTTTGTTTTACTTTTTGCGTTTTGGGCCGTGCTGCTGGTAATAAAATTTGGCCATTTCCAAGTTCACCGCCTCAACTTCAATTGTTTTTTGAATATCTTTAATTTTTTTAACCGATACTCCGATTTTTTTATTATACACAACTTTCGTTCAATTATGTAGTCACGTCTCACCGATTTTTATCTTAACATATCTTGCGTTGGTTGATGACATGTCTCTACGAAAAATTATAATTTTGAATTTGATCTAAAATAAATTAACAAAATTGGTGCAAGAAAAACATGAAAAAATGAGGATGGGGTAAAGGGTCTAGATTCGATCACTACAAATTCGGCACAAACTCACTCCAGCTCTATCCCTATAAGCAGATATTTTGTTAACAAGTGAATTGTGCGGTGCTCCACACTGATGGTATTAAATATTGTGAATCGTGAAGGAAGATTGTCTATGTATTTTAATGAATATTGTGTTGTATAATAATATGATTTTTTTTATAATCTGAAAATGTAACTCTTTGGGGTTGGAGTAGAGGATCGAATTTGGAGTACATTAAGTCCAAGCTAGAGAAACGAGTGGAAAGTTGGGCGGGGAGTTTGCTCCCTAGAGTAGGGAGGGAAGTACTAATTAAGCCGGTTCTTCTGGTCATCCCAACCCGCTATGGTTTTGTTAGATCTTTCAGCGGAGTATTAAACCGACCGAAGTAAGCTTTTACATATACATGGTAGTTGTGATGAAATCACACAAGAATTGAATGTTTTTGCTATCACATTCTTCAAAATGATCATTAGTCATTTTATGTTCATTTTTCTTTTTAAGGGGAGCACATATATTGTCATTTCCTCAAAACCATCATTCGGTGAACTGAGCTTAGCCGAGGAACCTATGAACTGAACCGGAAAAGACCGGTGAACTGAACCGGTAAAGACCGATAAACTAAACCGGTGAAAACCGGTGACCGATGCCAGTATTTTATATTGAACTTAATGGGTATTAATGAGATACAAACAAATATACCCGGAGCCTGATACATTAGGGTTACACAGTATAAAGGCCTAAGGCCCATAAAGAAATATAAGGGCCTAGGCCCATATAAGAATGTAAGGGCCTAAAGCCCAAATTAACAATATTAAACTGCCATGTCCCTTGACATAGTATTCTGAAGTAAAATAAAGTGATGGCTCGCACTATCTCCACATATTCTGTGCTCTTAAATTAGTATATATGGAAAAATAAAATAAAATAATTTAGCACCTACAAATCTAAAGGCTTTGAGAATAACACAATAAAATTGGTTTATAATTATGATTAACCACGTCTAATTAACCTTATCAGACCACCACGAGTCAGTCCAGTGATTTAGGGTTTAAAAAAAACTCCGCTTATTGAACTCAAGTTCAACGTTTGAATCTCAGCATAGTATCCGAAGATATCTTATAGATATACAGTTGGTCCTACTTAACAGAAGTTATTGCGCTTGTGATTGTCTCACCCAATTATGCCTTACCTGGACTCGTTCTATCCGCGGAAAATTGGTTGAGGGGTGAATAAAGTCTTAAATAGTTACTACAATAATGTTAGTAGATGTGAATCCATTAACCAGGTTAAATAACAATCTGAACATTCACCTAACAAATTGAGCTTTTAGCTAGTTGTGCATTTTAACATGATATCAGAGTGATGTTGGGTTTGGATGTCATTTATTTCGGGTTTAAGGTTCTTGGATCATAGATCGTCCTAACACCATTGCTTGTTATTTTCATGTGTTTATCTTCTAGAGATAAGAGATTAAATAATAAACAAATATATTATTCAAGATTTTAAATATTATCATAATTTATTTTAGTCATCGTGATAGAAGTAATATTTGATGGAGCATAGAACTTGCATATTTTTGTATTTGACAAATACACACATATTATACGATATTATATCAATTTTACATGATAGATAATTACTTATGATTAATTACATTTTGTCAAACTTCTATTTAAAAATTTATTAATATATATTTAAAAATGGGATCTTACTTGACAGCTAGTAATATGCTGTATGCATATGTTATTTTTTGTCTATTTATATATTTATAATTCATTTGAAAATAGTATCAAATACATTTATCAAAAGTAATTATTTTGTCCCCAATTGAACACATATAATGGGAGAGTGGAAAAATTTTTATAGGTAAATATGATTGATATAATTTTTTTGTAAAAGTACAATTAATTTAATAGTCATCATTATTATATAGTACCTACGAGACAATGATTAATAAATTTACCTAATGTGATTTTGACATTACACAAGAAGAAAACAAGTTGCAAGTAGCAAACAAAGTGGGTTGGTATGTGGTGATGATAAGAATTAAAAGTCTTCATTCTCAAGTAATAAAAACAAAGCATTCCAATCCAATGGAAACTAAGAAAATTGGGTCTTTGATGGCAAGTTATGATTCATTCCACATTATCTTTCTTTGCCCACTAAGAAAATGGTAGTTTGAAATCATATGCATCAAGGTTCAAGATCTTTCAATATGACTTCTATTTAGTAATAAATTAATAAAATTATTATTTATGTGACATTGACATGACAAATTAGCTTAGAACATGAATTGAAGGAAGAAAAACTATATATAGCTACACCCAATTAAGAAAAAAAGAAATTTAGTTATCCCCATCTTTTAAACTGGACACCTAACTACACTTAAAGATTAAAAATTGACACTTAGCACCTACCGTTAAAAATTTGGATGAAATCTACTAATATTTTAAGTAAAAAGACGAAAATGCCATTGGTCAGACTTCAAATTTTCAAAACAATGTCATTGTGAGGATTTTGATTGTTTCTTCGATCAACCATGGCCAAAACTCAAACACACTCAATGACATGATCTGAAAATTTGAAGTATGACCAAGGGTATTTTTGTCCTCATACTTGAAATATTAACAGATTTCATCCAAATTTTTAACGGTAGGTGCTAGGTATCCATTTTCAATCTCTGAGTATAGCTAGGTGTTTAGTTTGAAAGATGGGGATATCTAAGTGTCTTTTAACCTTAGTTGAGTGTGACTATGTGTAGTTTTCTCTTGAAACAATTTTGAAGTTCTAGATTAAAGTAGAACAAAAATTAAATATAAACTTTTAACACACTTTTGAATTGTATGTTTTTTTATATCACAGAGTATTGACGGTTGTTGGGTCTTTATTAAATAAGTGGAGACCCAAAGCCTATGTAGTTATTATTTTACATGGAGAAGGAAACCCTAATTGCTTGCCTATAAATAGGAGGCAATAGAGAGAAGGAAGGAAGACTAATTCAAGAGAGAAATAGAGTGAAATTCGTGCAGAATTTTCTGCTATTTTCTGGGCCGACCAGCAAGGTTCTCGAGTCCGATCGGAGGTCGATCCACCGTTGGATCGTGCTGATTTTTGGACAGGGTGTTCGGAAGACGTGGTACTACGTTCTGACCGTTGGAATTTGCGTTTGAAAGTCTGAGTGATTTGATACGATTTTTTGATCGTGCACCATTGATTCGGTGAAGTTTCTATACTCTTTCTTGTAATTGTGGGTTGAGTCAAGATTGGTTAATCTTGAGATATTGTGATCCTCTAATTGTGTTTAGAGAGAACTCGTTGTACCCATTATATTGATAGTGGAGATTAAGCGGCCTCGAGGGTCCCGTGGTTTTTCCTCTCTCGCCTTGAGGAGGTTTTCCACGCTAAAATTGTGCGTGCCTATTATGTGTTTTTGTTTGCTATATTTTATTAGCTTGCTTGATTTGCTCTGCTTGATAGATTCCTATGAGATTTGCACAGGTGGGGAGAATTATTTAATTCCGCCGCATCTAATTATTCTATTAGATTCGTTTTTCTCCCAACAAAGTAGTATCAGAGCGAAAGTTATTTAATCGGTATCATGTGTTAAATAATGGAAGCTAATACAAGCAGAATTGTTAGTCTGAATGGTTCAAATTATCATGTCTGGAAAGGAAAGATGGAAGATATTCTTTATGTGAAAGATTATTATCAGCCAGTTTTCAGTGAAGTCAAGCCTGAAAATAAATCTGATGGTGAATGAAATTTATTGCATCGTCAAGTATGTGGCTATATTAGACAATGGGTGGATGATAATGTTTTGAATCATGTCAGTGGAGAGACACATGCACGCAGTTTATGGAGCAAGCTTGAGCAGTTATATGCTCGAAAGACTGGTAATAATAAGTTGTTCTTGATAAAGCAGATGATGAGTTTGAAGTACCATGATGGGGCTCATTACCGAACTCGTGGGAGACGTTCAGGACGTCCTTATCTAACTCAGCTCCAGATGGTGTTATCACCATGGATTTGGCTAAAGGGAGTGCTCTGAATGAAGAGATGAGGAGAAAGTCACAAGGTTCCTCTTCGCACTCAGAAGTTTTAGTGACAGAACAAAGAGGAAGGTGTAAGAGCAGAGGTCCAAAAGGTAGAGACAGAAGGAAGAGTAAGAACATGTATACCAATGCAGAGTGCTATCACTGTGGTCTAAATGGGCACATTAAAAAGTATTGCCGAAAGCTCAAGAGAGACAACCAACATGACAAAGAGAAAGAAAATAATGCAAGTCATGATGATGATGTTGCAACTATTACTGAAGAGTTTCTTCTCTTATGTGATGAAGAAGATGTTAACTTGGCTTGTGATGAGATCAGTTAGGTAATAGATAGCGGTGCCTCCATTCATGCTACAAGTCGAAAAGATCTCTTTTCATCTTATACATCTGGTGATTATGGCAATGTTAAGATGGGAAATCGAGGCATGTCAAAAGCTATTGGCATAGGAGGCGTGCGTTTGGAGACGAAAAATGGTACAACTCTTATTCTGAAAAATGTTAAGCATATTCCTGACATTCGTTTGAATTTGATATTAATAGGCAAGCTAGATGATGAAGTTTTTCATCATACCTTTGGTGGTGGTTCATGGAAGCTCACTAAAGTTGTTATGGTCGTGGCTAGAGGTGAAAAGTGTGCTTCGTTGTACGTGACACAAGCTAGAGTTTGTGGTGGCATTATTAATGCAGTCGAGAAAAATAGTACAACTGAATTGTGGCACAAGAGACTTAGTCACATGAGCGAGAAGGGAATGATGGTTTTGGGAAAGAAGAACCTCTTACCAGGAATGAAAGGTGAACCGTTAGAGAAGTGTGAGCATTGCTTGGCCGGCAAGCAAACTAGAGTATTTTACAAATCATCCTCTCCCTCGAGAAAGCCAGAGATGCTTGATTTAATATACTCTGATGTTTTTGGTCCTATGAAATCCAAGACGCTTGGAGGTGGTCTCTATTTTGTGACTTTTATAGATGATCATTCAAGGAAAGTGTGGGCCTATATCTTGAAGACTAAAGATCAAGTGTGTGGTGTCTTCAAGCAGTTTCATGCCCTAGTTGAGAGACAGACTGGGAATAAGTTGAAGTGCATGTGAACCGATAATGGAGGGAAGAAGTTAAGCCAAAATAAAGCAAAACGGGCATAAAGCTAAGGAGGACCAACCTGTCGGACCCACCCGGCAAGTTTCGATAAATCTGGCAGGCAGAACGATGATTAATTTGAAGAAGCCAAGTTGTCGGGAAAACTCTTTGGCAACCTCATATGACACCTTTGCCCGACACCTTGACCTGACCGTCGACTGATTTTGCAAGAAACTACAACTCTTTAATTTGGAGTCAAAATGGAGCAAAACTTGCACCAAATTAAAGAGAACTCAAGAGGGTATAATATAGAAGAAGGAAATTTTTCTATAAGAGGCATAGAACTGCAACTTTTCAGTGCATGAAGTGGTTGTATGTACTCACGTTTCTAACACTATTGATTGATCTTTCGTGAACCTTAACTTCTTCGTCTGAAGTCAAAATGGAACGAAATTTGCGTGAATTTAAAGAGAGTTCGAATCTTTATATATGCGTGTTGTATGGTAATTTGGTTGATAAAATAAAATTCAGTGATACAAAATTAATGACGATCATTTTTACAAATAAGTTTTTCTTATTGGGATTAAGGCCAACCTAACGGCCTTTGTATACTGAGCATGAGAGTGGCATATCTCTTATGTTTAGGATCCAAATCGAGCAATGTCGTCTTAGCTAAAACAAAGATGCGAGTATTTTAATGTGTCATTTCAAGTGAATAAGAATTTCATAAACTTTGAATTTCTCTTTTATAAGTATTGATATGAAATGAAAGAAGTGGGTAAACTTGAAATTAAAGGGATTTTAAATATAGTAGAGACGATGGTGCCTAAATTTTAATTTAGAAGCCTTGTTGTTAATATTTTTAAAAAAATAAAGCTTCCGCAATATTTAATACATTTTTTCCATTTTAGGGGAAGATAACACAAAAAATTAAGTTATCCATCACAACAAAATCTTGATTTTATAATCGTAGTAATAAAACAATCTTACCGATACATCATAACAAATGACATTATCCATATAAATTTATTTATATATTTGCAAGAGATAATTATCGGACAAACACAAAACAAACCAGGTGATTACTAAACTTGAAACAAAATAATGATCAGTCCAAAACGACCTAACAATTACTAAATACGATGCGTCAATTTAATTGATAACCTCTTACGATATATACCGAAAAAGGAAAGAAAGTTAGAAACATTATCCAAATAATATTCAATATTAGCATATAATAATAATATTCACAAGTTAATTGGTCCCCACAAATATGACGATTGAAACCAAAAACATGCTCGCAATTACGTGCATGCCCTCCACCTTAATCGCATATATATTTCTTTTGAAACCCTACCAAATTGGCATCGTTATCATTCATAGTCAAATTCGTATATAGATATCGTCGAAAACGACACACATTATTTGAAAGCAAATAGACATTTTAAATCGACCAAACTGGGTATATACGGGACCATTTTTATCCTCATTACTCGTGCTCTTAATTTTCGCTATGATGGCAAAAAAGTCTAAATTCGACGGGTATTCGATGACCCCGCCCCGATCAGAATAAGTGAAAACTAATTTTTTGTAGGTTCAGAGTTTTTGAACATGTGTCTGACTCAATTTTGACTCGTACACTTATGAATTTAAAATTAAAATAGTTTATACACTAATATTTATAATATAATTAATATTCTTATTAATTTTTTTAGCAAAAAATGAAAAAACATAAACTTCAATTACCCACTCACGCAAAAAACTTAAATTAATATAATATGACATATTTATATAATTTTTTTCTTGTATTGTAAAAAAAATTGTTACTTAAATTTATATTTGAATTGTAAGTCGGGTTTAAGAGAAAACTCATATACAACATGTTTTTGCGGGTTGGTCACTTGTTAGAGGCTAACGAGTGCAAGTTTCGCAAAATCCGACTTATTGTCCTTTCTAATTTTCACGTTATGTTTTGGTTCAAAATGTTTGCATGTATACAAAAATTGTAAATGCAATCAAATAAACTTGTTCGATAAAATTAAATGAACTCACCACTTACGATAAAATAACTTGTGAGAAAAATATTCTTTTTGTAGATGATGTATTATTTATAAATTTGAAAACGAAAAGTGTACACTTTTAATTTTTAACTTGAAAGATTCTTAAGCAGACACGACAATCATTTGAACCTCTTATTATTAACGAATTTAAAAGTTAATTTATGGTATGATATATTTTGAAACAAAAAACTTGAAGAATATCCGAATACAATTATTATAGTTGTTTACATTTATAAATACTAGTTTAAAAAAAACTAAATTCACATCATTGGTGTGAGTTAAATAATGATCATTAAGCCCACAACTTGAAATATTTATTATTTTGCACATAAATTCTCTCCACTAAATTTGATGGTTCTAGTGGGACACAATGTTTGGTTACCTGGTTAAATTTTTTATTAATTAATTTCGATATATATGAATATAAAAAGGAGGAACCAAATCTTGGAACTAACGTACACACCATTATTGTCGGCCTTTTCCCTATTATTTAATTAGTTTAATTTAATTTATTAATATAATATTAATGACCACAGAATTACAGAAACCAAAAATGGGTCACTCACTATAGATGTTTACTAATCTCTATGTACAATTATTAATAGTAAATGTAAACAAGTGGTTTCTTGACCCATTCTTCTATTTCTTTATGTCTCTTCATTACTTTTCCATCACAGTCATATCAATATCAATAATTAACCACCCTACCCATTTAACCGGCATGCAGAATAATTTTCATTTTTTTTAATTTAGTGGAAGAAAAAAATATAATTGTAGGCAACTCACAATAATTAATGTGCATGCTATGTTTTTATTAATTTATTTATTAACAAGAATGTGTATTAGCTTGTTTGGGTTCTGATTGCGTGTTCTTTTTAACGATACTATCGACGGGACTATGCTCTGTATTAACGTTAGATATTTATCTTATTTTCATAAACTGTCCGTCCATACTGATCAATTAGTAATCACATAAGTTGTTTATCTGAAGCAGTGTTAGTTTTTAATTAAAATGAGCTTTTTATGATTATTTTAATTTTAAAAATGTCATTATACGATAAGATTATATTCAAATTAAATTATAAAGTAAACTAACTCGACATTACACTGGATATCCAAAGCGCCAGATGGTGGGAGATATCTCGCACCACAATCTCAGCTATTGTTAGTTAAATCAAATATGTCTAACTCACGAGTTATGAAATTACAATAACCACGAGCAAAATAAAAGATATCACACGACATGCCTCTTGTAACTTCGCGAGATCCACCTTGAACATTCGAGGTGAAACTCTTCACAAATTCATTACAATAACCACCCCAAAAACGACGAACATATAAGAAAACTCAATTTTAAGTAATGAGAATATAATTTAATTCAAATTTGTGATAATAGATCTACTAATTGGTAGATATTTAGGCAAGTGAGTTTAATGATAGACAGGAAAATGACTTATTATTAGAAAAGATTATACACATTTTACATAAGAAAAAAACAATAAGTATACAAAATTCCCTTTTAAATAATGAAGCATCTCATAATATATAGACAAATTTAGTAAAGAATGAATGATTAGAAAGAGATAAGGAGTAGTTTAGTTTTATGAGTTCAAAGTCCACATCACGTCGTACCTAAGTTCTGATCTTATCCATGATATTGCTAGCTTTAGAATTTAGTAGTAAGTAGTGACTATTAATTAGTCAGACCAAGTTGTTAACATATTTTACACCATTTTGCTTTTCTTGATTACTACTTGTCCCCCATTAATTTATTTCTTTATCCACAAAATCACTGTTATGATATGGTTTTAAGATACTTGCTTCATCACCGTTACCATGTCTAATCTATAATAACACTAATCCACTCACTTGATCGGATTAGATCTCTTTTAAAGACTTTTTTCAACTCCTTTTTCCCAATCCCATTTTCAAATACAAAAGACCCATTTTACCCTTGTCAGAACAACAACATTACCTTATGATTACAGGGCATAATTGTCTTTTCCATGTTAATCAAAGTTATTATTTTGCTTATGGCCAACCATGGTTGATTAATTAAAGTTAACTCATAACTTAATCCCACTGCATGTAATTGATTCTCGTAATTAATTTCTCATGGTCCTTGATCAAATGGCTCAAATTTTCCGGGCATCCAAACAAGAGATTTGGGTGAGAACACAAGAAACAAAATTCTTTTTGGTGCAAATATGAAATTAATTACATGAATGGCATTACCAAAATCCCCAGAATCATTGTGGTATGTACACAAAAAGAGAGCAACACAGACACCACAAAACAGAGACACACACGTACGTGCGGTTCGTCTCTCTCCCGTTCCGGCTATTTACATCATCAAAATCTTCAAAAATCAACTTATTAATTACCGACACCATTCACGATCACATGCCTTTTTTTACCCGGACTCGCTACACCAGCTCCGAGGCCCACCCGAGATCCGGACCCGAACCCGAACCCGAACCCAGCGAGTTCTCTTTGCTCAGCCTCGCGTACAGCTTTGCCCGAAGGTCCCTCCCGGACTCGACCCTCTCCATCGCCGGCTCCTCCTCGCACCCCCTGCTCTCCCACATCTCGAACGGGCACAGGCCCGACGGCGCGGACAAACCGGGTCGGAGCATCGACCCGCGGGGCGACCCGCCCGCCCATGACGAGGCCACGCGCATGCCCCGCATCGACGCCACGAGCTCGCTCACGGAGGGGCTGCTCGGCGGCGACCCCGACGGCGGAGAGTACGGCGGCGTGGTGAGGATCGAGGTGGGCGACGCCATCAGGTACGAGTGCCGGGCCGGAGACCCGACCTGCTGGGGAAGGACCCGCAGCTCCTCCGGCGCGTGGGCGAAGAAGCACACGCGCCGGGGACACGCCGGCCCGTCCTTGCACGGCTGGGTCCGGTAACGCGCCGGGTGGAGCCAGCACTCGAACACGCCGTGCGCGTACTCGCACGCGTCGCCTCTCTTGCACCCCCCAACTAAATCAAAAATAAATAAATTAAATAAATAAAAAGAAAAAAAGAAGATTCTGGGAGCACGTATTTGTTCTCACCTTTGCGAAACTCGGGGCAGGCGGTGCCGGAGTAGTGGAACTTCCTGGGGTCACGGCGGCGAGCCTTCTCGCCGGGATGGGCGTACGGACAGTCGGTCCAGTCGTGGGACCTGACGCGCACGCACCTCCTGACCTTAAACTCGAACATGCGGAACTGATCGCACGAGTACGCGTCGGTCGCCGGAAAATCCGGGTCCTCGTCGTGGTCGGGCAGGCAGCGGCGGAGCGCGGCGAAGGAGTCGAGGAAGGAGGAGCAGTCGGCCACGGCATTGGCGTTAAAGTTGAGGGGGAAGCCGTGGGCCGTGGGATCGTCGAGGGGGTCCCAGGGGAGGATCTGTACGGTGGGGAAGGAGCGAGTACGGTCTCCGATGATCATGGCTGAGGAATGATGTGATTGTGAGGGAGCGAGGCATGGTTTGGTTCCGTGTGGGAGTGAACTGCTTAATAGGGGTTGGGCTCAACCGTGGTTGGGTTACGGAGTAACCGTGGTTGGGTTACGGAAATCTAGCGCTTCCGATTCCAGTGAGGTGTACGGTTACAGTGGGGGCTATTTGGTAAAGTGACGGGCAGGCATGGAACTATCTTCACGGACAAGTAATGAGATTGGTGCACTGTTTGTGACTCACTTCTTATCTGCTTTCGTTTGGGATAAAGTGACAGTCGTGTGACTGTAATGTTGTGACTCAGGTTAAGTTTTTCGGTTTGGTCTATTCTCAAATGGACATTTTACACACCTAATATTTATATATAAATAAATAAATAAATTAATTAATTACAATAGCTTAGAGGGGAAATTGTATAATTTATTTGGAGTTACCCTCTTAACTATTCAACACCATAAGAGAGATATTTTACAATGCAAGGTAATATGAACTCTTTAAAATTATATTTTACAACAAAAGGTATTATTTTGGACATACAAATGTTAATAATTTTATTAAAATAGAAGATGAAATAAAATAAAAAGAACATGACATGGTGGTGGCAGCTTTTTGTAGACGTTTTGCAGGGATTTTGGAATTCTCCAGTCTGAGGTGGAGGTTATGGAAGTCATAGAAGCTCTTTGGTGGATTAAGCGCAATTAATAAAGCCAGGTAGTAGTGAAGACCGATTGTCTCCGAGTAGCGGAAGATATCTCAGATGATAAGATTTTGCATAATCAATTAGGAGATATTTTGGAGGATTGCAGTAGTATTATTAGTATATTAGCTTTTAAGGTTTTCATCAATTTTACAGTATTTTAGAAAAAAGTGTGGCTCGATCTTACATATTTAAATTCGAGTTTGACTGAAAAATAAAGGGATAATTCATATTCCCTACGGTGTTGTATAACACATTTTCACGTCACTACAGTGTACTACTTTAAAAGTCAGTTCAATCCGATGTACTATTCTTATGTGTCACATTTATTAACACCGCCAATATCAACATAAAATGTCTACAATACCCTTTTATTTATCTTCATCTTCTTCATCACATATAAAGTGTTTTTTTTAAAAGCAAACTGAAGTCATTCATGATATCACGAGACGGAAAAATCTCTGCATCCGAATATCGAGCATCAGCCGTACAGTTTACAAGTAAACAATAAAATACATGTTTAACACACCCTACCTCTCTGGACACCTCCAGGCAACAACGTCAGACACACCGACAACCGAAACTGAACAACACGTACACTAAACCAACTTAACATGGTTAAAACAAATTAAGTAAATCGTCCATTGTGATTCGAGTATAGTTCTAAAAAAAGAACCGATATGAACCTGCAACTATACCAGAGTAATAGTAGTCTAGTTTTTTATTTCAAATGTGTTAGTTTAGTATTATCTTGCATGAAAATTTGAATGTTGGTTAATTCATGAAGTTCAATTCAGACCAACAATCAAACTTGAACGAAGTGAAATTTTGTGGATAATTAGATCGAATATAAGTTCCACATGCCTAATAAAACTCAAGATGAAGGCTCATTGCACACTTATTCGGTTCAATTTTAACTGAATCATCACCTGAATACTTGAACGGTTTTAACTGACCCAGTCTTATTCTTTAAGATATAAAACATTTAACCCAATTTAGTATGATTCTCTTCCAACCGGTTCAGATAACCGGAGCATAGAAGGTCCTAGAATGATTTGCATTTAAAAATAAAGTTTATAATGGTAAAGTGACACAAAATTTAGCGAACTATAATTTCTCCTTTAATCCTCTAAATTAGACTAGTATCAAATTATTTTATCAAATTTACTCTTGAATAATCTCACTTGGATTTCACATTGCGTGTGAGAGAAGCGCACCATCTTGAGATGAGTTGTGAGTGATATTTGGTAAAGTGATTTTATGATGTGATTGATAGAAATAATTAGAGAGATATATTATTGATGTGTTTATTATGATGGACAAGAGACCTCTATTTGTAGAGTGATAGAAAAACACGAATACATATGAAAAAAGGAAACATAAATATAGGAAACATAATATAATCTAACAACCTCTCTCAAACTCAATGCGGTGAAATAAGAATTACGTTTGAAATTTGATAATATTGAGTTGTGGCGAGGATTGTGAGGACTGATGATGTCGGATGCACGCCGATGGTGGATGCTTGATGATGGTTGACGGCTGACGACTGACATACTGCACTCCTCTCATGTGCGGTGTCCGAGTAACAGGATTCCGGACTACTGGATTTCTAACTTACGGGATGTCTGAATTACGAGATTTTCGACTTACGGGATGTTCGGATTATGGAATGTCCGACTTACGAAATTTCCGGATTACAGGATGTCCGGCTTACGGGATGTCTGATTTACGGGATCGCATGTTTGATGAATTGATCGGATTGCTTCGTGAGAGGGCCGAGAGTGATGAGTTTGCGATGCCGAGGTAGCTTGTACGAAGACGTGAATCCCGGATTGCTCCGACGTGAGTTTGCGATGTCGAGGTAGGTCCGACGTCAAAATATTTTTGTCGGCCAAGAGTTGATGGTCGAGAGTTAACTTGTTGAAAGTGGGTTGAGATGGGTTGGTTGATGACGAGGAGGTTGTAGTAGAGAAGAAGGTGCTTTGGTGTTGATGGTGTGGTGATTGGTGTTGGAAGTTATTTGATTGTCCGCAGGTGATGATTGACTCACGTGCAAAATATGATGGTGTTTGTAGATGGACTTGACGAAAGTGGTTGATGGGCAGTTGGTGAAGATTGTTAGAGATTCTTGATGAGTTACGTGAGTAGGTTTGATGCCGAGATGACGGTTACGGTTCGAGGAGGTTTTGATTGTTTGTGAGTGATGATGTGAAGGTGGTTGGATTCAATAACATGATCGTGAGAGGCTACATGAGAGGTTGTTTGGCGGAAGTAAGACTACGAGATTGGTTATGTAATTGGTGGCTAGGAGATTGGTTATGCGATTATCGAGTTGATTGTTTGCATAAGCGATAGGCTAGAGATTGAGATTGAATTGTCTCGCCACCCGTTATAATCACGAATCATCGACGAGTGAGCAAAACGATAAATTGATAGAGATTTAACAAATGATCGATTATGGCTTTGACACCATGATAGAAATAATGAGAGAGACGTATTATTGATGTGTTTATTATGATGGGTAAGAGATCTCTATTTATAGAGGGGTAGGGAAACCCTAATACATACGAGAAAAAGAAACATAAATATAATCTAACAGTGATAATAAATAGAGGACGAGATTTTTTTTTGAATTGATTGGGCCACGAAACCACCTAACTACCCATCCCAATCAAAAGTACAACAAGCCCACCCAAACCTATTCTACTGTCCTCATCCAGAAAACCCCACGAGGTCTCCCCATGACTCGATCCTTGGTCGAGGTCAGGGCTGAGAAGAGCTGGACCACTGCGCCAACAGAGATCCAATAGAAGATAAACTATGTTTAAAGATGTATAAACATATTTTCAGGGAATTTTGAGATACAAAGTAGATTCGGGTCAGTATTAGGCCTCTTTATTCAATTTCCCTTTTTAGTATTAAGGAGCTACCCACAGTTTTTACAATTAATTTTGCGAAACATACGATACGTCACGTGGCGTTATAATAATTTTTAAAATACAAAATAGTGACTCAAATTTAACCAATACAAAAAAACTTGAATTGTTGAATTGTACATTACTTACAACATTTAATTATAGTAGTTAATTTCATTTTGAGATCTTATGTATATTATAATATGATCGATCACTTTGAGAATATGTGTTTTTTTTTATTTACAATTACATTATATCCCCAAATCTACCTTTTAACCCTTTTCTACTTTATGCACAACAGGGTTCGAAATTCAGACCTCTTCATTGATAGTGTGTGACTCTAACCGTTGCGGTGTCTCCTTGAAGACAAAATATGTGTTAAAGACTCATGTGTACACGAGCATGGAAAAAAAAACCTCACGCATATACAAGCATGAGGACGATATCTTAAATTAATCACATATAAATAAAATAAAATAGGTGTGTATAACGGGTTTGGAGCTTGTCGATTTGGGCATGTGTGTGGGCTCCTCTTGCCTACGGCCCTCGTGAATACTGGCCCATACGTACGTAGGACTGGACTTCTGCATATGGGCCGGAATTCACATGGGGGCGTAGACATGTGAACCACTAACACGGGCCCAAATCAACCCTTACTACCACGTAAAACTGGGTCGTGTATATTGATTCGCACTCGAAAATTTAAAGTTCAAACTTTTCATGTGAGGTTAACCTAATTTCACACAATTAACAATTTTAAGTTTTTAGAAGTGGAGCCCGACCCGATATTCACAGTCCAATTTTACACATGGGGGATTATTCAGATAAAAACAATTCTCGAGGTATTAACTAAAAATTCACCTCTGCCGTTGAATTAATTAAATAGAATTAAGATTCGACTAGAAAAGTATATAATTTTGATATACTTGAACTAAAATAAAATTGAATTCATTTATCATTAATAATTTTTTAATTTCAATCGTTTATTTTATAAATTCAAAAGGTGAGAGAAATTCTTTTTCTTTTGACAGAACCTGTGAAATACAGTTTTAACCGTAAGCAAAAAAGAAGTAAATTATTTTCCGTACGGATAAAGCGTACGAATATGTATAGAACTAAAGAAGTGCAGAGTACGTTACGCATTGCACGTGTGATGGTCACGTGATAAGCTTGCACGTGTTTCTCTCTCCCGCTGTATCTTGACTTTAATTGCTACTTTATTAAGTATATATATATATAGCTCCACTTTCATTATTATTTTATTTGTGATAAAGTACTAATTAAATATCTAACTTCGACTCTATCCACAACACAAGGGATTCCTTGTGTGTAATCTGCTCGGACACTATCTTAAGCTCACTATTTTCTATCTACTTTCAAATAGGCAATAGCATCCCTATCAACTCATTTCTAATTATCACACAATTTAGATAGGGGTAATTCTACCCATCACCCCTTAAAATATGTCAAATCTCACCAGCATCCCTTAAAAATTTTCTTCTCACAAGCATTCCCCTAATTTGAGAATTATCTCACTTGTGAATTTTCCATCCGCTTCCATCCAACTCTGTAAAAAGTTAAGCTTGAAAAGACAAAAATGCCCCTTTTAACCCTCTCTCTTTGTCCTCACTTTTTCTTCTCAGCCATATGTGAGAAATTCTCACACAGAGAATCAAATTGTTCACTAAACTTACCTCTCTATTGATTGTGCCTCACCAAGCTCCTACTCAATGAAAATCAATTTAATTTTTGAGTTGTGTTTTGTTGTTTTTATGATTTTGGTTTTTGGGTTGGTTGAGATCAGCAACAACTTCAATCCCTTTCTCCACAAACCAAATCCCCTATTCTCTTACCTCTGATTGATCATTGGAGATCTTGATGGAACAAACTGGGATCAATATATGCCTTTGCACTTCCAGTTTGTTCATATATATATATATATGAAGCTAATTAATTGACAATATTGGAAGCAAATTGAAGAAATGGATCGAGGAGAAAAATACTCAAAGTTGCAAGATACACGAGTTTCTTTATATATACAGTAATTAATAATATTAATTTTAGAGATCCAAAATATATGGTTTTCTCCAAACGCCCAACCATGTACGGGGAGCACGCCTCGAGCCTCCCCAGAGTCCCGAGCCCGTCCGATCCCTCGGCTATCGCCACTGGACTCGAAAGGGATGGCCTGGGACTACTTCTTCATGGCAGATCCGTCCCTCGGGTGAGAGTGGCGCCTTCGGGTCACCGCACCTCAGCCTACTCGACGAGACAGCGTCGCCGCCGACGACGACCGAACCAAGAACATAGGGCTCGTCGCCGACTTGCTCCACTGCGACGACCCCGATACTCCAGCGAACCTCACGCTCGTCTCCGACACCGGAAAAATATCCCCTCCGTCTCATGTTCATTCCTCGGTAAGATCTGAAGGAGAAGAGAGAAGAGTGAGGGTAAATACTTAAAAATTTAAAAGAAAGGTAAGGGCATTTTTGTCTTTTCAAACCTAATTTTTGACAGATTTTGATAGAAACAAAAAAAAAAAACTATATGAGATTTTTATTCATTTTAAGGGGTGCTAGTGAGACTAATGGTTTTAGGGGGTGTTAGGTGAGATTTGGTCTATTTTAGGGGGTGACATATGAAATTATCCCATTTAGATATTAGTTGTGTATTTCAGAACAAAGTCTCATACTGTTGGGGACAATACACACTCAAAACTTTTGAAGTGAAGGGAATTTGTGTGAACTTTAAAATTAGGAAGCTAAAATGATCACTTTTACATTTTACTACAATTAAAAAAAAATTTACATTTTACTATCGCTAATTGCGTTTTTTTACACTTTACCCTAACAGTGTTAGATTTTGGATGAAAATTTTCATTTCATAACAAAAAGATCCAAATACCCTTAGGGTTTTCTTCCCTAATTAAGATCAACCTCCATTCAAATTCGGTCAGACCCAGTTTAATTATTAATAATTCAAATAATATTAATTAATAATTAAAATAATATTATTTATTAAGAATAAATTGAAACATTCGAATTACACGACTCTCTCATAGGAACTCCATTTCAGGCTCATAGTGTATCAAATCGAAAAAAATCGAAAGATCAACAATTTTAATGAAATATTTATTTATTAAAACTTAACATTATTTTGATATTTAATAATTAAAAAATATTAATTATTAATAATATGGTGAAACTTTCGAATGACATAACTCACACATACGAGCTTTGTTTCGGGCTCATAATATATCAAATTGAATAAAATAATAAACTCAACAATTTCGAAGAAATAAGTTTTTGTCTAAAATTTCATCCAACGACGACAAATTTTTTAATCTTTAAAAAAAATTCGTCCAACATTTACCAGTGTTAGAGCAAAATGTTAAAAAAGTTATTAATAATTAATTATTTATATTTTTGGTAATAATTATTTATCACGTAAAATTAAATCAATTATTAATAATCTATAGACAAATACTTCGTTCTTCAAAATTGTTGACTTCCAATTCTTTTTTATTTGATATAATATATGAGCCCGAAACAAAACTCGTACGAGAGAGTTATGTTATTTGAAAGTTTTAATATACTATTAATTATTATTATTATTTATAATTAGTATTATTATTACTATTAATTGATATTATTTTAATAAATAATAATTAATTTACTTTTAATTTTAATTATTAAAAATTTGTAACTGAAAAAATGATTTCCTTTTATTTTTATTAAATAATTATAATTATTAATAATAAATTATTTTTTATTAATAAATATTATTAATATAAATTATATATTATTAATAAATATTATAATTTGATGAATAATGACATCAATTTGAAATTTTGATTAATAATTGAGGGCAATTTCGACTTTTCATACAACATGAAAATTTGCCATCCAAAATCTAACACCGTTAGTGTAAAGTGTAAAAAATACGCAATTAGCTGTTGTAAAATGTAAACTTTGTTTTTAGCTGTAGGAAAATGTAAAATCGGTCATTTTAGCATGGGTAAAGTGTAATTATCCCTTAAAATTATGATGAGCTAGTGTTGTTTAGTTGGGAAGATTGTTTTATAGAATAAACGTTTAATAATACTCACTTAACTGTTTGTGAATGGTTAAGTTGAGATCGGAAGGGTATATAGACAAATTTCCGACCAATCAACATAGGCCCATACTATTGGGATCAATAAACAACAATGTGTGCTGAGATAAGTTTATCAAAGTAAATAAATTTTTTTTAACTTTAAAATTAGACAGAATTCGTATATTGTTATATTGGGACGATTGTTTTGTAAGATAAATTTTTAATAGTATTTATTTAACTTTATGTGATTTGGAAGATTGGAATTAAAATTATGTGTATAGAAGAATTTCCGACCAATCAACAAAAAATCCGTTATCTTCAATTAAAGTTACTCGAAATCCCAACAAATTATTTAATTGCTTAGATCCAATTTTGTTAAACTTACCAATAGGCAATAGTGTAGGTACAAACAAAATTGATCGATAATTTCAAGCATTCCAACGATTCAAAAGATAAGTTCATAACCCATCAAAATCCCAACAATTCATTTTAAGAATCCATAGATTCAAGACACATATTTATTGAAAAATACGAGTAGCTAAAACACATATTCACCAACCATCAAAATCCTAACAAAACCAATCACCTAAATTTTTTTTGGCAACACATTCAAAATCTCAACAAAACCCATGTCTAAAACTCAGCTGCATCGTCCCGAGCACACCTAACTGCGATTTTGAAGTCGTCATTGTTCTTCGCCACGCACTAGAGCATTTCGAAGAAAATGGAGGAATCGAGGGATCATGCCTGAGGGTATTCGCACCAGCACGCCTATTTCTATATCCGGATACCATAAGTTTCTCCATTCTCTTCTCCTTCTAGTTAATTGCATCAAAATCAGCCCTAAATGCCAATGGATTGGTTTTGGAAGCTCAAGCAAATACAGATAATATGAAATCTTCGGATATTGGTAAAAATGAAGGCCAAGGAAAAGGCCGTGTTGGGGGGACACGGGAATTTTATCTGAATTTCAGTGATTTGACAAATGAATTAAATATTTTGATAATTTAAGAAAATATTACTTTCCACCATCTATAATTTCAGCAGTCCATTTCTTTCAATAAAATAATCTTTCCAAAAAACGGTTAATTAAGTGAAAGTCAGTTGAAGTTGATGTTGTAAATGCGAGAAAGTGAGAGAAAATCGGTTATTCATGGAAAATTTATAAACAAAAACCGCCTTATTGCAGGTTATGTTCAAAGTGAGTGAGATTTTCTACTCTTTTACTAATATAAAAATTAATTTCTAGATTTGTTTCCTCAATCCTCCACTCTCTAATTTCTTACTAAAATCAAACAGAGTTTAAGAATAAGAAATCAATTCTCATTCAATCACCGTTTTCATTATAAACCCTAATTTCCCTAAATCCTTAATTCTTATTTAACTTGAACTCAATTAGCTTAATCAGCAGAGCACAGCATGAAAATTAAGTTTAAGATCGGACATAAAATCGATCATCACCTGGTTGATGACGATCTGACGGTGGATCTGAAACCGAAGCCTGGCCGTGATCGTCGTAGCGACGGCGGAGGAGCGGATCGGAAGATTTTTCCGGCGAAATTTCAAACGGAAACAGATTGTTCCAGCGGCGATGTCAACCACAGCTCCGGCTCCTCCGCCGTCTCCGACGGTGGCGACGGCACAGATCTGAGATCACCGGTAAATCTCCTGGCGTTCCTCACCGGATGGACCAGAAGAGATCGCCGAGGGAGGAGATACGCAGATCCAGAGGAAGAGGATGTGAATGCGTTGAAAACGAGTCCGGCTCGTGATTCTGATCACGCGGCTTTGGTTCCGTTCAAAAAGCGAAGGATCGAGTGTACAGATCCGAAGAGATTCGAATGCGAGACCTGTAACAAAACTTTCTCGAGCTTTCAGGCGCTGGGAGGCCACAGATCGAGCCACTCCAAGGTTCAAATTGTTGATAAATCGAGAGATGAACAACAACGAGAACGAGAACATAGATGTAAGATCTGCGACAAGAGCTTCTCGTCGGGGCAGGCGCTGGGAGGCCACCAGAGGCGCCATTGGGGCGGACCTTCTTCTTCTTCGTCTACTTCGAATTTGATTTCGGTTTCGGTTCCGGTTCCTCAGAGTAGTGGTGATGAAATTGCTTCACAAATCACAACAACCTGTAGCTTCCACAGGAATTTACTTTTTGATCTCAACGAGCTTCCTCCGATGGAAGACGAGTGACAATGACGCTTATTGAAGACTAAACTTCATCAAGTTGCAATTATTTTGCCACAACTACCAAATTGAACTATTTTCCTCATTTATTTGAAAATTTTGGATTCTGCTAATATATAAGAATTAATCTCACATTCCTTTCTGGATTCTGTTACTCATGACTGTAAGCATTTGATTTCTATTTCTAATTATGTACTTGTTGCTTTCAAGTATCAATCAGCGAACAAAGTTGCTCATTATTTAGCGAGAGTAGCTTTGTCTGAGCCAGGGCGGGAAATTGGAGAGGGTCATGACTCATGTCTCTTCGATATTCGATTCTCTTTTGTTTTCTGATGCTCCTTAGAGCTGTCCATCATAAATGCCTTCAAGTCACCAAAACAGAAAATTATGTGCACAGAAACTACAGTTGCAACAGAAGATTAAAGGAATGCTGAAAGTTTTATATTTCTTATTTGAAAATTAGAAGAGTTGCATGCAACTTCTTCATGTCTGTAGTGTGTGAAAAGCTGCATTGCACCTATCTACATGATCTCCATGGTAATTAACAAGAATGAAATTTGCCTCGTCGCAGTATAAAATCTGACAACTTTCGATCGAGCATTACAGAGATTTCACATACCGGATGATCATTGCAGTTCCAAGATCTCAGCGTGCGACTTCATGCAATTGTCATGAAAATGGCTTGAGCATTGCACAGAACGCGGACTCAGGGATGGTCACTGATGTAATCTTCACAGAGGAGTGCATCAATGGCGTCTGATAGAATCCACTGATCCTTGCTATGCTTGCTGCCATGTAACCAACTTGAGTCAAGCAAAACATCTAGCCTCGAGAAATCCATCTTCGGGAGTTCTTTCTCATCTACATTTTGTGCTGTGACCTGACATGCTTCTTCAGGCTTAACATCATACCCTGCACAAATTTGAAATATATTTATACGAGACTTCTGCACAAGTACTCCCTCCATTTCAAAAGTTAGTGCTAACTCATACAACAATATTACACGACGGTTAATCTAAATCTCACCTGACATAGTCTCAGCCATTTGGGATTCACCTGACGAGCATTGGTTGATTGGTGTGTGCGCACTGAACTCCGATACAACAGAATAGCTTGAATGAGAGTTCGGGTCACCATATTTTTCCCATTCTTTCCCTTCTGCAGAGATGCTGTGAACTGCATCACTTGGCATGGCAGCATTATCTGAAGTCTGCTGGCCTGAAGATTTTTTGGGTCTCTTTAAGGCCTGTGATTCATAGAGTACTGCTTCAAGCAGACCAGTGCAATGTGGTAAAAGATAATCTGGTTGAGTACTCTCTTTGGTGGGTGGGGACTGGATCAAAGTATCAACAGACTCAAGTGAAGGTAGTGGAGATGCAGGCAAGTCCCAGCTACCTTGTTGAGTTTCTGAATATTGGAGTGAAGGGAGCTCCGACTTCATCATTGCCTCGGATGCAGGCTCAGAAGAAGAAGAATTTCCATTTAGAAGGGTGTGTCTGCCAAGAACACCATCAAATGGGAACTGGTGACTATATATGAAGTCAGGATCAAAGGGAGAAGATGACCCGAATAGGTAAGCATTGCAGATGCTATTGCCATCAACATAAGGAAGTAGGGTCTCTGACTCTCGAGAGCGTTTAGGAGGAAGCATTGTTGGGAGCATGAAAGTGACATTTTGTGATGAACTTACACCTGGCCTTAGTATGCTACTTGCAGGAATGTCAAGAAGTTGTGGCGGAAGTGAATAGATTCCTCGATCTAGTTCTAGATTTTTAAATTCCACATCTGGGATCTCTAAACTGTCCTCCTCCAACAGATCAGAATGGTGTGTGTCCCCAGCTTCTAATGTATCCATGTGTGGACCTTCCTGATTTCCGTTCAATACGTGCAGACACACGTCAGGAGGATAAATGGGTAAGCCGGCGCGTTGCAGTCTCTTAGTTCTTGTATTCCAGAAGTTCTTTATCTCATTATCGGTTCGTCCTGGTAGCTGAAAAGGATGGAAATTAATGAGCAAAGTGTAAAAAAAGAATTGAGTATATGTAATAAACATTTAAACAAACTGGATCACGTCCATTCCATCATCTTGTAATGATGAAATGTTATTTCACTTTAAACAGAATTGAGGGCTGTAGCCATATTATTCTGGATTGTTCTTATCAAATGCTATACTTTTCAAGTTTAAAATTGTACTCTAGAGATTGCCTAATGTTCCATCAGCAAAGAACACATTTCCTTATGAAACTAACAGATTATAGCATTGCTGCTCTAAGTGTGTAAATTCACCTTACCTGGATGCTTAAATAAGGTTCTACTTTGGAATTGAGCAAGAAAACTACCAGATAGGTAACTTGCATGATAAGCTAACCCAAATAGGAAAATGTTTATGACAAAGTTTCATTACATCTAACAACTTTGAAAGGCCTCTATCTAAAATATGATTTTGTGGAAAAGGCCAAAAGGCAGGTACTTTATCATGATCTGAATCACCAAGCATGAATTGATAACTTAGCATTTGGTTAAGATGGACAAAACATGCATTTGCAGACAAGTGTCTTGCACGTGTAAGTACCAATGTACTTACTGTTAAGTGTATTCACTTTTTTATACGACCTTTGACATGAGAACCTTCGTTTTTCACATGCTGCAGTTTATGGTGCAATGTCCATGTTTGCAGAACATATATGCATGAGATAAATACTCAATTTGTGAACATGTTATCCACGCATAAATATAACCAGGAAGCTAATCACCATTGATTTGATCCTCACTATGGGGATCATCTCGTGGAATGCTAGAGGCATTGCCTCTAACAAGGAAAAAAAAAAGGAAATATCGCCAGCCTAATAACCTGCCACCGCCTCGAATTCGTCGTCATCGAAAAATCTGGGGGCCCTTTCTGGGAATTAGACTGGCATATTTGGCTGGCAAGGAATGCTCTTATTTTTTAGGGGGTCTGCGCCTCACCAGCGTTTACCTTTCTGAAAATCGAGCACCTAGGCTTCTCTCTCACTCACCATGTGCTCTGATCCGGACACTATTCATCATATCATACACTCCCGGAGCTCGCACCCTCTTTTGCAAGACCCTGAACTCTCAATCAGGTGTAATTATTACTCTGGCTACTCTATTTCATTGTAATTCTGTTTTTTTTCCTTGATGTTTCTGGTAGGCACTAGTTAGTTTAACTTTTTCTACCTTTTGTACTGTTTTCTCAAGAGCAATAAAATCTCTTTAGCTGATGAAAAAATGAAAGCAAAATCGGTAGTAATTGAAAGACCAACAATTTATAATAATGTGAAGTACAAGTACAAACCTCCGCAGACATTCGAGCCCATTTATTTCCAATCTTAGCATGGAGTTCGATGATAAGACTCTCTTCCTCTGGACTGAATGCACCCTTCTTCAAATCTGGTCTTAGGTGATTCGCCCATCTCAACCGACAACTTTTCCCACATCGAGAAAGTCCTGAATGCTTCTGGACAGCATTCCAATTTCCTTCACCATGCTTATTGACATAGTCCATCAGAATTGCATCTTCTGCTGGAGTCCAGGGGCCTTTCTTCAAAGTTCCTCCTCTTTTATCGCTGCAAGATTCATCAACTGGTGGTGAATCCTTGCGGCTATTGGCCATTTTCCTACCTCCACTCTCATTCATCATGCTACTCATCCCCTCAATAAGCCTACAAAAATGGACATACAAATAGACAGCAAGCTGTTTGTTTGATTGCCATGGATCACAAAAGACATGCATACATATCTATATGATGACAAGTAACAGCTAGACAACTTCCAGAATCTAATAAAAGGAAAAAACCACGAGATAAATCATTCAAATTTGAAGAAATGATGCCTTTAGATGTCAGAATTATACGAAACCAAGGATCATATATGATAGAATTACACGTATGCCGTACGAGAGACATAAATGTTAAACAAATGAGGACGTCGGATGAATAGTTCCGTGAAGGGGATTGTCCAGTTAATAAAATGCATAAGAAGAAACAGGAAATGGGAATTGGCATGATTGGAGAAGTCAAAAGCATGTTAAACTATTACTAACTTAGTAACTTTAACTATGTCATTAGTTCTTACTAGAAACCTCCGGACAGATCCAAAACCCAAATCATGTGCTCTTGTTACCCTGTAAAACTGCTATAATTGCTACCAAACACCACTACCTGTCATCTAAATAAGCCAAATAGCAGCATTTTAAGCTCAGTTCCAAAGATGATTTTGGTTTCTCGTGATCCAATCAATATTTAGCTCTCCCCAATCATGCATTGCTCTTTACCTCAAACAAAAAAAGAAGACACATACCACAAAATGAAACCAAAACAAGATCTACAGAGATCAAGATTTTACCTGAATGAAATGAAGGTGAGAGGAGTACTCAGCCTATCATGAACTCCAAATCCCACACAAACCCCAGAATCTCACACAATCTATCATCAAAACCCAAAATCAAATGTCTGAGGGCAATGTAAGACAATTTTATATCACCTCTCTCAGATATAAATGTGTATCTTCCTCAACAAGAAAAAGCTCTCAGATCGTTCATCAACTTCAAGCTAGGGTTTGGCCCAAGTAAATCACCCCAAAAACCCGCCAATTCTCTCGCAACTGAAGTGAAAATTCAGCTGATTGATACTATAGAAAAACAAACAAACGAAAGGAGTGAACAATCCGGAAAAAAAACACTCGAATAAAAAATCTAACAAAAACACCTCTGAAGAACAAATTACAACAATCGAAAAGGATCGAAAACACTGAAGAAGAATTAAGCTATTCGACAAAAACCCGCTACGAAAACCTGGTAAAAACAGCAATCGAAATGATCGAAGAAATGGAGATGGAAAAGGAATGAAGAACAAAATGGCGAGAGACGAGAATCAACAAGGCCCTAGCCGTAATCGGGTGAGAACAAATGGCACGATCCGAGCATAGAGCTCGAGAGGATTGATTGTTTTGGGGTCGCAGAAAGGGACGAGAAATGGTATCGGCAGTGAGAGATTGAGAGTATCAGAAGATTGAGAAATCGGAGATCGAAAATGGCATCAGAAGAGAAAAATCAGGGGAGAGATTAGAGGAGGAAGAACCAGCTCAGCTCCACCTTCGTCATCTCTCAATCCCATGCTCTCTCTGTGATCAGCTACAGCTGTTCAGAGGAAGACCCATTTATTTTCTTTAAATAAAAATAAGCAGGGGCTAATACCCTAAAATTTTCATATTTTTGTATGTCAATTAAACTAAACTAATTATCATCGTTCTATATTACGTAATAGTTTTTTTAAATGACATTTTTGTCCCTCTTTGTTTTCAACCGATTGATGGTTTGCCAAAAACTAGAGAACATCGACCCGCCACATGCGATTGCTCACCGGAAAAATCCTTACGGCGACGAAACACATGCGAGAGCTTGCTAAAAAAATCTTCTTCGGGAAGACAGAAAGGCTCTGCAAATAAGAGATAGGAGAATGGGCAAGAGTGTTCAAATATCAACCACTAACCAACCTACCCACTCAACTGCATTGGCCCGCAACTTGTTGGGTGTCATCCGCAGGTTGCGGGGCGGGTTTCGGATGATGAAATTTAGACCCGCGAAACATTGGCGGTTGCAGATTTAAGACAAGCGACCCGCGATTAACCAAGCCCACCCACGCCTTTGCTAGAAAAAATAGGCTCAGCCGATTAGAAAGAATATCTCTTCCAATCTTATGATAACACACATACTATTATAATAGTAATTTACTCTTCTAACGTAATGTTGCAGTTTAGGTGGTTCCTTTTTTTTTCCTTATTTCTTGCCTTATGTTTGAATTTATATGTTTTATTTTTGCAGATTAGTTTTCTCAAATATGTTTTTCTGAATTAAAGCTTTATTTGTCATTTATTTCAACTTGTTTCTATATGTTGTTAATAAAGCTCGTGGTTTTAATATCTTTCAGCATAATTTTATCAATTTCTTCGTAGTTGAAGGGTTTTTTTTATATTTTTATGTTTTTGGTATTTGTACTTGATCAATAGTTGGGGAGAATGTGATTGCAGTTCTGAACATCAACAAATAATATAAATATATTAAGGATAATAATAAATTATTGATCTTTTTAAACGGGTAATGATATTAATACATAACACCGTGATTTAGAGAAGACTTTTATAAGAGGCCTAAATGACGAGGGTTGGTAACCAACCATAGACATATGCAGATTGCATCTTCCATGACCCGTTCCCTTATGGGTGGTTGACGGGTTCTTTCTTTCTCAACCTGCATCCTTACGGGTGGGCGAGAAAAAAATCTGCATCGTCGGTTGACCCGCCCGCAAACACCCCTACGAGGGTCTACGAAAGGGTGGGAGGAGATAAGAATACTAGGGTTAATGTTGTAATTTCATAATTTATTTTCGATTTTATTAGTTTTTTTAGTTTGGTTATTTGAAAAGACTATTATGTCATTGATTATAAATTAAGTTTTGTGTTGAATTGAAGGTAAAATAGTCTTTTCATATGTGATTTCTTTCTTGTGTGTGGAGTGGACTTGCAGACCAAAAATGAGAGTGGAGGACGAAGAGCGAGGACCCGCCGTCACAGCGCGCTTGAGACTTTGCTCCAATTCGCTCTGTGTTGCTCTCCACTCCCGCTCAATTTCGTCCATGGCCGAATAATTTCTTCCCGATCTTCTTCTTCTTCTTCGCGAAGATTGAAGAGGGTCCAACTTCTTCATCCCTATTATGCTCTCTCTGTATCGCATATCCAGAACTAGGGTTTACACCTCCCATTCCCTCTTCCGCACCATCGCCTCCAATCCCTCCTCCTCACCCGCCGCGCAATCGCCCCCGGTCGACCCACCGGCGGTCCCCGGAGCCGGAGGTCTCAGGGACGGCGGCGACGTCGTCTCCGCGTACAAGGGCTGGGCGGCGAGGAGGAGCGTGCCTCTTCTGGATCGGATCTACTCGATTCTCGACTCCCAAAACGCCGACGGAGCGGACCTGGAGCTCTCGCGATTGGGCCTCCGGCTGTCGGAGCCGTTCGTGCTCAAGGTCCTCAGGCACGGCGGCGACGTGCTGTCCTGCCTCAAGTTCTACGACTGGGCCGGTCGTCAGCAAGGTTTCACCCACACCCATTTGACCTTCATCGCCATTTTCAAGATCTTGTCCAAGGCCAAGCTCAATGGGCTGATGCTGGACTTTCTGCACAAGTTCAAGAGGCACGGGTACAGGCACACGGTTCAGTTCAGGGAGACTCTGGTCATTGGGTATGCTCTGGCGGGGAAGGTTGAGGTTGCGCTCAAGGTGTTTGCGGAAATGCGGTACAAAGGTTCCGACTTGGGTGTGTTTGGTTACCATGTGTTGTTGAGTTCCTTGGTGGAGCAGGGGAGGAGTGATCTCGTTGGCGCTATACGAAAGCAAATTAAGGTTAGAGGGTTTGAGTGCCAGGTCACGCATTCATTAACGATGAGGAGTTTCTGCAAGAAAGGGGAGTTGGATGAAGCAGAGGCTTATTTGCGGGAGCTGTTGAGTAAAGGTGAAGTCTTGAGCGGATGTACCATGAATTTTCTTGTGGATGCACTTTGTAAGGGTAGGCAGTTTGATCGTGCGGCCAAGTTTATTGAAGAGGTCAATGAATCGGGATTGGTCCCAATGGAGCAGGCTCATGGTTTTTGGATTGGGGAGCTGGTTCGGTATAGGAAGTTAGATAGGGCTTTGAAGTTCTTGTATTGTAAAAGGGTTGCTGAAGGGTATCTTCCGGATGTGTTTAGATACAATATTTTGATTCTAAGGCTTTTGAGGAAGAATCTGCTTGGAGAATTATACGATTTACTGATGGATATGAAGGAATGTAAAATTTATCCTGATAAGGCTACAATGAATGCAGCCTTGTGCTTCTTCTGCAAAGCGGGATTGGTGGATGTTGCACGATACTTGTACAATGTGCAGGATGAGTTTAGGCTCTCACCCACCAGTATGGCTCACAACTATTGGATCAATATATTTTGTGGGGACGAGAGCATTGATGAAGCAGTTCAGGTGTTAAAGAGGTCTATCGAGCATGGTTATATACCATGTAGAAAAACATTCTCCATTATTGGAAATGCTTTGTGCAAAGAGGGGAAGCTTGACCATATGAAGGAGCTTGTCGTGCTTTCTTTGGAGTTGGATCTTACGCCTAGTTCCACTTATGCTAAATTCATATCAGCACTCTGTAGGGCCAATAGGGTGGAAGACGATTATTTTATACACAAGATACTTGACAAAATAAGCGACGTTACTTCAGAACATGCTTATGCTAGCCTGATATATGGTTTTAGCAGGTTAAACAGGGGAGATATTGCTGTCAGGCTTCTCTGTGAAATGCAAAGTAAAGGCCATAAACCTAGACGAAAATTGTTTAGAGCTGTGATTCAGTGTCTGTGTAATATGGAAAATCCAGAAAGTCAATTTTATAAATTCCTGGAGCTGCAATTATCTCCTTGTAGATTTCACCCCAGAATTTATAACTTCTTCCTTGATGGAGCTGGGCATGCGGGTAGACCTGATCTTGCGAGGGAAGTTTTTGAAATGATGCAGAGAAATGGGTTTCGGGCCACCTTCGGTTCCCATATACTCATGCTGCGGAGTTACCTGAAGAATGAAAGATGTGCCGATGCTGTATGGTTCTTTAGTGAATTTTGCAATAAAAGATTGGACCCGAAAGAAAGGGTGGGAATGAAAATGTACAACTGCATGATAGTTGGTTTATGTCATGCAGATAAGCTTGACATTGCATTGGATATCTATAGTGAAGTAAGGGGTTATGGACTCTTCCCAAGCACCCAAGTTTACGAGATTCTTGTTATGATGCTATGTGCTAAGGGTATGTATGACGCAGTGTGGCATGTCATTAACGACTTAATGAAAGATGAACGTCAGGTTACATCCTTCTTAGGTAACACTCTTTTATTGCATTCTTTGAGGACTCAATCACTGTGTACAGCTTGGGTTCCATTGCTAATATCGAAGAATGAACCATGTTCTGTTGTTTCATTGCTTAGCCAACTTATAGGCATATTTTCTGGCCGCATTAAGGTGTGTAAAAGTATAGACGACTTGGATAAAATGATCGAGAAGTGCTTCCCACTTGACACCTTCACTTGTAACCTAATGTTGCGAAGGCTGGGTGTGAAGGGGATGGAACATGCGTATGAGATGATCCAAAGGATGCGTCAAAAAGGGCTTAATCCCGATAGATGGACCTATGACATAATAGTTCACAGTCTCTTTACACATGGGATGGATGCTGAGGCTGGGTATTGGTTGAAAGAGATGCTGAGAAGAGGGTTTGAGCCCAATGAGCGGACCAAATTGCTAATTAGCGGACGTAGGTAGCTGAAGTAATGAAACTCCTCCTGCAAGAAGTTGAGTTATGATAGATTCACATTTTTTTACATAATGGCGAGATTTCATATTCTTCGTGAATCCCTCCTTGAAATTTTGTAGAATATATTCAATGTACATTATTTATTGTTTCATGGTTTTTATCAGCGGAAGAAATGAATAATGTAAGCCCCAACTTTTTTGATAACAAATATCACTTTCTTTCAAGAGTATTTGATGAAGATCTTTTGTCATCAGTTCATCTTCCATTATATTTAGTGCTTTCCAGTTTCATTTGATCTAGTGGTCAGGGCATTCTATGCATTTTCTGTTCCGAAGTCAAAATTACGGTGACAGATTGAAACCAGCCCAAGGAAGAGTGCTGCAGAAGAACTGCTGCCAACTGTGGACACAAACATCAAGGTTTGAGATTTTGAATGTTAATTTGAAGGTTATTTTACTGAACATATATGATTTTGTAGCCATAAAAATTTGCATCCTTTCCTTACTGAACATCGATATTTTCTTACAGGTCAAACAGCGAACAACCTGCTTTGGGGCTATCATAATTGTTGTGCAACCAGAATCCTTATACATGATTTTGAAACAAGTTTTAGGAAAGCTGTTCATTTTCAGAAGCTATTTTTCGGGTGATATTCGGTCCGATCTCCCAATTCAGCATGGGGTTGGGTTCAAAGCCGCAAGGTTGGTGCTATAAGCAGGTTTTGTTTCGGAATCCTAACTGCGTTTACTTGTTTGCTGCAATCTTTTTTCTTATGGCACTTTTGAGTTTTTTTTTAGCATATGCTGGCCTTTATCTCCCATAAATACTTGAATATGCTCAAGATCATTATGTCTTGTGTTGCATTGTGCATTCTTCATGAAGTTGCAATTTTTGGCCAAGGTAATGTCAAATCATATACTGATGGTTTTTTTCTTCTCATACATGATAGAGAGGATTTTCTCGAGGGAGAATCCAACTACTTAACTTTATAGGTAAAGTTCGATTGAGGAGGTTATGGTTGCAGGCCATACCCTCCACAGAGACAGCCACCACCATATGGTTCAAATGACATGCCTTGTGCAGGTCTCGGAATGGAGGGTCAGGGAGTAGATATGGAGCCGGTGCTCCAAATTATCTGCAAGGTGGGCCGCCTAATGGTGCTGCGAGATGCTCAAACATGGGAGGAAACAGCAGTAGCAGTTATGATTATATAAACAGGCAAACTTCTCTTACTCGGGCACAAAGAAGGGTCAGTTTTCGGGTTCTTAGGTTTCTATATCCCAAAAATGGATAAGCCAATGTGAAGTTAATATGAGCTGTGTGTGAAACTTAACAGATTTTGCATCTCATAGGCTATTTTTACACATTTCACATTAGATGTATGTGAAACTAAACAGAATTTGCATCTTACAGGCAATTTATACTCATTTGACATTATTAGCTGTATGTATATATACTCTAATTTGTTGATCTTTTTAATGACAAGAAAGCTTGCTGGTCACCATCAGCTTTTAGTTTTTACTATTTACTAGTCTGTTTTCATTACCATATAAGTTACATTTTTTCATCTCATCTTGCCATTTATCTCTTCGTTTGTGTCTTCCAGATAGTTGATGTGGGAACCATAATTCTTTGCTCAATTTTGGTATATCTTACTATTCTCCTTTTCATGTTTATTGTTCACCAAGGAACCACTCTTATCATATCATGAAAAATACACCACCCAATAAAAAAAATACAGTATCACATTATGAAACCATATTTTATTTTCTGCTATGTAATTTTCATTGCACGGCAAAGCTGAATTTGTATTTAAAGCCCCCTCTTGTTCTCCAAACTGCAAATAAATTATGTTAAAAGCTGTATTATAAAATTTTATATAAGGAAAAGAAGAGAGTTGTTTGAATCCTAATTAATATAAAGATGTATGCCATAACTATCAAGGCACAACATTTAACAATATTTTCAGACTGCCCCGATTATATAATATTTACATTAGATTTCTGCTCCTAACAAATAACACTCAAATGATAGGAAAGGAAGGACCTGACCTTGGCTTACACTGTGAACCGTAATCGAAAACAACAAACAAACAAACCTTTTCTTCTTTATATAGCTAACTATAGTATGACCTCTAAATTTAAAACTAGTTAGTGGCTGTCACAGTTCCAGAGACATCAAAAGCCTTTGATCTTTGGCCAGGCGACAGGAAGCGGCCTCCACAATCTGTTACCATAAAACAAATAAATCTGAGAACTTAGCGTCAGTAATCGACAAGCTGATTTGCAAAATCTCAGATTGATAGCTAAAAACATGAGCAACATCTCTTTCTGTACAGAGACAAATGCAAAATGATCAATAAAAACGGCCAGAGTGACTAATCCTTAATGTGCATGACATGTGAATACACATGCAGGCTAGTTAACACTATATCAAACAGAAATGTCTTAGTAAGATACCACAAAGCCGGTCTTTTTGTACAATTCCTGAGCCGGTTTATTGTCAGCATTTACATGAACGAATAATTGCTTCAGACCTGTTAAAATACCGGAATGGAGTGAGAATTGATGATAAGCATATATGGCCATTAAATAAAGATCGTAACTTCCAAGTCGTTAAGCAAACACATACCAAATAGGGTGGCAACATCGGTGGCCAAATAGAGCATATTTGTAGCGACGCTTTGGCGCCTAGCAAACTTAGAAACACAAACATTTGATACATATGCATACTTGTGTGCATTAAAGGACTCTGGGCTTGCCATCAAAGTAGATGTTCTTTTAACCTCCTACACATATCAGCAAATCAGCACTAGTTAGATTAAAGGTGAGAAGTATGTCATCTGACGAAGGTGCAAAATTTTCCAGTGCTTATATTGCAACGAATCTGCAGATTTCTTTGGATGCGTCGAATTAAATTTCAATTTACCCCTGGGTACGTTTCCCCTCGCAAATACTGCCGAACACTAAGGTCCAGAGTCCCAACAACACTGTTTAATGCTGTTCTTCTTACATTTTTATCTTCCTTCTTAACCTAAACGCAGAAGGAAAAGCTGAATGTAAATACATACCCGGCAAAAAGAACGAGCAGTCAAGGAATTAGAGCCCGTCACTATATTCATACAACAACATGCATTATAGCATAGCTATAGGTGATTTATCGTATCACTAACAAGTTCAGATGGTAGATGCATGCCACATATAATGACCATATTTATATGTTTGGTCCTAAACCAGAAAATTACTGAATTATTTACTTCGTGTACAACGTTTTAAAGGGGCATTTATAGGAAAAAGAAAATATTCTCCTCAAACTAGTTCGATAAAGGGATTTCAAATAATCAATAGGGTGTATTATTAGAAATCCCGGGATATGAGATCGGGGGAAATCATGGAGTCCACAGGTTTATCAAGAAATAAACCAAGCAACTCCTAAATGTAAAAAAGCAATAAGATTAATATGGTTGATACTTAACTAGATTGTGAACAAGATTCTGTAACGGACAGCAAGATAAACCAGAGATAAAAGATAACTGAAATAATCTAGCAGTTCAGAACATACTGCAACAAAACAGAAGCATTTAAGTACATTTCCTTCTTGCCCAGAACATCTCCGTTTTAAAGCATAGAACTCCTGCCATAACAAGAGCACAATATAAACAAAAGAAATGATGCCTCCAAAATTTACCAAAAATAATTACAGGAAAGACAATGACCCGTAAGACAGACTCAATTTTTGTGACAAAAATAGCTTTGAACAAGCAAGTGCAAGAGCATTTTTTCATTGCAAAAACAGTAAGTAAATTGACATGATACAAAGTACATATATATTTTTCCAATCTGACTTGGGGCCATAAGGTCTTCTGCAGTCTATTATACTCGCAATTAACCCCAACAGAGCAAATCAGTAAGTTAAATCTAAGTAAAGAAAGATGCATCAGAAGTTACTCAAGACCAACTCAGTTTTCATTTTAACAAGTTACTTGGTTTTCTCATAACTTAAAAAAATAATATTCTACATCAGATTTAGCAGCGCACCTCTTCAGCATACTTCCTTTTATAACTATCAATGTGCCTGGAAAAAAAGGTGAATGCTCATGGTCAAGATTTCAAATTCTTTACCACGCAATTATGCTATTACATTGTTAACTAGTTTCTAAAAAATTGCAGAAATAGTCATTTGGTTAACCTTACAATAACAAGATCAAACAACAAACAGAGCCCACCTCATGTAAGAAACGTATTCCCAATGAGCTTCAGCCCGCAACCAAGCCGCGGTCTGCCACCAAACGAAACAAAAAAAGATCAACTAAAGTACCCTTCAAACGTAAGCACCAAAGTTAAGCAAAACCAGCCAGAAGCACAAACACACAAATTTGTCAACAAACCCAATATTCTTCATCCACTATAGCTTCACGGGCGACAAAGCAGCCGAAATTTCTCTTGGTCCATCCCTGACATTCCTGATCAGTGAGCTGCAACCGGTTGAACGCAAGTTCAGGCATCCTCGTGTTATCGCTCTTGGAAACAGCCGGGTGCCTTATGCTCTGGCTATTGCTATTGTTATTGCTATTACTACTACCATTATTATCACTATGCACCTCAAGCGCCTTCAACCTCAGAACCGAAACCGGAAAATTTTCTCTACAAGCAAACCAAATCATCAACAACAACAAAAACCAAAACCAAAACAAACCCACATCCACACAAGACAAACAAACAATACCCAAATCAAATCCATCATAAAATAACCAAATTAACCCATACCCATAAGAGGAACGAACACGAAAAGGCCCGTTGCGGTTCGAGAGCCAGAGGCGTTTCGATTTCACAGGAGGCAGTAGCTGAACTGGGGATTCAAATCGAGGGACCAATCTGGCCGTCCCAACACCGAGCTCCATGATCCTTCACCGCTCCTCAATCCAACTCTATCGTCGATCATCAGCTCACCGTTACGCCAATTTCGTTCTCTCTCAGACAAAACAACGAACAAACGGTGCTCTATTTGTCTCCGTCGACCAGCGAGCAAAATCGATACGACGCCAACCGATTCTTTAAATCCCAAATCGAAACCCCAATCAAAAGAATCAAAACCTTCCTTCGATTTGGTGGCGAAAATGGTACACACGAAGCTCTCTCTGGTTCTCAGAACTCAAAGAAAAGAGGAAAGTTCAGAAATGTGGAGAGGAGGAGAAGGTCAACGAATTTTGGATAAAATTTTCCTAAATTTCATTTACAGATATTTCATTTTCTATTTTAAGCTCTAAATGTACGGCGTATTTAAATTTTAATTTAATGCGATTTATTTTTTGCGGAGTTTTGGATAATTAAAGGTTGTTGGGTGAACCGAACAAACGGATTCATCGATGTCGGGAACTCTGTAAGGCTGCCACGTGGATTTTGTTATTTTAGACAAATGATAATTCTGGATTTTACCTTTTGAAATTAATTAGCTAGAGGGAGAGTTGATAAAAAGAAAAAAAATTAGCTCGAGAGTTTATTACTGCTTTTGAGTAAAAAAAAATTTCGGAAAAAGTCGATCATTGTCCTTAAAATGCGAATTTTTATGTTTTATTTATTTCAGAGTAGAAAAAAATAATATTTAAATCAATATTTGTAAAGATCGGTAGGCGCTAGTCGAGTGAAGAAGAAATTATTAGGACTAATCAAGAATTAGTCAAAAATTATAAAAAATTAATCAGAAATTAGTCAAGATATTAATCGAACAAGTCGATAATTTTTAAAACATTTTCACGATACAAACTCTCTAATTCAGTATCATTAGCACCATCACTACATATATGGAGCGTAATGCATAATCAATTGAGAAGCACACTTTGTAATGTGTAAACAACTTTGTAATGCGTAAACAATTGAGAAGCACACCTTACAAAAGAAAATGAAAATGAAAACTAATATGATCACTCTCAAGCTTTTCATAATAACACTTTATTTTCATTTTCTTACTCTTTCGTGATTTGATATTTTAATGTTTTTATTTTATTATTTTATTTATTATGATTTCATTTTCACAACTACAAGATTTACGCACACACCAAATTATTTTAATTATTTTCGATTTTATGACTTTATTCGTACTATTGCATAATTTACAAAAAATTACATTTCAATTTTCATAATTTTAATATTTTTAAAAACATGTATTATGTATATTTTTGTAAAAAAATAAATAAATCTGCACGTTTCATTTTCACACCGACTTCATGGTTTTACGAACACACTTACAATTACATGTGTTTATTAGCAAAATTTTACCCGAATTCATGATTTTCACGATTTTATCATGATGTGGGTTTTATTTCGTTTTATAAACGTAGTGCATGTTTCATTTCATCATGAAAAAGATTGAAAATGAAAAAGACTCTGGAATTTTGTTAACAATTAACCAAAATTAATCATCATGCCAATATAAAAAAAATTATATTTCACAGACACACCGATAAAAAGATTACGAATACAAATTTCTAATTCATGATTTATACAATTTTTTAAATATTTAATTCATTACGATTTCATTATTTACACATAATTTTCATGATTTCATTTAAACGATTTCACATTTTACACCAATTTCCGTTGCTATGAAAAATGATGGAAACCGTGAAACCCATTTGCCATGAAACAAATATAATCAATCAGAAAATATAATTTTTATCAAGTAGGGACATATATTTTTTTGATCGGTAATAAAGATTAAATGAACATAAAACATGGAAGAGTTGATGGCAAACAAGAAGCTCCACTCCGAGCTCTTCCTCTCGCAAAATGTCAAATCCCTTCCGCCAAAACCAAATAGGCTCCGAGAATAGGTAAGGATACTCGTATATGAGTTTTGAAACAAGTCAGTGACAATGGTACTATTTTCTCTATTAATCTAATTAATTTTATATTAATTCTAGTTCATTTATAATAGTTATGGATATTTTTATCTATAGGATGATAATTATTCTTAGCTTTTTTCTAAACAATAGTTTTTATTTGCACTAGTGCCAACATAGACCCGTCCAAGAGATCTTCGGAGTCAATTGACCTCGACATCTCATTGGCAATTATGTTACAAAAATGTAAGAAAAATTAATTGATGATTAATCAGTAGGAACTTTTAGACCACTCAGAATCAAATCTTCTCACTTTTAACTCAATTTTATTCCTTTTTAGCACTTTTGTCTATTATAGGCTACACTTGGCAGAATAGCACTCTGCCAGTAGTAGGATACTTGAGCCGGAGAGGAGCTGACTTTCAGGAAGTGAGAGGCGGGATAGAGACGCCGAGTGGCGCCCCGCCACTCTAATTCACCGTGAAAAGGAGACCCCGAGGGCAGCCAACTCGTAGGAATCAGTGGCGGGATGGAGAAGCGAAGTAGCGCTCCGCCACCCTACTCCGCCTGTCCTGAAATAATATACAGAGAGTTTTTGCAATTCTCCACTAAAAAAAAGCTAGATATAAATAACTATGTCAACAAATATACTTTCAAGATCAAAATAAAATGTATAATTGAATAGGTTTTTTCAATGTTATTGAAACCCGATCCAACGGTTGCAATATGTAACTACAATGAAGTTGAAAACAAAAGGCTAGCGGGAGTTGCTGAGGTGCATCTGATCAGAACTGTTTTCGATTCCATGAGAAGTGATGTTTTTGCCTTTGAAGAAATTGGAGTACCAATGAGCAGAGAGCTTGGGCTGTCTTGTTAAAGAAGGGTCGTCCAAATCAACGTAGTAAAGGCCAAACCCAGATTTGTAGCCATCCAACAACTCGAACACGTCTAAAAAGGACCACGTGAAATATCCTCTTGTGTTCGATCCATTCCTTTCAAAATAACCAAATAATCTTCAAATGTTAATCAAACATAGAAGAAAAATAAGTGGGAAAATAGTAAAAAGTCTCCATATAATTGTTTTTTTGTAAAAACTTTTTATTCACTCTATTTTTGTAAAAACTCTCTCTCATTTATGTTCAAATTTGTATGATCTGTGCAAATATGTGAAAATTAACGGAAGTGTCACTTAAGTGTTAGACGTTTGATTTGGCACGTTTAGGGGTAGGCATGGGGTCTAGAACCAGACCGAACAGGTCAAAAATCGAAACTATATGGTTCTCAATTCTCCGGTCTCGGTTCAGATTCGATTTCTAATTCTGTTGTCAAAGTACCCACCCCTAAGAATGTTTGAATTAACACTTAAATAACATTTTCATTAACTTTTACGGATTTGCATAAACATTACAAAGATAAACACGAGTAAATGGGAGTTTTTGCAAAAATTAAAAGAAAGAAGAGTTTGTACAGAAAAACATAACCATAAAGGGACTTTTTGTAATTTTTCTAAAATAATAACTAAGAAGTGATACAATTTTGTTGGGTCTATTCTCCATCAAAATTTAATTTTTTAAACTTTAAATCAAAATGTAATTCATAATCTTGACCACTTAAATCATGATTGGATTGATTTAAACGATTTACTGCTGACAAAAAAAAGAATTAGTGTCTCTAACATTAGTTGAGTGGTAGATAACATACTAATTGATCAAAGTACCTTATTGCATCAAGCAAACCTCCAATGAATCCATGCATAGACTTCACTCTTGGCCAATCATCAAGTGTCGAGTTACGTGGTGCTGCTTGACCTGCCAACAAATTTACATATAAAAATAAATCAGCCTGAATCTCGATACACAATTTGTCGATAAAAAAACTAATTTGCAATCATAAACTTTGTCCAAACATACTTGGTCATCAACGGTAAATTATGAATGACAGCTTCCTATTCTCCAAACTTGTTTATTTATATTTTTCTCATCCCAAACAAAAAATCCAACATGAAATACATCTAAAAGTATTATATTAAATTTTACATCTTTTTATAATTAATTTCTAAACCTGATACAAAATTTATTAAAAATATTCATTCATAAAAAAATTGGATATAGGCGGGGGCGGGTTTAGCTTCGACTGAAACAGTGAAACATGATATCTTTTGATATTCAATGATATATGAGCATGGTAAAAAAAATTTATCAACAATATTTTGAGAAATTTAAATTTAACTTAATAAAATTATAAATAATAATCGCATAGAGATATACCATTTTCGTGGATGTACATAGGAGGGTTGCCATAGACGCGTTTGAAATACTCGAGCATTGCTTGGAGAGCCCAAGGTGTTCCCGTCATCTGAACTCAAATAAAAGTCAATCAGTGGAACACTATATATAGTAACGTCCCGAAAAAGTTTAATATATTTTAAGCGTCAGATGTCTCATAGAATTTTATAAAAAGTTTTCGGGTCGTTTTAAAGCACCTTAGTACACAACTATTTTTGTTTTACCTTGTATGCATTATCTTGTGGAAGTGAATCTACAACAACCAAAAAATAAAGTTAGCTATTACAATTTACATCACATTCTCCGTTCCTATCAATGAAATTCAAATCCACGACCTTTGCACTGAAAATGTGATCATTGAAATGTCCCTTTGAGACATTTAACTATTTTAATATCATATACGCTACCCACAAGCTAAATTATATTGACAACTACGAATAAATAAATAAAGTGAGTGTTACGAATCCACATGTGAGACACAGAGATGACTAGACTCGAACTCTGGTTACTAAAACTCAATTCAAGTATTTGATTCGATGGAAAAGAAAATTAATACACATTAAATTCAAGACTTAATAAGTTGGTTCTTTGGGTTAGACTCTTAACATATACATCGAGCTTCTTTTGCTAGTAATCATAGGCCTGATTCTCCCACCAGTAAGTAGTTAGGCATAATTTATAAGAGCGTCTCAAATTTGAGTCTGATCCACAAGTCTGACCTATGTCGACCGCAGTTTTGCCGGGCTCGGAAGTGACAACTTATATGTCTACCTCTGCATATGGGCAGACATGACAATCTGCACATACCACATCGACCTCACCAGTACCCACACCCATCCTACCGCTATATCGCCTATAAACACCTTCCCTTCTACATCCTCTTAATCGGGAGAGAAATTTTAAAGGCTGAACCATATACCGAGCACATAAAAATCATTGGTTCTTCAACCTCTCTCCCTAAACGTGTACCGTGTAACAATCAGCTGGTCTAACACTTGAACTTAAGCCTTGAGAGACCTGAATTCAAATTCCGCTGCATTATTTATTTATCCCATAAACTTTGTGAATAAAGGTACAGAGATATAATATTGGAAGTGAAAGGAAAGTTACATATTAATTTGACTCCCATGTCAGCAAAAACATCTCTGGGCTCCATCTCCAAGCTGCTAGGATTGTCCTTCACATACATCACCAAGTAAAAATTGATCCCAACAAAATCAAACGAACCCTTAACCAGCTCAGACTCTGCATCACTGAACCTCGGGATCCTCGATCCCGCGTTCTTCTTCACCACCTCCGGATAATCCCCAAAAACCAACGGGTGCACAAACCTGCACCACACAATCACACCTCGTACCAACTTTTTTTTTATCAGCAATAACCGCAGATGCAAGAATTGGAACCAGCGACCTCATGACTCACCAACCAATGAAGAAATCATTGACTCTTTGAACTGCCATCTCATCTTCTCTCGAGTTCGTCACGGGAGTGAACCAGATCGCTAAGAGATTTATCCCTACGAATCCTCGTTGACTTTCCTGAGAAATCCATGATCATAACATAACATAGTTGATATCATAAAAAATATACATCATAGGTTATAGTTGAAATTCAAGTATACCCAATACTTTGTCCTGTAAAGTCTTGTAATTGATGCGTGTGACAATAATATATTGTGAGCAGCAAGGTATGGCTCGGTCGAGGAATCGCCTCTCGAGCAGTTTTTCAATAATCCGAACGGGAAAGAGCATCGCATAGGACCAAGATTCCCTTGGTCATAGCCAGACAGAACAAAAATGTTGGCCTCGTTCACGGTTGTCCAATGCGACACTCTGTCCCCAAACTCTCTGAAGCACACTTCAGCATATGATGTGAAGTCTTTCCTGAAGTATATTCACTTTACGTGAGACTATGTACGTAGAAAAAGATAAGGAAAAAATAATGTTAAGAGTAATGTACACTATTTTTCTATCGACCCATCCCCCATATTCGTCTTCCAGCGATTGTGGGAGGTCGTTATGGTGTAATGTCACGTGAGGCTCGATTCCTGCGCTCGTGACATTAAAACAATGGGTAAATATTAGCAAATACAAAGAACTATCTCCACAACGATTCAGAAGCTGTATCGTATACTTTTATCTATAAATTGTTCATTTTCGTTCACGTGTAAGATTTTGACGATACATTTATAAACTGGTTATGTAACATTATATAACAATAGTCATTATAATGTATCTGAGCGAAAGTGAACAATCAATGAAAATAAGTATTAATTTGCATCTTAACCAAAAAAATGTTTTGGGTGTAACCATGGATGAGTAGTTGGTTGATGAAGTTGTTGTAAAATTGCAAACCTTTTTGGTTGATCGATCCTCTCCCATCTGTTGGAAAAACACCAAAACAGCATGTCAATCACAAGTTTGGTGATGTTTTGTATCATCATAACACAGTCGAGACTAAATCTTCATACACAATTTGTCGAATTAAAAAAAATGGAAGTGAACGACCATTGTTTGGTTAAGAATATTAATGAAGTAGTAGCACAATGTGTGTACTTGGTATGAGCCTTGACCATGAGATGGAAAATCTATAGGCTTCTAAGCCCATCTCCACCATCAACTTCACATCTTCCTGCACAAATTAAACTGTTAAACCCCAATTCACAGGAGCGATTGAATCAATGTATCTTAGATACGAGGTCTAAATTATTCGAGATATGACCTTGTATTTGTGATATCCATCGCATGCCACGTCTCCATTGGCTCCACCTATGTACCCTGAAAACCAAAAACGTTCACACAAATAAATGAACATGGTAGTTTTCAAAAAAAAAAATATATTTTAAATGAACATGGTAATATTTAAATTTACCTTATGTTCGAGAGTGTATAGCTCACTTTTCAAAATCCCTCTTTTAATTTAAATTTAAATGTCTTTTTGCTGATGAAAAAATTAGAACTCGATTAAGATCGCTCTTGACATATTCGCAAATATATGGTATATATAACTCTATGGTGGTGTTTATTACTACTTTTGAATGAAAAATGTTACAAAATAAGTTTTACTTTTTTCCTCTTTAATTTTTTCTAAGCCTATAATTAGTTTGTTTCAACTTAGTTTTAAGGGTAAATTGTAAAAAGCTTTTGTTTGTTCATAACAGACGAAAATGTCATTGAAATTAAATTTTTAGAAAATCAAAATACTTTTTTTAAATCAAATTTGTTGGATTCCCTCTTGACTCTGAAGTCGTCTTGACCGAAAATCTCATAGACAAACATCTATAGGATGTGAGATAAGAAGAAAACAGTTGACAACTACATTTTACCATTTATCCTAGTTTTAAAATTATAACTTTCCTTGTTTTAAAATTATTCAGATATCATAATTGATTACCAATTCAATTAAAATATCAAATTCTGGACTATAATTTCATAAACTAAATTAAAACACAAGCCACAAGCCACAAACATTCAAATCCTAGTTCTGTTCAAACATTACTTAAAAAGAAGAGACACACCTACAAATGAAAATGAAACCACCCATAAAAACAAAGAAAAAACAACAAAAAAAGAGGAGCAGATTGATTAGCAGGGCTTACCATCATGGGCAAAGGTGTCCCATATGCTTGGAGTCCTCCCATCTTGATCTGCTGCTCCTTCAACCTATTTGTGTTCATCGTATCATCGCTCGAGCTTTCAGATGGATCAGACTTTAACACGATAACACTCGATAAATGAAAGGAAAAATGAAAAAGAGACCTGATAAGCAGAGGTTCCAGAACCAAATACAAAGGCAGGAGCTGCTGGAAAATCTGCTCTACTATAGCTATCAGCTGCAAGAACTATAGGATTCACAACAACCAGTACAAGAAGCAGCAATGAGAGCATCTTCAGAGTTGAGAAATATCCAGAATATGTGTTTTTACCTACTTAAATACAAGTTTCAACTCAACCACATAATAATAACAATCTCTTCTTAGCCACATACCACTTTTGGCCTTTCCCATTTATAATATAACATGTCCTTGTCCAAGCCTGGAAAAGAAAATTCTGCCCACCACTTTTTCCCAAGAAAATTTGGATGCAACTCCATTACAACAATCCTCATTTATGGCTCCCCCCACTTTTTCATGAGGAAATTTGGATGCAACTCCATTACAGCATATTTCACCAAGAAAATTTATGGCTGCCCACACTTTTCCTGAGAAAATTTCATTGCAGTATTTTACCAAGAAAATACTTAATTTTCATCTTTTTCCGCTCTGTTAAAGTCTCGCCTTGAAAATAATATTAGCAAGAAAATGTGAATTTCGACATCAGAATTACTGTGAATCTCGTCATCACTTGATAAATTTGAATCTCGTCGCCATCACTTAATAGAGACAATGGTTAGTCAATCATCCACAGGTAAATTGTTTATGAAATTAATTCTTTCTATTTAAGAATAGTAGAGCAAAAGATTTTATGTACAGAATCAAGAAAATGCTATAACAAATTTTTGACGGTAAGCTCTACACTAACACATACATTTAATATCTTTTGCAACTCTCCAGAAAGTACTACTATTGTAATATCATTGTAAACCTGTATATAAACTCATCTCGAGCTTGTGATTGGACTTCTCCGGTGATTCAAGTGCCTCGCCTCGCGATGGTCTCCTCTCGGCTCTGGGGTCCTTGGTGTGTGCTTTGAGGAGTGAAGGCGCTCCAATGTGGCCAGAACATCGGACATGATCGGCCTATTCTTTGGATCTGTGTGGAGGCACTGGACCGCGAGCGCGGCTGCAGCTTGGGCGGCTTTCTTGGAGTACTGACCCCCGAGCCTCGTGTCCATTATTCTCAGAACCCGCCTGTTGTCGTTCAGGAACGGCTTTGCCCAATCCACCAGGGAGTCTTCAACTCCCACAGCTCTCTCGTCGTCCAGTGCCCGTCTCCCGGATAGTAACTCTAACATGACTACTCCGAAGCTGTACACGTCACTCTTTGGGGTCAAGTGACCTGCATAGTTAAATAACAGCCCCGTCTTAGAATCTTTTTATGATATTAATAATTACGCGGCAAAATTGATTCACTATCCTTAATAAGGCCTCTAAATATATTTTCTATGATTATTTCTGCAACCAAAGCAATTCTACAGGTTCTGCTAAAAATTAAGTTACCAGACTAATTATTAGATACTAATTTTTCTTATTCCACATTGAACTTTTACTAGCACGGCGACTGCAAATTTGTAATACCAATAACAAAATTTGCAATAACACGGTCATGACTTACGAGCGGAGAAAATTAAACTGACATTAATAAATGTCAAGCTCATATCAGAAATAATTCTAGCTACCACGGCATGAATAACTCTTCCTATTGTGTTCTCGATACTCAAAGTCAGTCGGCACATTTTAGCTGTCTTGGACGCATTTAATCCAATTATTACTTGTTCCCTATAAAATGTTATAACAAACCAGTAGTTAGTTAAATGCGAACCTGTTGCCACATACTCTGGGGCGGCGTAACCTCGTGTTCCTATAACTCGTGTTGAGACATGAGTGTTATCTCCCGTGGGTCCATCCCTTGCTAAACCAAAATCTGAAAGCTTTGCATTGAAATCCTGTGCAATATAAAAAATAACCCATCAGAAGGTCAAACTGATTGAATGAATTTAACTGAACCATGAATACGAAACCGTCCAGAAACAAGGGGTTACAGTGTTTCAGCATACCGAGTCGAGTAGTATGTTGGAAGCCTTCAGATCACGGTAGATCACATTGGTATCAAGACTATGTAAGAAGGCCAGTCCCCGTGCAACACCTATTGCAATATTCATCCGAATAGCCCAAGAAATAGGTTGAACACCTTCTGCAGAAAAAAGAATCCGTTTTTTTGTTGAGAAGAGCATTACAAGAAGAAATATAAAGTGGAAATGGTTGCTCCTAAGTTAGAGTCAACTTTTATGCACCAAATTTGTTCTGAAAATTGAAAACTTCACAAATTACTCAAATGGTTCTTGTTTAGGTTTCCTTTATATATGGATCAGGAAAGTTTAATTTTCATATCAGATTTTTTGCCAGTTAAAATGACTTACTTCTGAATAAATGATTCTCCAAACTCCCCTTTGGCATGAACTCATAGACGAGCAGTCTGTTCTCTGACTCTGAGCAATACCCGATGAGCTTCACGAGATTTTCATGGCGAAGGGTACCGAGATAATTAACTTCAGCCTGCCAAGTGAAAGAGATCGAACAAAGTTGATGAGAATCGGCAGGGCTACGAAAGAAGTAAGTTAATTACAGTTTAGTGCAAACTATACATACAAGCCATTCCTTGTGGCCCTGATAGCTTTCTGACTTGAGCCTCTTGATGGCCACTATCATTCCAGACCCCGGCTTTGTTGGAGCTAAAGTGTTCACGTCAATCCAACCTTTGAAGACACACCCAAACCCTCCTTCTCCAAGTAGAGTCTCGGAGCGGAAATTTTTCGTGGCATTCTTGAGATCACTGAAGCTGAAGGACTTGAGATTGGTGGACGCGGATGAATCAACTTTGAATTCTATTGGAGATTTGTGGAAACTTCCCGAAGGCGCGCTTGAAGAAGTAGAATCGTGTTTTGCCTTGCTATGTGATTTTGTGCTTTCTAAGGAAGTCAAAAGTACAAAATTTATAAGTTTTGCAAGAACACGAGACTTTGATGCTAGAAAAAAATCATATATAAATAGTGAGCAGGACATGAAGCTGCAGAAACACGGAGCTGCCTGCACATGTTAACTTATAACCCTATTTCGGTAAATCATTGATGCAAATCGCTATTATGCACACAAACAGAGATTCAATAATTTTGCATTGCTAGCTCTAGATGGAATTCAAAGTAGACTTCCCTACCTTAAGATCAAGAATAGCTAAAAATATGCCAACATAAACAGGAAATGGAAACACAACAGACTACAAAATAAGTAAAGAAGAACTAAATAAAACTCAAAGAGCCCATAAAGCAGGAAGCAACAAAACCATATCCTATATAACTGAAACTTGAGCACAAAGCTGAAACATGCACTCCAATCATCAAAACAACACTAGGTGCTAGTCATATAAGGCTGAGGACTAATTGGGAATTAATCAGATTCATCTGGGATTTTCAGAACACTGATTATAACTAGTCTTGGCAGAAACATCATGGTTACACAAATTTCTAGCCTAGCAGCCTTCGATTTCTACATAAGCAGAAACCAGAAATAAACACAAGCAGTTGTATTGTACCTGGAAACAAGCTGGAGGAAGCATGAGCACACTTAGCAGGCTGTCTGAAGCAATTACCCATGACTGAGTGAGCCAAGGATCAACACTCAACCCAAAAAAAAAGAGAGATTTGGAGACCCTTTTAAGTGGGTTGGCTGGAAAAAGAGGAAAGGCTCCTCCTTGATGAGGAAGGAACAACAAGTCAAAGGAGGAAACCTCCATTGAATGCAATCAAATTTAGAAAATGGTGAATACCATCTGTTTTGGTCCCACCTCATGCTTAATTTATTGGAGTATTGACCACTGCAAAAGACAAAGACCACCTCCAACCTTGACTCAATCAAAACCTCACAGCAATCACTCAAAATAACAACACATATGATGTCACTGAATATATTAACCAATTAATCTACATGCTTATAAATGAGAGTAGTCTCTTGCTAAACTATAAATTACTCTATCAATAAAAAAAAAACCTAACAAAATAAAACATCAACAAATTAATCAGCAAGTCTCTTGCTAAATTATAAATTACTCTATTTAACAAAAACCTAAACAACAACATTAAATCAATTGTGCTTATAATCATTAATTACTCAACCTAAAAACCCATCTCTTACAGCTTCCACAACCTCAGGACCTACCATAATTCAATTAAGATATGAACACACTATTTCAGATTCAAGCATGTGCTTAATTGGTACCTTAAATATACAAAACAGATGATATAATCCACAGAACAAGGTCAACTGTGACACGATCGGTGCGCTGTGATAGAGTGTGAAAGCGAAATAGGGCTTGACTGAGAATCAGAGCTTATTTTGACCGCAACCATGAACACAGCCCCACCACCCAGAAAAATCCAACCTTTCGTCTTCGATTTGAATTGATGATTGATGCAATGAGGTAAATGGATTGGTGGGTTAGTTGGGTACGTGCTAAAATCGGAAACATACACAGAAATTGGGGGAAATGATTCGGAGAGTGAAACAAACACAGAAACTCGGGCAATAAATAATACACTTCAAAAATGCAAATATCTTTTCTAAATAAATACTCACTAAAAAATATATTTAGTTCATTAACTATATATTAGGGATAATGACACTTTCATGTCCTAATTATTTTTCTTTTCGTATCTTAATAATTTTTTTTGACAACCTACCTCTAAAATATTTAATACACCTTAAATATCCCTAGTTCAATTGAAAAAAAAATAGAATTGAACTAATAGTGAAATCAAACTGGTTCAAATTGGGCCGGTTCAAATCAGATTCATTTACTCGATCAGAAGTATTGTAGATATATTAGGCATTTTAAAAATATGTTGTCATAAAAAAATTGTCCATGTATTACAAAGATAAAAAAACAATTAGGGTATGAAAGTATTATTTCGCTATAATTAGGTGTAATAAAGTATCATTATTACTATGTATTATTATGGATAGTTGAAAGTGAATAAATACGAGTGTTGTTAATTTCGTAGAGACTAGAGTTGATAGGTCATATATGGGTCCCCTTGAGTTGGTATAGAGTTGACGCGACCACCAAAAGAATTCAATTTTAAAAGTGGGGAACAAAAATTATATTTTAGGGGTAATTTTATGAATTTGGGTTAACAGTTTTCTCAATTAATTATGGTTATGGTCGTGAATTTCAGAATTTGGGCAAAACTCGACTCGCCGAAAAATGAGAATAATTTAGAATTCGAGTAAAACTCGGCAAATTCGACAAAATTCGTTTTGTATTAAAAAATAATTTCGTATCTAAATATTTACTATAAAAAAATTTAATTATATATAATCACTTGTAATTCAAATTTTAATAAATCACATTTTTTAAAATAAAATTCTCATTATTCATTAATTTTTAATCAATTATTATTGCAGGACCCAGTCAAAAGTGCTTATCGAGCTATTTGCAAGAGGGAAAATGTGTGATCCTCGCTAGTCCAAGGTACCAGCTGGAAAGAGATCTGGAAGTTGTATGTCCCATCGAAGGTAAAAATCTTCATCTGGCCGGCGATATCAAACATGCTTCCGAGTAGGGATCACGAAGGTCGACTTATGGACGCGCTGTGCAGACTGTATACGGGATATCTCCAGCCCGATGAGGTGGAGGTTGTAGGAGTCAGGGAAGCGATATCTTGGGCGAAAGGGAAGCGCTGGAGTGCGGTGGGGATCGAGACGGACTGTCTTCAGGTGGTAAACCAGGCCCATAAAGGACAACAATTAAATAATATGTTCGGGGGTATTATCTTCGACTGCAGGTGCCTCCTAACAGCCCCCGGGTCTAATATCTCGTTAACTTTCGCCCGTCGATCATGTAATAAAACGGCTCACGAATTAGCCAAGCATGCGTTAACTAACAATAGTTAGGATTATAGTGAGGGGTCTGTCCCACCATCTGTAACTTCAGCTGTCCGACATGATGCCGGGTTGGTTGCATTTTATTAAATAAATAAGTTCGTTTTCAAAAAAATATTATTATCATTACAGGACCAAATAATTGTTAAAACCCAAATAATTACCAAAATAGTCCAAGTAAATATAAACATTTTAAAGTAAAATAATTATATACCAACTCTTCAAAAGATCAATACAAATAATTTGTCTAAAAAAATTTAAAAAGAAAGAGAATGGCTCATGGCAAGATTTTTAAATTTTTTTCATATGAACCATTGAACTAAAAAGCTTAATATAAAGATTTTAAAAATGGGTAATTACAGATCAGTACACCCGCCGAAACCTCATTTCAAGATCAGTCTCCTAAGTTTGAAATTTTTTTCTCGATCCCCCAAGTTTAAAACGTTAACACTTTAGTTCAAATTCAGTTAAATCTAACAACAATACTATTCATATTTTTTAAAATACCCAAAATGTCCCCGTTATAATTTACGTAGAGTATATTTATTTTACAAATGTAAAATTACGATTGTAGCCCTCATTTGCATAACAAACTTGACTTAAGCTTAAGGGTAAATTAGTATTTTCGATAATCAAAACAAAAAATAAAAATTATGGAAGTAAAATTACTATAATGCCCTCTTCTTCAACCTCCCATCTCTCTCACCCTGCCCATCTCTCTCACCCTGTCCTCTCTCTCTTTGGTTCAATTTGGACAAAGCATTTTATCAATTAAATGCAAGTACTATTTTATCCATATCTTTTTGCATTATTTGAGTACTCACCAAGGCTCTTTGTTCTTAAGATTAGTTTCTTTAAAAGCAAATACTGAAAGGCCCTCAATTTGAACATACCATTTTATCAACAAATCATTGTCAACAAGTGTTCATTTTATCAACGCAGTACTGTCAACAAGTATCTGATAAAAAACTGAACAAATTTTATCAAACAGAAAATTAACACATTATTATAACCCCCTAACAAAACACAATATTAATATAGTTTTTCAGAGGGTTGGGCTCCGGAAAGCGCGACGGTGGGCTGGGCTCCGGCGAGCGCGACAGTTGGATGGGCTCTTGCGAGCGCGACGGTTGGCTAGGCTCCGGCGAGCGTGACGGTGGCGTCTGGACCTCGACTCACCGGCGCACCATCGTGCTCACCCTGCCCGCCCCTGAAATCGCTCATCGTCTGGTTCAGCCTGATGTCGTTCGCAAATCTGAACTCCGACCATCGCCACCTTGACTTAATGAAGGATTCTTCGTGCTAGTTCCGGCGGCGAGGACTATTGGATGGTCGCGCAAGGGACGGTCTTCGACCAATGCCTGGATGCCGAGCTCGCGAAATCGACTGCGGTTGTCGATTCGTGGCCTCCGCCAACGATTTGTGGCCGGCGTCTCCTGGGTTCTCTCCGGCCATGGCTGATGGAGGGCGCAGAGGTTAGAACCGCCACTGCCGGAGGTTGAGAGATGAGAGATCTAGCAGCAACAGAGATAAGAGAGGCGAGAGAGATGGGTTACCCATTTTAATTTTTTAATTATTTCAATTGTTAACTTAAAAAGTCAATTTTGGCCTCTATTCATTATTTTGTTTATATATTTAATTGGGGTAAAATGGGTATTTCACAATTATCTCAATTGTTACCCAATATTGGAATTTAATATAACAGGGGTATTTTGGACTTTTTACAAATAACATCAGTTAAATCTAACATAATTTGACTTAAGTGTAACGTAATAAAACTTGAGGGACCGAGAAAAAAAAATTCAAACTTGGGGGACTGATCTTGGAATGAAGTTTTAGTGGGTGTACTGATATGTAATTACCCCTTTTAAAAATGCTAAATAAAAAATATTGCAATGGACACTATAATGAAGAGGCTTAAATGCTTAATTAATGGCCAAATTAAAATATTGTCCTCTAATTTACGGCCCAATTTCTAAACCAGACTCAAGTTTGGATATCCTAAAAATTGGTACGTCTTCTTTTTCCTTAGAGTATTGCAGCAATCACTGACTGACCAAGACAGAAACGCCCTTCTACAACTATGTGCACACTATGTTGCCGCCACGCTGCCAGTCGAGGACCGACGCAACGTTCTATCCGCCACACCTCCGGCGAGATCGGCGGCTCGTCCGCCTCACCTGTTTCGATTTGGGAAAACCAGCTTGGTTCGATGGTTTACGGCGCCTCTCTGCCGCCTTGGTGGTTGTCTCGGCCGTGTTCACCGAACATTGACCGAGTTCCAAGTGATTTTTGATGAACTCGTCTCGGTGAGGCACACAATACCAGGCACCGGCCGGATTCCAGTCATGTTCCGACGAGTTTTAGAACACTGACTATAGCTAATATTTTTTTATGTACTTCGAGAGGTGCACTGAATTTTATTTTTCTCACTCGACTAGAATCCGTTAATTTTTCACATAAAATGACTTAAATACCCTTCATGAACATCTAAATTTTCAAATTTTGTTATTCACATGTTTCCCTTCCTCATCTCTCTCCTCTCCTCTGTGAGAACTTGGAACTTTGGAATATTACACGACCTATACGGCCTGAGTCACCAAAACAATCAATCCAAAAAAAGAGATAATTCCAGATGCATTACCTTGGTTATGTTTGATTATTACATGACATACTCTAGAATTTTTCGTATCAGGGTGACTACCCTATCATTTCATTTGTCTCACTGTTACTCATTCCGTCCAATTCCGTTAGTTTTTAACATTTTGACATGTGAAATTACTAAAATACCCTTAAGGGTTAAAACAATTATTATAATTGGACTGAAAAGACTAAAATGCCCTCACCTATTCATCTAATTTTCAAACCCATGCAACTTCCTCTATCTCCTCTCTTAACGACCTCCGGCCTCCGACGGTCGTGTCTCCGACCCCCAACGGCTTTGTCTCCGGCCTCTGGTCGTCTTTAGCCTCGCTCCGATGGTCTCCAACACCTCCAGCATCGCCTCCGGCCTCCTCCAACGTGTCTCCGTGTGGTAGTCAGCCTTAGCTTGCCAAAAAAATGGTGACCAAGAAATGGGCTCTTAAACAATTCTCATACTAGCTCATGTTTTGTCTGGGTTTTTGGGTTAATGTGAGCATGATAATGATAACAGTTCATTAACTAATTAATTAATTAATTTCTCATTATATTTGTTCTGTTCTTGGTTTAGGACTTCTATGAATTTTGTGCAATGGAAGGTTATACATTTTCTGGGATTGGGAATGGAACACAGCAAATTGATTGGGAATGGTGCAATTCCGGTCACCATTTTTTTCAGGCAAGCTAAGGCCGACCACCACACGGAGACACGCTGGAGGAGGCTGGAATCGATGCTGGAGGTGTTGAAGACCATCGGAGCGAGGCTAAAGACGACCGGAGGCCGGAGACACGAACGTCTGAGGCCGGAGGTCGTTATGAGAGGAAATAGAGGGAGTGGCATGGGTTTGAAAATTAGATGAATATGTGAGGGCATTTTAGTCTTTTCAGTCCAATTATAATAATTGTTTTAACCCTTAAGGGTATTTTAGTAATTTCACATGTCAAAAATGTTAAAAACTAACGGAATTGGACGGAATGAGTAACAGTGAGACAAATAAAATGATAAAGTAGTCACCCTGATACGAAAATTTTTAGGGTATGTCATGTGATAATCAGACATAACCAGGGTAATGCATCTGGAATTATCCCAAAAAACAAACTCGGTGTCGCCACAGCTCAACATGCACATTTCTCCGCCGAGTCAAAATTGGTGAAAATGGCGTCCACAAGCTCCACAATTAAGAATCTCTCTCCCATTTTTCCTCTTTGTTTCTCCTCACACCCCAATCGATCTCTTCTCCTGCCATCCTCGTTCTCGCTTCCTTTCTCTGATCTGCGGAAAGCTGCCGGCCTTCTCCTCTGTATCGCCGGCAAGCCCCCGACCGGACCTTTGAGCAAAAAGAGGAAAAGGAAGAGGAAAAATCCCACTTCCCAAAATGATGTAAATGTATTTTACATCATTAAAAGTTAGGTTTAAACATTCTGAAATCATAGCTTAAGTTGACACAATCACAAGATAAAACACATTTTAAATTGGTCATTTACAACTTTTGTTCAACATCTAGATCCAAACCATAACTGAGAGCTTCCATAACATCAAGAATCTCAGTCAAAACTGGCTTCATCCTTCCCTGCACCAACACGCCCTTAGGCCCTAGCCATGAGATTAGGCTTTAGCATAACCTAGTTATGATGAAATCGAATGTAAAAAACCTCTATTTGATGAAATCAGATGCAAAAATCAAGCTTCCTTCTCGTATCTCTTCAACTCATTCAAACTTAAGTTGTAGACAATAGCGGGAGTGACTTAAAGCTCCGAAGAGTCTTGAGTGTTAGATACGGGGTTAGTCCATAAACGCAAATCGAGTAATTAGAACATTCATTCAAGCATGCAATAATTAATGAAGTTGAAGAAGACGAATAGAATGAATGATACTTTATTATTATTGAATATCACCGTCACAATACATAATATTTACTTAACTTGTGATTCGGTATTGGACAGATGAAGAAAGAGGAAACAATTATCGACGAGGCACGGTAATCCGCTTTCCTTGAGACGAATTTTGCCCCCGTATGGACAAATCACTCCTAGGATACAGCGTCGATCGTATGCAAACTCTGAACCGTGATGTAGAGAGAATCAGGTAAGATGAACTAGAGAGAGAGGTGGTCAGGTAGGGTATTTTTCGATGTGTCTTGATTTCTCCAGAAGCTATCTATTTATAGGCTCAAGGAAAAGTTGAAACCTAAAGGGAAATGAAAATAAATAATTACAAATTTCTTTCTTGGGGAGAAAGACAATATCTCAGAAATTTCTCTTAATTTCTAATTAAGAGATTTTTCCTTTTAATGGCGCAATATGACCACACTTATTTTCAAATAAATAATTATTTTGGAAATATTTTACACTTAGAAAATATCACGGAAATATTTTATTCATAAATAAAAATATTTAATTCTTCAATATAAATATTCCAAAAATATTTATTTATTTCCACATTGCAAGATGCAGAATATTATTTCCGATTTAAGGAAAAAATATTTATTCCCAAATTTACTGACTTGGAAAATATTTATTTCCGAATTATATTGAAAAATATTATTCTCAGTTTACAAATTGAAAATGTTGATGGAAATTCGTTTTTGTGCCTTGGTGAAAATGTGGCGGATTTTCGGCCCCCAAAATTTCAGCATAACTCATTTCAAGTGGTCATCTTTGAGATTCAATTTCTCATTCACCTCTTGTCCATTTAGAGCTAGTGATATACTGTTGGAAAGCTCTCATATCCTAGATTATGTGGAGACAATATACCGTTCTGTAGCCTTGAAGCTTGGAGATCAATTAACCTCGATTCAGGGGAGACAAAAAATTGTTAAAAAATAATTTGTGCTTTTTTCCCTGTTTGGTTGAAGAAGAGGGCATGGAGAGAAATTGGGGCTCAATATATATATAGGGGTGTAATCAATGGGGAACTAAATGTTAATTTGTGAAATGGGGAACTATTGATGCTATTGATGTTCGTTGGATGTAATTATTGACGGATGAGATTTTAGCGCGCGAGTGGTAATTTTTTTTTTATAAATGTAATTCATATATTAATTTTGTATGACTAATGGGGTAGGATCGTAATTTTGCATAGGAGTGTTTCAGTGTGGGGCTAGTTTGGTAAATTTATATGTAATGCATTTTGTACACGTTCAGTAACTGCTCATAGTGGGTGTGTGGGGTGTGTGTAACCGATTTTGGCGCTTGTGTGTACTTGAACCGTTTAGTGTGTTCCGTATATATGTGCACGTGCGTACTGTCAGAGATAGAGTTAGTGAATTAGCTGGTTGTGGGTTTAGTTAGTGTACTGATTGTGTTGATTAAGACGGAAAACATGAAGGTCGAAAGTACAGGTTTGTGTGTTTAGTATTTTGGTTGGTTGTTTTTTTCTTATTTTTATTAATTTGTGAGTAGTGTGTGTGGAGGTTTGTTTGTGTATCAGGAATTGAAATTGTTTTGTGTGTTTTATGTATTCAAGGTCAAGTTGTGAATGTGAAGACCGAGGTTATTGTATTGGAAGATGATTCTGACGTTGAAGAGCACGAGACATTGGCCAACTGGCTCAAGCGTCGGATTGAAGTATCTGGAGATGGTCCATCCCAGAGGAGGATCATTGGCAACTCTACTAGTTGTTATGGGGTTGGGGTCAGTTCAGTAAGTTCTAAATTGGTGCCCAATTTAATTTTCAGGAAGGGGGCCAGGAGTATTGTGAAATCTGGAATTAGGTCATCTATTCGTCGAGGTCGGAGTGTCAGTGGTGTGGCTGCGAGGGTTAGGAATAGTGGTATGAGGAGAAGAGGTGGGGAGAATGCAATTCCGCCCCCAGGCCACCGTCACCTCTTGAACGTTTGGACTCTCAGTCTTCACCCATTGGTTTGTTTAACGCTGTTAAAAAGATGTCTGTGGAGCAGAGGAGGGATGTAGAAGAGATTGGGTTCGGAAGCATGCTTCATATTGGCGTTAGTCATGTACCAACTACATTGGGGTTTTGGCTAGTAGAGCATTTTGATGCAAATTGTGTATCTCTTATGTTGGAGGGAGGTAGGCAGGTAAGGATGACAGAGGAAGATGTGGAGTGTACTCTTGGTATTCCTAGAGGTTGCAAGGAGATTGTTATGAAGAAACCCGGAGAGGCATTTGTGTCGCTGCTTCAATGGAGGGCTCAATTTGGTACAGCTAACGGTACTATTTTACCATCTGATATTAATGACAAGATGGTTGAACAGAAGGATGGAGGTGTATTGTTCAAGCAGAATTTCATGGTGGTATTTTGCACTATAATGATTGAGTTCGGTTCTAGTAGATTTGCTAACCAGTCGTTTTTTCGGGCTATTGAGGATGTTGATAGAATCAGGGAGTTCAATTGGTGTGCTGCAGTAATAGATAGTTTGGTGAAGACGAAACACCAATAGGTTGCACAACATGAAAATGGGAAGAAGAGATTTTATGGTCCTCTTACGTTTCTCATGGTTAGTAAGCTGGTTATTATCGTTTTTTTATTGTAGAGTAGTGATGGTATATGTCAAATATTTGTTGTATATAGTTTGCATGAATGTATTAATTTTGTTGTTGTGTTTCTTTTTTGTGTGTAGTTATTTTATCTAGATCGTGTTGAGTATGAGCGGACAAAGGTTCCTCGTGTATTTCCACCGTTGGTGGGATGGACTGACGATGCAGTCAGAGCTCGCATAAGGAAAGAAGAGAGGAGAAGAGATTTTGGTAAAGGGTTTTTGATTGTTGACAGGGTGATTAGGCATGCCGCTCCGAGCAGAAGTTCGTCTAGTGGTGGTGTTATGAAGATGTCGAGGAGTTATGGTGTTGACGATGGATCGCCAGGGACGGTAATGGCGTGTTATTGATATATTATTTGAATTTAAATTTTTATATAATTGTAATGAGCGTCACGATTGATGTTGTAGAGTGTCATGAAAGATATTGGAATGGTATGGAGGGATAAACAAGAGCGATTTGTGAAGCTAAAGGATCTGTTTGGTGTCGCGGAGGAAGTGATGGGTGGGGCGGATAAGTTGGTTGCGAGGTGTAAGGCTGATCATGGGGTTAACAAATATTGTGGATTTGCCGATGATCCATACTGGAACGATCCCCTTGTTCTGGATGCTTTTGATGCTATTTATGAAATTTTGCAGAAGAAGAGTGCAAGAGCGATGGTGTCAAATGAAGGGATGGATGTTGCAGATGTTGGGATGTCATTTTCTTTGGGGATTGAGGAGGTAGATGAGATGGTATGTGGGTCAATGAAGTCGGAGTTGGGGACTCCAGAATGTAAGCCCCGGAAACTTGAATTTCCCGACGACATTGATGTTGGTGGGAATGTTGAATGTGAGGTTGGGAACATAGAATTATCTGGTAGAGTACAAAGATTATCGTGGTTTCGGTTGTCGCCATTTACGGAGCGGGCTACAGATTTTATTAGTGAGATTAAATCGAATGAAATTAGACTATTCGACTAGATTATGAAAGGCGAGGTCGGGGGTGACAAGTAAGTATTGTTGATTAGTATATTGTTTAGTAGTTATGTAGTTGATATATTATTTAATTTAATGATTTTCATTATTTTTTTGGCTGTAGCAAGATGGTATTTAAGGAAGTCGGGGATATCTTTCCTCTGTTTTGGAAAGATGTGCAGACGTTGCAGAAGAAAACATGGGTTCATGTTAGTGTTGTAGATGCATGGTGTCGGTTTTTGAACGATATGGAGGGTCTGAAGAGTCCCGAGGCGCCCAATCGTGCGTATATCAGTACATATGCTCCAGTAAGTGTGTATATGAAAGTCATGGTGAATTTTTCATGAAATTATAGTTTTTGAATGTTTAATGTAATATTTGTTTAGACTCAAGTGGTAAATGCTGATGAGCTGAGTAAGGATGTTGGGTTGAGGTTCGTAGAGCAGGTAAAAATTGAAGCTAGAAGGTTCAATAGGCGGATTAAAGAAACTGATTTGGTGAGTGCTAATTGTGTTGTTTATTCATTTTTTATATATGTGTATCTAATTTTGTGTTTTTATTTTGTGTAGTTGTTTGTTGCTGTCTATATTGATGAACACTATATTATGATGTGCTTTGACACAAGGGATGGTACTATTGAGCTATTTGATAATTTGATTAGCGATATATCCGATGAAGTCCGGTATCGGGGGAAGCCGGATTGGATAGTAAGTTATAGTTGTTTGGTTATTGTGGATGTTCTTTCTAATATAGTCTTATTGATTGTTGTTCGTGTTGTTGGGGTTTTTGTAGCGGAAGTGTATGTGTGCAGTAGTTGCTAAGTTTGATGTTACACTTGCTGTGAAATTCCAAGAAGGTGAGATTAGAAGAGTATGTCTGCCATGGGCATCAAGGGCAAACAAAGATGATTGTGACATTTTTACTATGTGGCATTTGGAAAGTTATTTTGGCAGGAGTTATTGGACTGGCGCATTAAAGAGGGATGCAGTAAGTCGTGTTATTATGTCTCAATATATGTTTTTGTGCGTTTAGGTTTTATGTTGTTGCCCTTTATTGAACAGGTGATGCAAATGTTCAAGTTGAGAGTCAGATTTTTGTTCAAATTGATTACGTGGACCAGGAACCTATGTTGGGATGAGATGTATGCAGAAGCAGCTGCGAAGTTGAAGGAGCAGAAGATTGATTTTGTGGTAAAGAAGGAGCATCGAGTTATTTAATGTTGCACCGTTTATGAAGTATGTGTTTTAGTTGTTATGTTGTTTTATTGGTTGGGCAAATTTTTCTTTAGAGTTGTGTTGGTATATTGAAACTTGAAATCTTGGATTAATGGAGCTGTGGTTAATTTTTTTGGCAAGTGGTATTGTCATGGTTAATGAAATTTTACAGAATGATACAAATATTGCACTGGTGCATACTTGGTTGTGTGATTTTGATAATGAAGTTCGGTTTTAGGGTTGATCTTGTTCATTAATTTGTTATGATTGTGTTGCTTAAAGTGGTGTTATGAATATAGGTTGTTTAGTTTTATGTAATTGAGTTGTAGTGTCAGTTATCGATCTTGTTTATATGATTTTGAAACGTCGGATGCAGATGATGGAAATGGGATGTCCCAGGTTAATGCAATATTGATTCCATTGTTGTGTTTATTAGATTTCATATCTAGTTTGAATAGATGTGATAGTGGGTTTTCATTCATTTATGCTATAAGCTAGCATGTGAGTGTGCATAAATGAAATAGTCTGATTGTTGAATTTGAATTGCAACATCTCAGTTTATGAAGCTTGTGTGTCATTCTATTATTCTTTTGTACCTAATATAATTTATGAAATTTGCATTTGTGAGTTTGGAATATTGGTAGCAGAGAATGGTAAGTGTGGTATAGCAGTGTCTTACATTAATTTTTCATTATTTTTGTAGTTAGGTTTCTTTAAGTAATGCCACGAATTAGACGGTGGAATTTTGAAAATGTAGATGTAGAGTTTGTTACTTGTAGCATCTCAGTTCATAAGTTGGGTGTTTAATATTTTTGTCAGTCGATAGGTTAATTAATTTATGAAAGATGTTTGTGTAATTTTGAAATGTTGTAGGAATTTGACTGTATATATGGTGCCACGGGCTTAACCATTAGTGTTTCTTAAATTCAGTTTATAGTGTCATAGAATAATGTATGAAATTTATTTGTGTGGTATTGGAATGTTGACAGGTTAGAAAGGTGAGATTGATATCTTATTATATGACATTGTTGTTTCAAGATGTTGATTCTTAGGAGCAGGTAATGGGAAGCGTGACAATCAAGTTGCAGAGATCAAGGTTTCAGAGGACAATAGTTAGGTGTTATGTGTAAGAATGAATGTAGTTTGATAGTTTTGATTATAAGTTTGCATGTCTTGATGTAGTAATATGAGGATATGGATGTTGTTAAATATGGTTCATAATATAATGTTGAGATATGTTTTTTTATCACAATGTTAAGGTTTCGATGTTTGATTTTATATTGTAGGTTTGTTTCATTTGTTGGATTCTATATAGATAATGCAGTGCAATACAATTATTGATATATATGGGCCATAATGTTACTGTTATGTTTGGGTTGGATATATTTTACCATTGTGATAATATTCCATTGAAGGATTATAAGCAGGTAATTGTGTTGATGTGTTATTGGTTTGGCATAAGTATTATGGTGTCATTGATGATTACAGTTCTGTGATAATAGTATGTATCAAGTGATGGGCAGAGCATTGGTTTAAAATTATGGAATTTGAAAATGCAAAATGAAGATGAAGATGTAGTAACTAGGTATAGTTGATTGCAGTTCTGATTGTAGTTAGGATAGTAAGGATGGATTGCATGTCCTATTACAAAATACCAACAACTAATATACTTATGTAGTTGTTGGTGTGCAGATTTTTAAATACCCTAGAGTTCTGCATTTTCTGGTATCTGAATATCTCCTGGTGGCGCTGCATGCAAGTTATGGTTGACGTTTTCGGGGTCGGCTTGGTCGTGATTGTTGTATGCATCATCGGCCTCACCATTGCCGTCGGAACTGTCATCATCATCTGGTGAATCGTCGTCTGATCCGTCATCACTGTCCGGGTCACTCTCTTCCTCGCACTTGGTGTCCTCTGTGTCAGTGGTATCAGGATCGGTGGAGGAATATGGATCTTTGATCTAGTGACGACAATGGTGACTCAAGGTCAGAGTTGTCTGTGTCCAGACCTAGGAAAAACGTTTCCCATTCCCAGCCCAAGCGGCCTGCTCTTTTTCTGGGAGATGGAGGTATGGAACTCTCTTCTCTGCCTCTTTTTTTCCCAGTCATTTTTATGTGTTGTCTGGGAGTGGATGCTTGATGGTGGTACGTATTTAAGGGCCGGGAGCGGTTATAGAAGTTGAGGAGGTGGGATGTGGGTGATGGTGAGTTGGCAGTTGACTGTGCACGTGTAACAAAGAGGGGTGAGATTTGAGTGGGTGTATCGGGTGGTGTGAGTGATGATTTGAGCAGGAGATTTTGGTGGTTGTATCTGAATACCAAAAGTTATTTGGGTCTTTGATGTTGATAAGCAATTAATGGTATTAATGGTAGTGGGGTTGACATGCAACAAAGTATTTTGTGAGTGTGGTATGGTGAACTACAATATAGATTTCATCATGGTGTTGGGGATGTTATTGTGGAATGAATTTTTTGAATGGCATTTGAATATTTCATTTTGAGTAATGTATGGAATAAACAACCAATATGTTGGGAGGCAGAGGATATCAAATTAAAATAACATTTAATGTGTAGTGTAATACAATGATTGAATATGTTGGAATTTAGTATGGAAATCTGAAACGTAGTATGGAAGTAAAACATAAATAGTTTTGTTTAGATGTTATGAAAAGTAGTGTCGGGGAAAATGTTATTACGCTGTAGCGATGCTCATGCTTGTTCGTCTTTGATTCGGACTTCGCACTTTCGGCTGTTGTGAGTGCCTTCTTCAAGACAATAAGAGCATTTACGGGGCTTCTTTGACTGTGATAGGTTGATTGCCTTTTCTCGCTCACTTTGTAGTCTTCTACCTCGACCTTTGTTTTTGCACACTTTTGGTATTTGGACAGTGAGTACGGGAGGTTTTGGTATTCCGGATAAGGTGTCCATGTCGATGGTAGTGGTAACGGGTGGAGTGCAATCTTCCGACGGGTTGGGAACAGTATGGTCCTTTAAGTTTGATAGGAATGTTTCTAAATCAGTGTAGGATTTGGTTTGGTCTGAAAGTATTGAGTGCACGGTTGTCCAGATTTCTAGTTTGAGAAGTCCCAATTTCTTGCTTTCTTCATGTTGTGTATGAAATGTTGAGGATGCTGGAGGTAGGATGGGCGGGTCTCGACACCAACGTTCATGAGCTATTGAGCATGGGATTTTTCTAATACCTGCAATGTTGAGGGCTGAGAAAATATGCATGCAAATTAACCCGTAACCCACCAGACGTTTGCATGTGCACTCGCAATGGTTTGTTTCCTTTTGCCTGAAAACTGTGTGTTGTGGACCGTTGTCTTCATGGACCTTATATATAATTGTATCACCATCATTGATTATGTCACTGATTCCACATTTTGTTAGTCCCTTGATGATTGCTTTTCGTATTGTGTAGAATATTGTTCTCGAGAAGACTGACCAAGCGTCGAGTTCAATGTTTGATATAGCCCGAGTGGTAGGTGTTGCGTCTAATGAGTATTGTGTCACAGTTTGCAAATGATTTTGACGTTGGTTCCCAGAATCATACCTCCACATGAACTCAACCAGTGTGAGTATCTTCGATGTATTTATACCGAATGCACTGTTTTCACTTTCTGACCTCGAGGTTGTTCGCAGTAGCATTCCCATTTTGGTGTTTGTGAAGTACACTGGGATCCAGGAGGATCGCAGCTCATACATGTTTGATAGAAATTGATTTGTTTGTAGGTTGAATTCTGAAAGCAAGCTGTGCCATGCCGATTCGAAAGCTGAAATGGTGAGTGACTCTGACCAGATGATTTTGTTGAAACGGGTGTAGAAGTCGTTCGTGGTTGGCAAATAGGGTGTCACCTGGTTTTATGCATTTGGGAAACAAGATCCAAAGATGGTTAGTACTTCATTATTGTAATTTTATTTTTTGCATGCAGTGCTATGAACATAGTACATTAGTAGCAGTAGAAATGTGATGGATTCAAAATAGGAATTTACCCTTTCATTGAATTTTTTGGTAATGTGCCACATGCACAGACGGTGTCTCGTATCTGGTAGCATCTGAGAGATTGCATTACGCATAGCTGGGTCTTGATCAGTTATAATGCAATTTGGTTGCTTGTTCTTGAAGCACTTGAGGAAGTGATCAAATAGCCATATGAATGATAAGATGTCCTCACTGGATAATAGTGCAGCTCCAAAAGTTATACTACGTTCGTGATTGTCGACACCGGTAATTGGGCAAAATACCATGGAGTATCTGTGTATTTGGTGGGTAAAGTATGTAGATATATCAGTGTGCTAACAATGGAAAGTTTGAACAAGGCTGTGGTATAAGTTTAGTTATGGAAAAGTTTAATTACCTGTTAGTACCATAAGTGGTGTCGAAGGACAATGTATCGCCATATTGTGCATAATTTTGTTAAGATACTCCGTCCGACCAGAACAGGCGGGTGAGGCGATCGCAACTATCGCTATCGTAAGCGTAGTATAGGGCCGGGTCAAATTGTTTTGCATGGGTGAATGTGTCAACAACCATTTGGACATCGCCTTCTCCTATGTGTATCTTAAGTGATCTTTGGAAATTCCTGAAATCTGTAAGTGAAGCACCTACATGCTCTGGTCCTCCGGCAATGGCACTGCAGACATTATGGGCCATTGTAGGACCGACACCCGTTTTTTGACAGTTCACTAAAAATTTCTTATGCGTGACAGTTAGCTTACGATTAGGGCGTAAGAATTGATAGCTTTCAGGTATGTAAAACTGGTGATTGTGGATGTCCACGAATTTGTACACAATATAATCCTGATTAGATGTCCATTTGAATGACATCATTGCTTTGCAGTTGGTTCGTGATGAAACTCGGCGACGTTTGGGGTGGTGTTCAGATGTTTCTTCGACATCGGGTAAGCTGGTGCATTTGTCCCCTGCCTTCGAGCATAGTACATATTTGATAGTGACTCGGTTCTTGTGTGTTTTTTGGGTTCCTAATCGTGTTACGAAACCACATTTTTGTGCATAGTTCTGGTATGCTGTAATACCTGATTGTAGTGTTTGGAAGCGCTGTCCCACAGATGGTATGTGGAGAGGATCACAATTAGGTTTGTAGAAGCCATTTCCATATGATATCCATAAGTCCTCATCATCGGAGATTGCAGAAGCTGTGAAAATTGGGATTGTAGTTTCATGTTATGCTGTTTTATTTTGTAAACCGAACACTGATTGTAACGAATTGTAAACAGATATATTTGATTCGTAATTAAACTTCTTACCATTGTAATTTTCCATTGTGTAGCTGTAGATGCTGTCTTGTTGTTTATGGTTATTGGTATGGAATGGTTTAAATGTATAGTATGATTGTTTGAGAGTGAGATGAAATGGATGGTGTCGTTTTGGCTGAGTAGTGGGATATATATAGGCAGTGGAAAAATAACTGTCAGAAACTGTTTTTGATTTGGGTGTGTTATGACCGTTATGCCCTTCTGCTTCTAATATTAGTAAATTTGATATTTATTTTGAGAGTGAATTGATTTTGTATTTGTGGAATGATCCAATGGTCTAAAATGGTTCCTCAATTTACAATTTAATAGCAGTTTTCCACTGATTGCATCCCTATATATATATATATATATATATATATATTTATCATTTAATTGAGGGTAAAATGATCATTTTACATTTATCAAATAATTGTATTATTTGAAAACTATATAAGGATATCATTTTGTACTTTTTACACATGAGTTATGTTAAAAGTATTGAAAATTCACTCATGTTCAAATTTGCACCGTCTCTACAAATTTGTGACAATTAATGGAAGTGTCACTTAAGTGTTTGACGTTTGAGTTAGCACGTATAGGGGTGAGAATAGGTCTAGAACCGGACCGAACCAGTCAAGAATCGAACCAGACTCTTCAGTTCTCCATTTCAAGAGCCAGAACCATAATCGTTTACTGCGGTTCTTGGTTCATCAGTCCAGGTTTCGAGTAAGTTCGAATTTGATCTCTGGTTATGTTGCCAAAGTGTCCACCCCTAAACACGTTTGAGTTAACACTTAAATGATTAATTTTCACGAATTTGCATAGAAAAAGTAAAAGTGTACATGGGTAATACAATGAATCTCTAAATTTATCATTTAACTCTTTCTCACTCTATGCACAACAAGATTCAAAACCCAAACTTCTCCATTAACAATATGAGATTCAAATCGTTTCGATGTCCTTTTAGAGACAAATAATAACTAAAAGTTGGTATACTAAAATCGAAATTGTGTATATTTAAGTTTACCGCCCGTAGTTATCCCAAAGTATTATCTTAGAGAAGTTTTCATGTGATGCTGGTTTTACGATGCACACAAACAAAATTGGAAATAAAAATAGATTTAATCAAACAGTTTGGAACTTAAACCAAAAAATTAGACCAGTTTAACCAATTAATGCATTATCTACGAATACCTTTTTTTATTAAACTTAAAATACTTCACACCTGCGATTTTTGTCTTCGCTTGTTAACACACCTTTTACTGTGGGGGAATAATAATAATAATAGTGAACTATTTTATTGTTTGATCACTTAACAAAACATGTTTAAGTTATGATATAAGAGCTTTACAAATTACAAACGTCACTTGAAATATATTAATATAATATAATATCATTATTATTGGGCTATGATAGACTTGGATTTGGACTATAATAAAAGATTAATTAAGAGAATAATATCATTAGATTAAGAGTTTTAGTTAGATTTTGATCCGATTAGTTTCGTGGATATTCGGTTTCTGATTCGGTTCAATCCGATACGGTTCAGCTGTGACCGAACCGTCTAAACCAATGATTTCATGGGCCGGTACTATATAGTGAGTCCAGTTACAATCTTTTGGAATTTGGGCTTCACATTAGGCCCAATATAGGCCCAATATTAGTTGGATTAATTAATTTCCCTGATAATACTGGAATTAAGCAGAAACTCTCTGTGAGTGCGACCTGTAAAAATTGTCTGTCTTGAGAAGAAAGAAAGCTTCGCCTATTTCAGAGAGCTCAAAGTGAGAGAGATCGAAGAAGAAGAAGAAGAAGAAGAAGAAGAAGAAGATGAGTAGCATTGGAACTGGTTACGATCTTTCGGTCACGACCTTCTCTCCCGATGGCCGTGTTTTCCAGATCGAATACGCAGGCAAAGCCGTCGACAACAGCGGGTCTCTCTCTCCTCTCCACTCCTTCCCAATTTTCTGTTTGTTTCCTGAGAAAATGTCTAAATACTCATATTGCATCTGTTTTACCTTCAGCATGTTCTAATTTTTAATTTTTATTGAATTAATCTTTGATTTGTGGTGTACTTGCAGTACTGTTATCGGCATCAAGTGCAAGGATGGGGTCGTTATGGTATGATATCTCTAATTTCAGCTCCTTTTTTCAGCAATTGGTTCTGTTTTTTTTAGGGATTGTTGATGTATGAATATGTGCATGTGTTTTTTTTGTTGATTTAGGGCGTGGAGAAGCTCATAGCTTCGAAGATGATGTTGCCTGGTTCCAATAGGAGAATCCACTCCGTTCATCGTCATTCGGGCATGGTATGATTTATCTAAATTTTAGAGCTTTGCCCAAATTTTGGGGTTTGGAGTGAAGAACTGGATTTTTCACACTTAATTTTGTATAATGCCCTAGGATGCAAAATGAGCTCTAAGTGTATGCACTGTTGTTCCAAAAGTTACTTGCCATTTTATAATCTAGTAACATTTTTGTGCTAGTATACCCTCTAAATGTTTTAGGAAGCTGTGCAATTTGTCTCACACACAGCCATGGAATACATATTTGAATATTGAATACACGGCGTGATGTGACTTTTCTCAGGCGCGTCACACTAGATTTGCTTGAAGCTTTTGAACAGTAGCATGCCGGTGAAAATATTAGATTTGTCTGTCGTGACAATTGACAAGCTTAGTTGAGTTGTATGTGAGTAAGCGTGGCTGTGTATCCTTTGGTTTTAGGGGAAGAACAATTTATTTGGGCTATAGTGTTTTTCGTTGGTTTGAAAGTCTAATTGTGATGGCCACTTTCTAAAGTGAATAGATTATATATGCATAGATTTTCCTGTGTTTATGACCGTGTAGAACATAGTATTTGGAGATTGTGGAAATAAGTCTTGATAGTTAGTTGTCCAAGGAAATATGATTGCCATAAAATATAGCATCTGAGCAGAAATGCAGTCGCTTCTGAGCAGAAATGCAGTCACAGTATGGTTTTCTGTGTAAGCACGAATAAGGCTAATGTTTTGAATGCATAAGAATTTATTCATAAAATAGTAATATATATATTTTTCTCAAATGACTCTATGGATCACAAAATCTCTCTCTCATAATATATATATATATATATATATTTACATTTGTTATTTATAGTAAATCTTCATTGATTTTAGTATTTTACCACTTTTTGTCCAAAGAGGCTATCTTACTTTTTGGGTTTGACTCAGAAGGACCTGTATGGCTATTATTTTTCCGTCTGAAGCACTGATTTTTCTCTTGGCTCTTCAAATTTTAGGCTGTTGCTGGATTAGCTGCTGATGGGAGGCAGATTGTTGCACGAGCAAAGTCTGAAGCAACTAGTTATGAGAAGTATGTTTTTTGACCATGTCTTATAGTTGCATTTTTGTATCTGTATAAATATTCGTTATATAACATGGAAACTTCCAACTGACTGGCAAACTCTCATTGTGATCGATTTATCCTGAATATTAGCATAGGTTAAGTATGTGTATTGTGTACTTTAAGCTTTGAGTTTTACCAGCACCCAAGTCCTATAATAGATTGTCCTTGTTTGCTTATGAGCATGCCCTAAGAACATTCTTCTTATCTGGGCTGGCAACTTTGGCATCTACATTAATTACTTTCACCAACTTTTTCTCATATAAACCCTCATTCAGAGTTGGTATTTTAACATATTTAATCATGTATATTATCTGCATTGCCTTTGTAAAGATTCCCAATACCATTCATTTCTTTGTTTTATTTCACAATTTTGCTATACCTATTTTATACGTGGTATCTGGGTAGGCATACTTTCATGAAATCAAATAGTTCTCTTTTCATTCATTAAAGTTTCTCTAAATTTTAGTTGGTAATGCTTTGGGTTTTGTAGTGTGTACAGTGAACCGATTCCTGTGAAGGAACTTGCTAACAGAGTTGCTAGTTATGTGCATTTATGCACACTCTACTGGTGGCTAAGGTGTGGAAAATTCCTCCTTTGATTTTGTCATTGAAACCTCTATTTACTGTATGCTCCTATTTTTTTCCTTCAAACTCAAGGATCTTAATAATGATTGATGTTGCAGACCCTTTGGTTGTGGAGTTATTCTTGGAGGCTATGACAGAGAGGGCCCACAACTATACATGATCGAACCTTCTGGCATCTCATATGTGAGTTTATTTGCCCTCATCATATTGTTTTATCTTCGCAATTCTTATAATGTCGTATCCATTTTTTGAATTGTTAGTATCTTTATTCTTAATGTTGTTTTTCAAAATTTTTGTTATAGAAATACTTTGGTGCTGCAATTGGCAAGGGGAAGCAGGCTGCTAAGACGTGAGTTAAATATTACTTATTCTTTTTGAACCTTATAATCAGTTTAATGCAAAATTCACTATTTGTTGGGTTATGGTAAAAGAAGGATATAATTAGGAAAGAAGTTATATAAGCAAAATTCGGTATTGCTCGAACTGAACATAAGATGATGGAAAACCCTCTGATGATTTGAACATGTGCAGTAAACTGGTTCAATGGCCCAGTGTGGAAGGTAATTCGGTTCAAAGAAACTAACCAAATGTAGGAGGCCAACTAAGTTAACATGAAAAATAATAATAAGGAAAGATTAAAATTTAAGACTTAACATAGCGTAGAGCTCTAGATTGGGGTGGAATTGCAAGGGAGAGTGAGTAGGGGGTGTAGTCAAATGCTTGATCCAAAACTAGATTTTCAGCGCATGCTCATGGCTATATTCATTTCACAATTTTGCAAGCTGACTAGTCTCTGCTGAACAGGGAAATTGAAAAGTTGAAGCTTTCTGAAATGACTTGTCGGGAAGGGGTTATTGAAGTTGCCAAGATGTGAGTGCTCTTTCCTCAGTTTCTCATTTCTTTTTCTTTTTGGTCATTTGCCATGATGAATCAATGCTTACCTTTTAAGCACTGAGAAATAATGTATTTCTTTCATTTCATTTGCGCAGCATTTACAAAGTGCATGATGAGGCAAAGGACAAGGCATTTGAATTGGAATTGAGCTGGATCTGTGAAGAGTCAAACCGTCTCCATCAGAAGGTAAAATTTGGACCTAGGCTGTCTTATATCACCTTCTGTTTAATCTTCATTGAAATCTCATTACTTGCCTGCTTTATACGGTTATTGTTTTCTAATTTCTTTGGGCTGGTGTTAGTATTTATACTTGCCCGAACTCCAAACAAATTCATGGAGCTTTGTCCTGCATAATATTTTGAGTAAATTCATGAAAATATGGTTTTACGTTTGATGATGAAGTAAAGCCTTGCTTGTCTTTATCAAAGAAGACTTGAATCAGTGTAATTATACATGCATGTTAAACATAAGATTGTACTTGATATCATCTGCAAACTAAATACTAATACTATTAGGAGGGTCATTGACATTTATTTTTATAGAGTGGGATTCAGGTGAGAACTCCCCTTTAGAATATAAACTAAGAACCAATTCGCACATTTAGATTTAACTTTAACTTTTAAACAAGTGAGATTAAACCTTACATGTTTACATCATATAAATACCAAGTTTACAACAGTTGAAATTTACAGATTCGTGCTTATGTTATTGCGTATTTGCACAAAAATTGTGCAAACCACCACCAAACTTGTCATATCTGTATCCATTTCTTCTACTCATAATTTCACATATCATAATATGCAACTTCAAAATTCCAGGTTCCGGAAGATATTCTGGAGGAAGCCAAGGCTGCTGCTAGGACAGCATTGGAAGAGATGGATGCTGATTAATATTTATCGGAAGCCAAACCTTATCTCTGAATTCTCTACATCAACTCTGTCCGCTCGCTCAGCGTTTACAATATCCGTCGAGTAGAACCAGAAAAAAAATGTGTACCGTGATGAATTTCTTTCACCCTTATTTATTCAGGCTTTTAATTTTCACCATCCACCATTCACTGCATGGACAAAGAACTCGTGGTTTGCACTAAATCGACATCCCTAGTAATCCATCATGGCTCTTTTGAATGATTTTCTCTATACATGGTTGACTCATTCTGAGTAATTATCTTCTATCAAGTTTCTTCAGTCTCAGGTTTGAGGGATTTCTTAAAACCCTAGTGTGGGTAAGACCCAATCTTCTTTTACAGGAATAAAGTGTTTTGACATAGGTAATCGGAATCTGTTTGGACAGGACTCGGCAAAACACTGGTCTTAACATATTCGTTTTCGCTGTTGAATTATTAATAGAATGAAAAAAATAGATGTATCATGATTAGATCAGAAACAACGAGCTAGCACATAACAGGACAAGAAGCAACCCTAGCTATACTAGATTTGTTAGTCTTCTTGTCGTTTTCAAGCGACAAGAGATTGAGATGGGAAGGATCTTCCATCAACAACTTTGCAACTAAATACCCAGCAATGGACCATGTCTGCAACTTCCTCGACTGTTTCCCGATGTACCGGCCGTCCTTGCCGTCATAATATTCCGGCCACCCATCTTTCGCCAGCCTGGTCTCCGCCAGCTCCAACGCCCTTTTCGCTATCTGTGGCCTCCCCGTCTTTATGCAAGCCGCCGTCAACAACCACAATAGGACTGTGCATCATAAAATGAAATGTACAACCTCATACTTATTCAATTAGATTTCAGTCATTTCACTCAAAACGACCAGTCGTTCAAAATAAAACTACACATCGTATATGATAGTGTTTTCCTTACCACAAGGGTTTGTCTGCTTGGTCGAGATGATATATATCTCTTTTGAGAATTAGGATTCGAGGGAGCATGTATGGGATTCATGCATTTTTTTTTGCATCTTTCTGATTTTTCATCGAGTCCGACCTGGTTGAATATACTGTTTTTCTACTTAAATTTAGGGATGACAAAAATCTCCGAAACTGACGGAGATCCAGTATCTTGAGTCTGACGTGGGCCACGTGGCAGAGGATGAGATCATTGTAACCGTTTTGAACCCTCCCCGTCATCACTCTATAAGAGTCAAACTAATTAAATACCTCGAATCCTACAAAGACATGATATTCTATATTTTTCCGAACTCACCCCATTGCCATCCCTACTTATGTTCAGCTGACAGTGAAAAATAAGGCGATCGAGTATTGTTAGAGAGAGTTTTTCCGGAGTCATACCGGGCCAGGAGCCGCCATTGTGGTAACTCCACCTGGTGTTCTTGGGGTCGCAACCGGTCTCAATGATCCACTCATGAGAATCCAAAGCCGGATAAGAAACCTTCAAGGGCATTTCTCCGACAAGATCGTCCCACCTCTCCTCAATAAGGTCCATAATCGCCACCGATTGCTGGTCAGTGGCAAGCGACGACAATATAGCCACGCAATTCCCCAACAGAAACCACCTGAAGTCCATGCGCGCGGGACAAACATTTCCTATGAAGTACCCACCTTTGACGGGCACGAAATGGAACACCCATTCGGGGATCGAGTCGGGGATCACGTTGAACTTGTTGAGGGCCGTGTGCGAGTACTCCTCGGTCTTGTATCTAAATCAATGACGATACTAATGTTAATTGTTGTAAGTGTTTTTTTTCTGTGATCAGCAATAACCGCAGGTGTGAGGATTGGAACGGGATAGGGTGTACCTGTAAATGTTGTTGAGTTGTTCGTTGTCGAGCCAGAAGTAGCTGCGCATGTGGAAGGTGAGGGCGGGGAGGCGGTTCTCGATGAGCATGATGAATTCTTTGCCGTCGCCTTCGTCGCGGAGGAGGAGGAGCGCACACCTGAGTGCCATGTAGAATAGTGCTTGTATCTCTATGGGGTACCCGTACATACCCTACAACCACATATACTTAAGTGTAGAGCATAGGAAGGATATTGGTAGGAAATCAAATTTGTAGTATTTCTTATATTAACAATGTATAGAAATATTCATTCAGACTTAGATGGTTGAAAGAGGGATAATATGTAGAAATATTGTCATTCAGACTCGAACTCATGTTACCAAGACCTCGGTTCAATCTGTTAACCAAACAAGTTTTGGTATCGTAAAAAAATACTTGTCTATTGCTATCATTATTACAATTATGACGAAGAAGATGTATATACATCACATAAACTGTCACGTGCGATGGAGACTATATTATCATTCGTCGTCTAATATAAATGACATAAGAATAATATCTGTCATCCGTAATAGAGAAGGTCAACTTTATACAGTTAGGTGTGAAATGTCCTTCTACATTCGGATCATAACCAAGTTGTAGTTCTGCACTGCAGCCTATGCAGTGTGCACATAGACCACAGAGGCACATACACACATGCAAAAACTCACAAACACAGACCCAAATGAACCCGCCCTCTAATACCATGTTAACGAAACTGGCTCAACAGTAACGCAATAAAACAGTTGCTTTAGATCCACCTAAAAATAATATTAAAAAAGTTTAAGTCTAACCCAAATACATAGAAACTCACGAGTACAAACCCAAATCAACCCGCTCCCTTCTTATTAGGCCCACTCTAAAAATAAGCTTACGTTACGTATTTATTAACAGATCGAATAGTTACATGCTTATTACGTACCATTCTACGGTCGATCATGCAGCAACCGTCGGCACAGAGAAGGGTAGGGAAGGTGTCGAAGCCTTCGGACAGGCAGAGCGACAAGATGAGCTTGATCCCTCTCTGGAACTCAGACCTCTGCACCAGGGAATAATCTCCTGTGGCCTTGGTGTAGGCGCGGAGCAGTATGATCCACCAGAAGCCCGAATCGACGGGCGCTACTCTCCCGATGGCCGTCTCCCCGAAGTCGGCGATGAGGGTGTCGCAGCTCCTCTCCGGGTCGTGCAGCACCTTGAAGCTCGCCGGCATCACCCCCTTCCCCAGGGTGAAACAGTCCACTCTCTTCGTCGCCGACTGGAGGTAGAGTGTCCGAACCAGGAAATTTCGGACAATCTCATATTCGTTGTTCATCAGGAACGCCAGAGCGCTCGGCACGAAGTCTCTCACAAATACCTAATCAATCACAAATGACAATGCAAGGTTCATGCCAAGTGATTTATATTTCAACACTTTTGTGCACTGTTCTAAAGAATGTTAGGTGCTGGTCAGAAGAAAACAGTCTTTTGAGATTTAACTGAAAAATTAGGTTATGGATTGATCGAGGAGTAGTAGATGATTAATCTGCGTATGAACTGGAGATTCCTTACATGCAGTGGGACGAGTTTTCTCTCTTTCTAACTATGACTCAGTCTCCGAACATGACTTTTTTAAAAATTTCTGATTGATATAACAGGTTTTTATTAGATTCGAGATGTTTTGTCATTCCTAATATATAACCTACATTTCTTTACATGAACCTATAAACCGGAGATCACATGAAAACGAGAAACGATTACAACACTGTAAGACTAACAATTTTACATGTGAACTAAAGATCGTGATGAAAATGACAAGCTGGTTAAATTGTTGAGCTGAACTTCTCCACGTGAATCATAATTAATTACAAAACAAAATAAAACAAAATCAATTTAGCTCTCGAAACATTGTAAATTTAACTTTCTAAACATTATTAGATTATGGTTTGAGTTTTATAGGTAGAAAGAATGTATTATTTTGTGTATCAAGATTTGAACTCTGAGACCTCAGCAGTACCTGGTCGTAATTGAGGGCATCGTCGGAGGGGTCGAGGGCGGCGATGGTGCCAACGGCATTGCCCTTGAAGTAGACAATGGAGCGGCGGAGGTAGTGCCAGGCGTCCTCCATGATGCCGGAGGCGTCGAGGCAGGTGGGGCTGCCGGCGACGGAGCTGAGGTTTGGGGACCACGCCATGTCATGCAACTCCCCGAGCTTCGAGCAGTCCAGAGACAGAGTTCGACTCGGCCCATAATGACCAACATGATCTTGATGCTCTGATGAAACATTACTACTCAATATCTGACTACTCTTGTTTCGATCTTTATTGTGGTCGGTGCTTGTGTTGACGCTGCCGTGAGGCGCCGGAGGGCGACCCGTACGAGGATCGTGTCTCTCTTCTGATTTCTTCGTCATGATTGATTAATTAAATTGAACTATCGATCGGACAAGAACTTAATTATAACAACTAAAACTGTTTTTGTTTGAGAATAGTGTGGAATCATAATTGTCTCCACGAGAATAGGGTCACCTTATTCAGATCTCTTTTTAACTTCTCCGATCATTATGTTTATATTTAATTTAATTGGTGAAATTGCATAAAAACACGGTCAAGTGGAACGAATAGAAAATTCGGTGAATTTCACTTAACTTCTAATTATACGCGTGTCTCACACGACCCCTCTTAACTACATAATCAATCTGTGAAGTGTTTTAACTATCCAAAAATCTCACCTTACATTTTTTTTGTTGATTTTTTTTCAAAATTTTGTTAATTTTTTGTAAAATGACAAAAATACCCTTGAATTTTTTTTATTCTTTGTTTTTGTAAAAGAAAATAGAAAAAAAATTCAAAATCATTTTTATTTATTTTAATTTTCAAGTACAAAGTTATTTTTGTCATTTCACAAAAAATTAACAGAATTTTGAAAAAGTAAAAAAAAAATGTAAAGTGTGATTTTTGGATATTTAAGGCAACTCACAAATTAATTTTGTAGTTAAAGTGGGTCATGTAGTAAGGGGAGTTATGTGAAATTTACCCTAAGAAATTTAATGTTCCCTAAAAGAAATAGAAAGTTTATTGTTCGGTATCACGTGACATTACTTTTAAACATTAAAAGTGCTTTTAATTATAAAAATAAACTAAAAGTTAAGACTTAATGGAATGAATTTACTCTCCATTTTACTCGTACACGTTTGGAATTCCTCACTAACTAACGAGAGCGAAACAGTGACAACATTATCGATTGTTGAATAATTAAACTTGTTTAATATAGCTTTTAAACCGAGATACTCGACGATAGAAATATAGTCACTAAGGAAACAAGAGATGGAGTTCTCGAGTAGGGACGACATTTTGCAAAAGGTAGTAATGGAGATGTGGTGAAGAAGCCTTTAACGAGACCACTAGGTCGGAACTTGAGGGCCAGTGAGAAGGCTTTCTCGGGAGCCATTACTAGAATTTTCCTATGAAGGCAGTGCACTTGTGCTGCCCCAGAGCCCAATGTGCGCTGCCATGGCTAGCATAATCTATCTCATCAATGACGCAATTAGTCGGGCGCTTGTAGAGGTGGGAGCTGGCTCTTGTGTCCTGATAGATGAAGAGGATGATATTCTCTCTCAGGTTTGAGCTCGACTAGTAGATTCAGAATTCGGCGAAATGAACAAGAACGGGTGACGTCACGTTGATTTCATACATTTCATTTTATTTAAAAATTATTAATTTCAAATCTTAACTTCAGATTTAACGATGTTAATATCAATGTCATGAAAAAAAACTTCCCGTACATTGTTATCAATTTTTTGTTTACGTTTGTACATAAAAAAATTTGAAAATTTTCACTTAACCATGAGTTTTACCTAACCCTACTTAACTTTAAAATAAACTTGAGGAACCCCTTAAGCTTGGAAAAGTTTCACATTACTCTTTTCAGTTAACTTTTTGTGAAATGACAAAAATACCCTTGCATTAAAAAATAAAAATGATTATGAATATTTGTTTTCTTATTTTTATTTTACAAAAACAAAGAAGAAAATATTTAGTATTAATTTTTTTTAAAATAATTTTTTACTAAAAATAAAAAAACAATGTTTAAAAGTCATTTTTATGAATTTTTTTTAATACTAACATAATTTTATTCCTTATTTTCTACAATGAAAATATTATAGAAGAAAATTTCATAATCATTTTTATTTATTTATTTAATGCAAGGGCATTTTCTTTATTTTACAAAAAAAAATTAACTGAAAAGGATAAATTGAAACTTTTTCGAATTTAAGGGACTTCACAAGTTGATTTTAAACTGAAGGGGATAAAATGAAACTCGGCCATGATTAAGTCGATTATGGTTTTGTGCTGTTTTCCCTTGCATATACGCTGGTTTATTATACAAACCGTATATCAAAGTTTTCTACGTTCTTGCCGGTCAATAACTATATTTGTTGAGTACATGAACAAAAGGGCTAATAGATTGCATATTCAAATAACATATTTTACACACGTTTTTGACGTATACATACTTCAATCAACTTCACACAAGAACAAAATTATAAGGGTGAAGCGGCCCAATTGTGAAGTTGAGAATCAAAACCGGCCCAAATACAAAACCAAGTCACACTACCACACACACACATGCTATTTGTTTTTTTTGTGTCAAGGTCATCAAAAGGCCCAATAATAGGACAGTGAAACACATGACAATGAAACTAAACCTTAATTAATTTTTTCTGAATTTTGTAGGATGATGCATAGTATAGTGGCTTTGAGCTCCCAAAAGGTCATAGTCTGTTTTGATGCCCACCCTATAGGAAGCCAAACCCATCTGCAAGTCTTCCCCAACTTGAAGCCTCTTAGGTTTGGGTAGGTCATTTCATGTTTGTCCATTTATGTTTCATCTCACCCTCTTTGTTCAATGTCCCATCATTTCTTTTTATGGTCTGAAAACAATCATTTCTATTGATTTTTTCACCATTCGTCTCCTTAAAATGGAGCGGGTTATAAACCCAGACCCGCCACACTCATATATACACTGTTGTGCTTACAAACGTATTAACGCAAAATCAATAAATAATCTAACAACGACTAACGAATAAACTCTTCCTTTGAATACCACGTTGAGGTTCGAACCTCTGATTCTAAAACCAGAGATCGAACTTTTAATAATACCCTAACTATTGACTAGCTCGTGGTGGTAACCAAACCCGCCTATTTCATTTGGTGTTTACAACATTACTTTCAATTTTACTATATGTTTATAAGTAACGTGAATACTGTACGTTCAAAAGTATTTTGATTTCGTGTATCTGTAATTTAGTGTCATTGGAGTTTATTTTTACAGATTGTAAGTATGGGTTTTCTTGCATACTCATTCGTTTTAATTTCGAAAATGAATTACTAATATGATATTTTTTGTTTTTTATCACTCCCTTTCAAATAATGTGTTCCTTTCGTTTCTTTTTTTCTGCATAAGATCTTGATGGATATCAATGGATTTCTTTCATCAAAAAATTAATATTTTTTATATTTTTTATTCTGCCATATGATTGGCAATATGTTAATTTTGTATATATTTATTTTTTGTTTTATATTATTCATGGTCTTATCATTACTGTATTTTGTATTTTTTATGGGTTATAAAACTACAATTCTAGACAGTTTGACCTAGAATTTTTATCCTTCTTTTAATTGCATTTTGAGCACAGTGCCGTCTAAAATTTAAATAAGTAAAATAACTCTTTAATTGTTCATGAGAATAGGTGTATCATGAGAAAGGATACAATGTGTTTTTTAGTTTATCAGAATATTTATGTATTGTAATAATGAGCATTTTAAATCATTTTATCGTACAAATACATTTTAAGAGTAAATTTTACATGTACAGAATAATGTACAAGTAAAAAAGTAAGTCAAACAAATTCCATGTTTTAATATAACTATAGAACTCGATTCAACTTAAAATTTTAAAATATCAATAAAGTTGCTCAAATTAAGATATAAATTTTAGGGAAATAGGGTGGTCTCTACCCTATCTCTTCGTAGAAGAGATTAGAGTTTCTCGTTGTGCGTGGCATGGTCTCGTAGCTTCGAGTCTGCGAGGGGAGGAGTACGGTGGAGGGCTAGGTGTTGCGGCGTCACAGTTAGAAGGGTTGGTATGAAGAATCGTTGGGGGAGCAGGTCGGGCGTGAAGCCGGATCTGCAGGTGGGTCAAGGGAGGAGGAGGGCAGAGTCAGATATGGGAGTGGGGGTCGGAGACGAGGCTGTGCAGGGGAGCTGGGCGGAAGAGGGAGGTTGGTTGATAGATCGGTACTGGGAGGAAACCGGAGTTATCTGGCGTCGGTGGGCAGACTCATGCAAACATACCGAATTAGAGGGCCTCGACTTGCTTAAGCTGCAATACGTCACCTGGGTGTCCTATTGGGATCGGTACTGGAAAGAAACGGGAGGTCCCTGGTGTTGGAAACTATGTAATTTGAATGAGATAATAACATCATTTCAACTATTGAATCTAGATAATATTTTCATTCAATGTATACATCTTTTCATTTCAACCATTCAATGTATTTGACTTTGAAACGAAACACCTTTTGATTGAAGGGTCGCAACCTTTCCAAAAGATACATGTTACGAACGGTTGTGTCTGTTCGAAATGATGCCATCTCTTCTATATAAAGGATTGAAATTGGATATGAAAATTATCTTTTTCTCATCATCTTCTCTCTACTTTTTAAATGCATATCAATCATTAGTTTGCCAGTCTCCACTATTCACAACACTCGTTAGTGGTGAGTTCGTTTTATCTTGGGAGACAATTGCTCGTTAATCCTTCAAGTGGCATAGATGGAGCAATATTGTCTTAAGGAAACAACGATCAGCTGGACTCGAACATTCTTTCACGTAATCTACAACCTCGATCTTATAGACGTGTTCGGTACAATTCTTATATGTCATCTACTATGTTCATAATAGTATCATTTGTCATTTACTTTCATAATTGGTGGCTAACATGTAGATCGGTAATTGTTACCACGTGCAAGTGCACACGGTTCGCAAGTAATATATTTATAAGACCGGTAAGCTATTGGGTCGGTCCACATGGATTAATGCGAGTCTTAGGTCAATTGTGTGTTTGTTTCAAAAGATCTCGAGATTACTACTATTTTTAGTATTTTCTATTTAACAGAAACAAGCAAACAAGTGATTTTGTGATTGACAATTAGTGGAAAGCGCCTAGGGTGCTAGACATGCAAACAGTGAATTACTACAATGATTTCATAGTTTATTAGGTGATAAAGAGATTGACCTATGTCTTAATTGACAAACCCGCCTCTCGGCATTGGAGTTGTCCTAATCTCGAGTCACTCCTTGCCCTCTCGGGTTCGAAATCACTCGAGATAGCAATTGCCCAAGTGCCACTTCGGGGTGTCTCCGCTCGACATCGAACCCCTAGCACTCGGTGGTTCCTAGATCTGGGACTATACGACTCTCTCGAGATCGACGTAGCCCCTGAACATGCATACTAAGTGTTATGTCGGGGTGTCAAAACTCGGTTTCGAGCCCCTCACACTTAATGTTACCTAGGTCCAAAAAACCACAACATACATTCTATGTGGCCTACCTAGCAAACATGGATTAAAGCAAGAATAACCACACAACTCAAGCATCACCCTAGAACTATTTCATCACATAGCAATAATTCAAAATCTACAAAGTCTAGCACCCATGGCTAAGGATTTTAGCCCCCAACCATGGTGCTCATAACAAATATCATCATACAAATGGAAAGACTAACAGGAATCATAGTAGAAAACGTGAAAAGAGAGAGTCTAGAAATGCTCTTGGTGTGTAGTTGCTCAAAGCTCAAGTGCTTGTTGTTGGTGAAGGTTGAATGTTGAACTCCTTCCCAAAATAGCTTCTTCTTCGTGGAATGGTGCTGGAAATGCATTCTCCAATAATCTCCTTGCTCCCAATAGTAGACTCTTGTAGAGAAAATCCACTCACACTCTCTCAATTGATAAAGTGATGATGAAGAACCCACAAATGGAATGTCTCTCTTGAAGTGACAAGTCTGTTAGGTGAGCTGATGGAGGCCACAAGGCTAAGGTCTCAAAAATCTCCTCAATCCCTAGAGCAAGAGCCCTTATATAGCTTCTGAAAATCGTGTCTGGTCACAATCGTGACTATAAGGGGCACGACCGTGACTTAGTGATGGTCACGATCGTCCCTATGGGAGTCGCGATCGTGACTTAACTGTGGGGGGGGGGGGGGGGGGGGGTGCACGATCGTGACTATGGAGTCACGATCATGGCTATGGAGTCACGATCTTGACTCTCTCTTGGTAACGGTCGTGGCTCCTCCGTGACTGAGATCAGGCCAACTCTCTGTAAGTTGAAGTAAATAATCACCAGAAATATTCATCGAGGCACGATCGTGCCCTGGAGAGTCACGATCGTGCCCTTCACTAGTCACGATCATGCATAAAGGGGGCACGATCGTGCCTAATGAATTTTGTGGCATTTTTTTTTCTTGCTCCTCAAGTCTAGATCTCCCCGAATCTCAAACCTTGGCCTGCTTCTCACATTTTCATGCATATGCTCTTGAAAACACACCGAAGAGCATAAAATGGTCCTATTTGGCTCTCTAACGCCGCTACGAGGCAAATAAGCATCCAATTAGGGGGTTGATCAAGGTCAAAATGATGTCGCTCAACCCCTCAACAGGAGGGAACCGGAGTTATCTGCGTTGGTGAGCAGACTCATGCAAGCATATCGAATTAGAGGGCCTCGACTTGCTTAAGCTGCAATACGACACATGGGTGTCCTATTGGAATCGGTACTGGAAGGAAACGGGGGGTCCCTGGTGTCGATGGGTTAATCCAGTTAAACCCAATGAGCTGGGAGGATTTGAATTACGCGATACTCATATTGATCGCAGGGTTGGTCTAGGAAACTAGTTTAAGACGGTCTGCAGCAAGAGCACGAAGTTTCTCCATACGTATGAGTTGGAGGTCGTGGCTCTGCATGATGCTAACTGGTTCGAGTTGATTGGTCTCTACGATTATCATGGATGCATGTGCAAAGCATCTTGCAGCGGGATCACGTGGTTTCTCCATTCGTATGAGATGGAGGTCGTGGCTTTACATGATGCTAAACGGGTCGAGCTGAACAACTTTGCAAGAATCATTAGCGTACGGTGTTGCGTACTATTCACTATCGGAATATGTGTTCTTTGTTTTGCTCGTAATCAAATGGCTCACGAATTGATCAAGTTTGTTTTAATTAACCGTAGCTGCGATTATGGTGAAGGGTATGTCCCACCATCTGTAGCTTCAGTTGTCCAACTTGATGTCGGATTAGTTACCGTTAATTTAATAAAATTCCTTTTACCTTCAAAAATTAAAGTTACTCAAATTAACGATAAAATTTATGTAGAAATATCATATAAAAATAGTTTAGACGTAGTCAAGTTGTATAAAAAGGCTAACATCTTAGATACTTGTTAATTAATCAATAAAATTAGTTTATTAGCTAACAGCGTCTTTTTCGCACCCACATTTAAGCTACCCAAAAGTATTTAATATTTAAATCCTAGACAACATAAGCTACCCAACAATATCACTACTTTCTTTTAATAAATATGTAAATCATGGTTGAAATAGTTGATTTGTCATGATTGTAAAATGTAATAGTTTTTTTTCTGAACTGTCCCATTCTTTTATTGTGCCTAATCACTACGTTTAATCTTATATTGAAATGATGTTGTCATACCTAAACTTCTTATTATAAAAATGGAAATGCATGATGGTCCACCATCTATTTTATTTAATATTAGTTATATGAATTTTAAATTTTAATTTGTTTTATATAAAAACTCAAGCTATATATTGTCACTCTGTTCATCTGATGTGATATAAACTATATGGTAAATTTAGTATACTGATTCAAATAAAACGGGACGTTATTAATAATAAAATAACAAAATGTTATGGTGAAAACAAATCTTTAAAAAACTAAATAGTAAAAAAAACAAGATGGTACAGTAACGTATTTGCTTGTTATATATTTATTTTAGCATCCCATCAAATTCAACATGCTGCTAACGTCGTCAAATGGTCTTGACAACTCAAACGTCACATGTTTTTGATAATACAAATGTCACATGCTCTCAAGGTAGAAACAAAAACTTCATCGCATTTTAGTAATGCAAACGTCACATTCCTAACAGTGCGAGCCAAAGTCACAGAGCGTATGATTTCATAAAGTCGAAGTCATAGAGCACATGATACACCATAGAGCTAAAGTCGTTATAAAATGTCTACTAGCGTTGTCTTACTAATTTAATTAATTTCAGCTGCAAATGTGTATATGCAATGTTTCTGTTTTGCTCTTCCACGCGTCATAATTTCAAGTCTGGCGCCTATGATCTACATATACATCCCGTAATACAAAAAAATATATCATGTAATTCATACACCGACACTTGAGGAGGAGTATACCATTGTCCCCTACTTAAGATACTTGAAATACCCTACTTAAGACACTCAAGATAATCAAGCTCTAGTCGACCTTTTTACGCCAATTCGAGTTTGAGCGCTACTCAAGACGCTCAAGCTCTAATCGAAGATTTACAATCGATTCATTTGAGTTTGATCATTACTAATACCCAAAATCAATTTGACAAATTACAACCAGTTGACTTTGATTATCTACTAACTTTGCATTTTCAAACTCAATTCGAATTTATAATCGATTTAATTTGAGGGCATGTTAGAACATTAGTATATTTCCTATTCTAATTTAGCTCGATTGCCTATTATATTGTTATTATTATTCGTTTTCTTATTTAGTTTGATCTCTAGCATATATAAATGGCGTAACACTTAAGAGTATATATTAATAATATATTATATTAAGAAATGGTTATCTATTTATAGTTTTTGTTTCTTCTATCAAAGGTTATGGAACTTGAAACTCGAA